>CM052540.1:97057082-97094194 GCA_028533065.1 Trachops cirrhosus
AAAATAAGCGTGATCAAGACAAACAAGAGCCTCATCCCCATGGGGGCTTGTGTTCACTTTATCTTAGATTACATTGGATGAGAGCTTTCTTTTAGTTACTATGGTGCAGGCATAGAATCTTAGGCCCGATTGCAGCCCATTCTAAGGCAAAAGGGGTTGTGGCTTGTCCCAACATAACTCCTGTTCTGACACCATCTCAGTAGCATCATCTCAATGTTGGGAATGAGGGTCACACTGCTGAGATTTGGGACAATTGAAACTTCAGACTGTGGTCTCCTGAAGCAGGCTCTGGTCAGTCATTGATCCCAGTCCTTAGCATTCATGAAGCAAACCTAAGCTGATTAAGTTTGTCTGACTCCAGGGTTTGGTGTCTGCTACTATCCTGTACTACCTCCTCCATCGACTCATGGCTAAGGATACCGTTTTTGCAATCAGACCTTAGTTAACATCTGACTCTGCTGCATGATGGTTACGTGATCTTGGGGAAATTGCCACAAATTTCTTAACCTCAGTTTCTATTTCTATAAGACAAGGAACGCTGCCACATTTCCAAATTTAAGACATACTTTTTTTCACATTTTTAAACATTTCTCAAATTGGGACATGACATACAATTAATTTAGACATTTAAAATGTTAATTTTCTTCTCCTTAGTTTCTAAACTGATGGTGTATCTTACAACTTACAGCATTTTAGAATAGAGAAAATGAAGCAGAATACATATCCTATTAATATAACTGCTAAGTTTCAAATTTTTATTGGGTTTAACTCTTGGCTGGTTACGGGGAATATTCATTCATTCACTCATTCATTCATTCTTTGACTCATCAAATGTGTAGTGTATACTGGCTACATTGCATTGTAGTAAGCAGAGGGATATAATGGTAAACAAGAAAAATTGGATTAATGCCCTTGTGGAAACTTCAGTTTAATGACAGAGACATCTTTTTAAATGATTATAAAAATAAAGCTTTTAGACTCAGGTTTAACATCCATCAGAGGGACATCAGTGGGAATAGAATTGTAGAAACTTCCAAAAATATGTTTTTCCATATAAACAGCACTAGTAAAAATGGTCAAAACCAACTTTTTCAGAACTCTGGAAATTAACCAAAGGTTTGCAACAATCTAAATAGCATTTATTTAAAAAAAATAGCTCAATATTGTTGCGAACAGAGAGCTTTGTGGCATTTTGACTCACCCCATTCAAATCTCCCTCCTTAGCCCCAGGATAGCCTTGAAAACCAGTGGCTTGCAACCATAGTGAAAACCAGCAGATTAGCAACTATTGGAAGGGAAAGAAAAAGACTGGAGCTCTCCAGAAGCACCATTCTCAGGTAATTGTCATTATTGACCTGTCTGATAGTCCCTGGAACACCCATTAACAAAGCTTGTATTTACTTGACCTGACTCAGAGCATTCTCTATGTGAACATTTTCCCTGGAGGCATTTGGCAAAAACAATCAGTGACAATAACTGTTAAACATAACAGCTGTCTTAAACATAAACAGCTATATATATCTGAGCAAACAAAAAGCTGACCAAATATTTTAAAAGGAAATGGTGAAAGATGAGCTGTCCATAGATGATTCTGAAAATGTCTGACATATTACTGAGAATCTAGAATGTTACACACATGCATAAAACTGCATGCCCAGGGCTATGCACATCATCAGGAGAGAGTCGATAAGACCCTTAGTTCTCACTTCTGACTGATTTTGAGTCTTTACAGGTAGAAGGTGAAGGCTAAGGAAGAGTTGTAATTGCCTGCCTGAGCATTGAAGGGCTGCTCCAACATACAAAAGAGACCCTACACAAAGGGTGGGTGACTTACTGGTTCCACTCCTACATCTACACATAACAAGAATTACAGCTTTTAAAAAATTGGATAAGGAAAGTCACTAAACAAACAGTAGTAGCAGCAATGACATCAACAAAGAACAACAAACTGGTGGGTGTGGGACAATCAGAAAGATCTCAGGTCAATAACTTAGCCCTTTACATGAACAAAACAGAAAAAGAAGTGCAAACTAAACACAAAGCAAATGGAAGGAAGGAAATAATAAAAATCAGAAAAGAAATTAATGAAATAGAGAAAAGAAAAACAATAAAGAAAGTCAATGAAACCAAACTTTGGTTCTTTGAAAATAAACAAAATTGATAGACTGACCAAGAAAGAAGAAAGACTCAAATTAGTAAAATCAGGAGTGAAAGTGGTGTCATTCTTCAGATCTCACAGAAACAAAAAGTCTCTAACACTATGAATAAGTGTATGCCAACAAATTATAAAATCTAGATAAAATTGACAAGTTTCTATAAAGACACATTACCAACACTGTCTCAACGAGATCTGAATATCAAGTGAAGGAAAAACTTTACACAAAACAAATAACAGACCCAGGTGGTTTCATTGGTCAATTCTACCACATGTTTAAAGGTACAACAATTTTCACAAAATCTTCTTTCAAAAAAGGAGGGGAGGATATACTTTCCAACTTATTCTGTTAGGCCAAAATTACCTTGATACCAAAACCAGACAAAGATATCACAAGAAAAGAAAACTAGAAGCCAGTATTTCTTATAAATATAGTCATAAAACTTTCAACAAAATAACATATCCAGCAAAATACAAAAAGGATTATATACCATGACCAAGCAGGATTTATTCCTGGAATATAAGGTGGGTTGAATATATGAAAATCAATGAATATAATATGTCACATTAATAGAATTAAGGAAAAAATCACATGATCATTTTTGTAGAAGACCGTTCTGTGTGGTGTGGGCCCAGTTCCCATTAGGTGATGCACAGGACCCACGCCCACAGATAGGTTCTCCCGTGGGGAATCAGGCCTGCAATGTGCCTAGGCCGCTTTGAGTCTTGCTCTTGCTAAAAAACTCTCTCACCCTGAATTGAGGACATTTACTGCAAAGTAACTTCCTAAAATCCATGCTAAACCTTCCATTGCTGAGTGTAACCGGTTCAACTACTTTTGCCTTTTCATTTGCAAATATCCCTCTTCTGTGATGTGATTAGTGGCATTGGCTCCTTTGTTTTCTGTAAAAGGTAACCACCTAAAGCCAACCTGTGCTTAGTAAATGAGGGCCATCATGTAATGTGCAGAGAGATAGAAATAAAGGCCTGTCACGGCGGAGGTCTCGGCTTTTGCTCCCTTTGATAGAAAAGTCATGCTGTCTCTTTTCCTCCACCGGACTTGGTAGTCCATATGAATGTCTCATTTCATACATAATGATTCAGACACTGTGGGCCGGTGTCTGCATCACATTTTACTATAATCAGAAAAAGCATTTGGGAAAATTCAACAGTCTTTCCTGATAAAAAATACTCAATAAACTAAGACTAGAAACCTCTTCATCCCAGTGATAAAGAGTACCTATAATAAATCCACAGCTAATAATGTGTTTAATGGTAAAGGACTTTTCTCTTAAGATCAGGAACAAGACAAGGATGTCCACTTTTGCCACTTTTATTCAACATTGTATTATTAGAGTTTCCAGCCATGGAAATTAGGGGAAAAAAGTCATCCAGATTGGAAAGATAAAAAACTGGCATCCTGGCATCTATTTGCAGATAATATAATCTTGTATACAAAAAATCCAAAGGGAGGTGGGACCTCCGAAAGCTAATAACTTATTTCAGCAAAGTAACTGGATACAGCATCAATATACAAAAATCAGTTGTATTTCGATACATTAGCAATGAACACTCTAAAAAAGAAGTAAAAAATAATTCCACTAACAATAGCATCAAAAATAATAAAAATACTCAGGAAATTTAATGAAAAAAGTGTAACACTTGTCCACTGAAACTACAAAACATCATTGCAAGCAACTAAAGACAACCTAAATAAAAGGAAAGATAGCCATATTCATGGATCAGAAGGCTTCAAGTTAAGATGGCAATATTCCCCAAACTAACCTACAGACTTAACACAATGTCTGTTAAAACCCTTCTTCCATTTTTGCAACATTACACAAGCTGATCCTAAAACTCAGATGGAAATACAAGGGAATCCCAAATAGCCAAAATGATTTTGAAAAAGAATAAAGCTGGAGGACTCATACATTCTGATTTCAAAAGTTACTGCTGCCAAAACAAGTATCCAGGTTGATAGAAGAAGTCTCCCTGGGGTATTGCTGCTAGTGTTGCAGGGGAAAAAGAGGAAGTAGAATACCCAACAGTAACTATTCAGACATCTTCTCACAATTGGCTCACGTCACTGTGGTTCACATTCCATTTGCCAAAACAAGTCAGATGGCCACGCCTGCTATCAATGGGCAAAAATGTATAAGCCTCTCTTAGGTTGGGGCAGTGACTATAGAATATAAAATATAGAGTCCTTTTTCTTTTTTGCTTGATCTCTCCATCCTCCAACTGTCCCACCCCCCTAGAGCTGTCATCCTGCTCTCTATCTATGAATCTGTCTCTGTTTTGCTTGTTCATTAGATTCCACATATGAGTGAAATCACATGGTGTTTGTCTTTCTCTGACTGGCTTATCAAAATACAGTTAAAAATATAAGTAAAAATAAATATATAATATAGAACATAAAATATGATATCTTGGATAGACTGATGGCATAATAATTTGGGGTCTAGTCAACAAATGTATTTATATTGAGACAACCCTCTCTACCCTTTCCTCTGGGCAAGTTTATGAAGCATTATAATTAAGAACAAATGTGGAGTTTAAACTATAAATGAATGATTGATATTTGGCAACACAATAAAAATTAATTGATGAGTGACCAACACCTGGGAAGCCCATTCCCTTGAGCACCTGCTTGCTCTCTATACTCAGCTTGCCCCATACAAAATCCAGCCCACAACTTGCTGTCCCTGGGCAGCCTGAGCAACAGCACAGATACACTTTCAATAGACTTCTAGTGTTGTCCATTCTGGAAGAAGAGCTTTTCATTCCCTGACTATTCCAGGTGCAGTTAGCTCTTGGGGACTGTCATGTTACCCTGTTCTTCACCACTGGTGCACAAGGTGCCCTCACTGGGTGGTGAGATGCTGTACTCCTGTCCTGTCCCCTATCTCCTGGGAGGATGAAGGTGGAATTGCAGCTTTCTTTTGATTCGTAAATACTTACCCTTTGGGTATCTGCCTTCTTGATATAAAGACCTCAGCATTCACAGAATAAAGAATATTCTCTCAGCTCCACTCTTAGAAACAGAAATGTAGTTTTTAAATTAACCTAAGGCAAATTAATCTGCTTACTCACAGCCACAGTCCATCTTCTGATTTTTCTGCAACTTCCATTTCTCTTGGGCTGTCTAGGAAAATCACTTCTGGTCATAGAGATAAGGACTCATACAGGAGTAGGTGGGCTGACTTGGGCTTCCCTACCTGGCTCGAATATGTAGGCTTCCGAAAAGCATGAAGTCATGAGTATGTTGACACCATCTTTGCACTTTCTGATGTCTCTGCCAGAGAATCAGTGGGGCTCCAGGAACGGAGGATAGAGGTGTTAAAATAAAGCCTCCTTCTGAAAAGGCACATCCCCTGCTCCTATAGCAATAAGGGATCATTTCTAGGAACTTCAGATAATGTAGGCACATGCAAGATGTTCAGCCATGCTCATGATTAAAGAAATGCTATTTTAAATAGCTATGAGATTCAATTATTTATCTATCAAATTGACAAAAATTAAAATGTTTGATAAAACTCAGTCTGGGTGAGAGTGTGAGGAAATGGGTACTCTCATTCACTGATGTGGGTATGTGAACCAGGACAGCTTCTTATAAGAGCAATTGGGAAATACTTATCAAAGCAAAAAGTGTTTTCCTTTTGGTTCAGTGATAGACCCTGGGTGAACAGATCTTACAGATACATTAATTTGTGCACAAAGATGTGTCTAGACCGGCTTTCCCCTTGCTGCATTGTAACTGCCTAAATAGGAAATAATGTTAATATTTATCAATAGCAGACTAATTAAATGAATTAAGGCAGATCCATATAATAGAATACCAGGAAGCTGTTTTTAAAGCACTGACACATATCAGTGTAAGCTGATATAAAAACATGTCCAACAAGTGTTGCTAAATGTTAAAAGCAAGTTAGAAAATTATTCTTTTACATGAAGATTCCTCAAATTCAACATTATTGACATTTTGGGCTAAGTGATTCTATGCTGTGGGAACTGTCCTGTGCATTATAGGCCGTTTAGCAGCATCTGTGACCTCTATCCACTGGATGCTAGTAGCAATGCACATAACTCTTAAGATGTGACAACAAAAAAGGTCTTCAGACATTGCTTCATGTCACCTGAGGTGGGGAGGCAGGGGTATAGAAACATTCCTGGTTGAGAACTACTGCTCTAGATGCATGATACTTACCAGCTATGGGTGTCTGCATGCATAGATCATTTCTGAAATAACCTTGTGACTCATTAGCAGTGGCTGCCTCTGTAAGGTGGTATTGGGACCTTAGATGAGAGACAGACCCAGGTTTCACTGTAAATACTTTGGATTATTTGACTTACCATGTGTGCTATTTTAAAACAGATTAAAAGTAAATGATATCCCCACAAATTTTGAGGGCGGAGGTAGAAGGAACATTTTTTAAAGTGCCATTTTGACCAAAGACTCATCACCTGCTTCCCCCTGGGGTTTGGTATGTGCACAGGGTGAAGAGTTATGGGACAGAGGCAAGATGGGCTGCAGCTGTGAAACATAAAGTACACATTCTTTGGAATATAAATAGATCCCCTGTAGCTACTACTGAATGAGTTTGGGAAACTGATTTGCTGGAAAGAGCTTTAATGGGCTTTTGGAGCTAAATGGTTTAGGTTTTAATCCAAGATTTGCCTTTTAAAGGTACGTGATATCTTCCAGATTACTTCTCTGAGCCTCAGTTTCCTCATTTGCAAAGTGAGCATAAAATTATTCCATTTGTATACATGTTGTGAGCATTGCATAACACACACACACACACAAACACTCACACACAATTTTGTCATAAAACGTTTGGTGACTTGCAGGTAATTGTATCTTTTCCGAGTGGTGTTATAAGGGGACTCGACCACGATGATTAAGAGCTTTTCTTCAGAATCAAACACACCTATTCCAGATCTTAGCTCTGTAACATGGTTATGTGTAACCTATAGAAAATTAAGTATTAATTAATTTCCCTGAGCCTCAGTTTTGTAAATTCTTTCTTTTTGGAAACCATCGTGGAAATTGGAGATACCTGACATGTGTCCCTCCCTGACTCTAAAAAACCTGCAGAGTTGACTTGTTTCTCTGTTTTGTTGTTTAGGTTCCTGTTAAAGGTGAGATCATATGGTATTTGTCTTTCATCGCCTGGCTTATTTCGCTTAGCATAATGCTTTCTAGCTCCATCCATGCTGTTGCAAAGGGCAGAGTTGAGAGAGATGATGTCTCAGGGCTTATATTACTCTGGGACAAAACCCAAACTGCTCTAGGTCAAGAGAGGGATTTAGCGACTCACATATGGGAACAGGTTAGGGATTATTTGGATGTGGCTACTTCAGGTATGGCTGGTTCCAGACACTCAAATGACGTCATGAGGGCTTGGTCTCTTCCCATCTCCTTGTTCCATTTTAATCTGCATCAGTTTTCTTTTTAGGCAGGCTCTGTAAGCTCAGTGTCTAGTACAAAGCCTGAAACATATGTGTAGTCAATTACTGTTCCTACAGGGCAATGAATTACAGGGACCATGGGCATTCTAATGATATAGTCTGGGGTCTGTCCCGAAGTTCAAAAACATTTGCTGAATGAATCAATAGTTCCTCTGAGGTGGGAAAACATACCCGACTCAGTGTTTGTATTCTCAGCAAAGTACACATTAAGTGACCAATTAATACTTGTTAAATAAGCAATTGGCTGAGAGAATGAGCTCTAAGTTCCATTACAGCTGGGATCCCATCTTCCCCATCTCTTAATTCCCAGTGGCAGGTCAAGTGAGCCCTACCCTCTAGAGACCCAGGGACTTCCAGTCACACCCTGGCTCCCTCCAGGTGGACAGCTGTTCCTCACCTACTACCCAGAAGATATTCAGAGGATGGGGGCCCTGGGAAGAAGGTGGTGTGTTTTAAAATGAAGACAAGCGCAATGAGACAACTGATGAGTTCATTCCAAGTTCATGTCTATCTTATTTTGGAAGGAAGTGGGAAAGGAGAACAAAGTTTTCATGAATAATGCTGCTTATTAAAATGCCTGCTCTCTCTGATGGTGATTAAGATGGATGCAGCATCACACTGGCTTATGGAGAGTGGGAGTACAGCTGACAATTTTCCCATCAGAGTTTTTCACAAAGAAGGAGCAACTCCTGGGTCTCCTCCTTTCTTTCCTCCTGCTCCAGCCTGCCTTTCCTGTAGAGCTTCTGGCTGCTTCAAGGCACTGGGGGAGGAATTCATCAGGGACTGAGAAGTGGCAAATGACATCAGCTTCCAGCTATGTTAAAGGATGTGAATGCAGCAGGCATGGTGCCTTATTGCCCTCTCCCTCTTCCCAGCCCCTGAGCCTGCAAAAGTGCCTGGGGCCTGGAAGACATGTAATGCTTTGAACTGCCCTGTCATTAGTGTTACACATCCATTTGTCTCCTTCTGTTATCAATGCCTTCCTTTTCTTTTAGAGAACGACTGCCTTACCTCAGTTAGGGATTAAAGGAGCTAATTCTTACAATACTCCCTGGCTTAATTAGTATTACAGCTAATATTATATTATAACTCATGAAACACCCTTGAAACAGGATACCATAAATAAAGGAACTCTCAGAGTGTATGAAAGAACTATTTTAAAAGAAAACATCTTTTAAAAGAACCTAATAATCATGAGTGTTGGAACATAAAATTAAGGACATCTCAGAGGAAGTAAGACCAAAAGATAAAAACACCCACAGTCACATATAAACATATTTTTAATTCAAGTGTCAATCCAAGAGGTACAATATTTCACTTTTAAAAAGAGTTCTCAAAAAATAGAACAAGGATTACAGAGAGTAAATGATAAAAAAATATATAAAAAATTGTCCCAGGTTTGAAAAACACTCTCTTCTTAACCCTATGCCCAGAACAAAAAAGTGAAAAAAAAATGCCAACCAAGACATATCATAATTAGGTTTTAAAACAAGGGAAGTAAAGAAAAAAATTACAATACCCTAAAGTACAAAGTATTAGAAAGCAATATAATATTAGATTTCAGCCTTGGAAACTAGGAGACAATAGAGCAGAGATTTCAAAATTCTGGTTAATAATGATTTCCAGATAATAATTTTATACCCATTCAAACTATAGATCAAATATAAGAGAGAGCTTACGTTTTTTAAATTTGTAATTTCTCAGAAAGCTCTTCGACAATGCATTCAACCTAAAAGAAGTATAAAAAATCAAAAGAAAAAGTAAGTTTCCTAAGGAAGCAGTCAAGCAGAGAGTAGAGGCAAAAATAATTTCAAGAATGGTTTTGAAGGAAAGTGCCCAGATGACAGCTATGAAGGAAACCTAGAGAGCAACAGAAACAGACTAGAAAAAGGAAGCAGGGATCTGAGAAATATCAATAGAGAAACTCCAGGCAAACAGTGCAACCAATGGAATAACTGATTCATTTATGAGAAAAATAGTGAAACAATTTCAGTTCTATGGAGAGTGTGAAGTAATTTATACATAGAAAACTAAGCAAATAAAAAAAATAAAGTAATTATCAACTCCAGGAAACAATACATTTATGTAACTGAGAAAAAATAAAATACACTGCTTGACTCAGCCACTAACTTATATGTATTGAGTAGGTCATGACCTATCAGTGAGTAAGTAGTTAAATTGTAAACATAGAATGCTTAATTAAATTTGAGGTATGATTCTATTGGAAGGGTTGGAAAAGATTCTATAATCAGAAAATAATTAACAAGATAGCAGTAGTAAGTCCTGCTTAAAAAAGGCATAGCTACATGCACACAAATGAGTACAAGTGCAAGTGAGTAAATATGAACCAGACACTGGATTATATCTATGTCAGTGTTCTGACTGCAATATTTTACTACAGTTTTGTGAGACGTTATCACTGGAAAAATCTGAGTAAGATCTCTGGATTATTTTCTGTATTTGTAAAATAATTAAAGGCTAAAATCCCATTGGTTACTATCTGAAGTCATGGACTCCCCCCTGTTTCACCCAAAGGTAAATAATTACTCATTAAGTTTATGAGTATTCTTCTAGAATGCAAATAACAGCATAAGGAATAGCCCTTTGAATTCAGACAAGCCTGGATTCAAATTCTGATTATACCTCTCAGTAGTCCTGGAGGAGTAACTTCTTTGTGACCTTAGCTTCCTCATCATGAAATGGGATGTAACAATAGTACTTAAATTGTTCTGAGAATTTTAAAAAAGATTTTGTTTATTCATTTTTAGAGAGAGGGAAAAAGGAGAAAGAGAAGGAGAGAAACATCAATGTGTGGTTGCCTCTTGCACTCCTTATACTGGGGACCTGGCCTACAACCCAGGCGTGTGCCCTGACTAGAAATTAAACTGGCGACCCTTTGGTTTACAGCCCATGCTCAATCTACTGAGCTATAGCAGCCAGGGCTGTTCTGAGAATTTAGCAAGTTAATATGTGCCAGTCTGTTAGAATAGTGTCTGGCACGTAGTAAATGCTAGATACTATTTGTATTATACATGTATCCTCAGAAAACATGCAGCATAATTTTCTTCAAAATTGATTATTATTTGTTTTATATACATGGAATCATGCTCTCTGTATCAGTCTTTTACTTGCCTTTTTTCTCTGCAACAATGTCTTAGATTCCTTTCCATGTCACTAAATATCAGACTATCTTATTCTTGTGATTGTTGCATAGTATTCCATGGTTGGCTATATTTAAATTTATCATTCCCCTAAATTGATGGAAATTGGGTTGTTTCCAATTTTTTCCATTTTCCTGCCACCACTTTACCCTTCCCAACTCACCCCCGTCTCCCACCCTCAATTCTTCCCCACTCTGGCTTTTTCCATGGGTCCTTTACACATGTTCCTTGATGACCCTTCCCCTTCTAATTTTTTTTGCTATCTAAATTCATGTGAGTGTGTCCCTGAACTATATATAAGAAATGGAATACTTGGTTCACTGAATTTGTCTTTGAAATTTTCAGATAAGGTGTTTAGGTTCAGTGCTGTCTATATAAATTTCAAGACCTGCCAGTAATGGTATGAAGTTCTCCTTGCCACTTTAAAAAAAATTACTTGATTGAGATATCACTTACATATTATAAAATTCATCTATTTCTGTCAATTTACACAGAGTTGTAAGCAACACCATGATTTACTTTTTGTGGATTGAAATGTGTTGCCTGAACAAGATATGTTGAAGGCTTTAACCCTGGTACCTCAGAATGAGACCTTATTTGGAAATAGGGTTGTTGTAGATATAATTAGCTAAGTTTAAGATAAGATCATAGTGGAATATGGGGGACCCTAATCAGTATGAATGATGCCTTTCTAAGAAGAGGGAAATTTGAGGACAGGGAGAGAATGCCATGTGACAGACAACAGTTATGCTGCCACAAACTGAGGAATGACTGGGCCACCAGAAGCTGGGAGAGACAAGGAAGGATCCTCCCACAGAAGGCTTCTGAGGGAGAACAAGTCTGCTAGCACCTTGATTTTGGAATTCTAGCTTCTAGAACCATAAGAGAATAAATTGCTATTGTTTATGTTGTTTTTTAAACCCTTACCCAAGGATATTTGTTTAATTGATCTTAGAGGGAGAGGGAAAGAGAGAGACTAATGTGAGAGAGAAACATCAATCTGTTGCCTTGCATACATGCCTCCTCTGGGGATAGAACCCACAACCCAGGTACCGGTATGTGCCCTGACCAGTGAGTGATCAAACCCACAACATTTTGGTGTATGGGATGATGCTCATCAATTGAACCATCTGGCCAAGGCTATTGTTTTTGTTGTTTTAAGCCACTAAATTTCTGTAGCTTTGTTACAGTAACCTTAGGAAACTAATACACACATCTAGAACATTTGCATCACTTCAAAAAGATCCCTTAGGACCTTTGACAGACAATATTTTGCTCTCTGACCCCAGGAAAGTCCTATGCCCTATGCTGGAGCATAGGGGGAAACCCACATCTTTCAGCCAATGTCTGGATTGGTAATTATCCTTGCTGACCCATTTTTATTCATGAAAATTTTCCAATAAGCAACTCTCATCTGGTCAAGTTTGGCATATAACTTTATTCACCTTCTCCTCTGCCCCTGGTCTCAAGAGTTCTCAGCCAATGGGTCAAAGCCAGTTCTAAAAACCTGGTGGAAATCTCCCTCAAGAAAAAAGTACATATTATCTCTGCACCCAAAATTAGGTGATTTTAGACTCCCCAGAGCTCAGCTGTGAACTCCTTTAAGAATCTTTGATCTATGTAAACTGGTACACTCACTATAGAAAACAGTATGGTGGCTCCTCAAAAAATTAAGAATAGAGTTATCATATGGCCCAGCAGTCCTCTTTTGGGTATCTATCCAAAAATCTTAAAAACATTTGTTCACAAAGATATAGGCACCCCTATGTAGCACTATTCACAGTGACCAAGACATGAAAACACGTGTCTTTCAATAGACAATTAAATAAAGAAGATGTGGTACATATATATTATGGAATACAATTTAGCCATAAGAAAAGATGAAATACTGCCATTAGTGACAATATGGATAGACCTTGAGAATATCATGGTAAGTAAAATAAGTCAGACCGAAAAAGAGAAGAACCATATGATTTCACTCTTATGTGGGACATAAAACAAACTCATAGACACAGACAACTGTATGGTGGTTACCAGAGGGAAAAAGACTAGGAGAATAGTAAAGGATAAAGGAGCCAAATATATGGTGATGGAAGATGATTTGACATTGGGTGGTGGGCACACATGCAATATGCAGATCATGTTTCCTAGAATTATACACTTGACATCTATATGACTCTATTAACCAATATCACCCCAATAAACTTAATTTAAAAAGAATTCTTGATCTTTCTGTTTGTCCACTGTCTAATTGAATACCTGTGGTGATGAGGAGGTTAATACTGCATGTGGCAGCCCGTTTTACCTTGGGGAGCTCTATGTCCTGAAAAGCAATTTCTGTTAGTTGAAATCTGGGTTCTGGTGGCTTTTATTTATTGGGCCTGGGATATAGTCTTTGCGAATCACAACATGGAAGAGGAGAATAGGGAGTGTTCAACTCCAGGAGTCAAATAGGAATTGTAGAAACTTGTATGAGAATAATTGACAGTCCTTTAGCAAACTCCCAGGATGGGGAGGCAGGGGAATGCCCAGAATTTTGAAACGCATATATTTGAAAATTCTGGCTTATCATGTGACAACTTTCTGGTCTTTTGAATATTGGTAGTCTTCCTGAGCCTAAGTCTCACTTGTCTTTGAAATAGAAAAACTCAGCACACAGTAGATGTACCATCATAAATGAATTTATAATGAAAAGAAAATCTCATATGAACAAAAATAAGACCTAATGCCAAAGGAGAAGGAAAAGAGGAAGGGGAATGGAAATTTCTATGTCTAATAGCATCCTTACAAACAAAATTATCAAGACTTGAAGAGTATACTTAAAATATTTTAATAAACTTTATTTTTAGAGCACTTTGAAGTTCACAGCAAAATTTAAAGAATGTCATTTTGCTGGAATCATAGTCTACAGCCTTTTCAGATTGGCTTCTTTCACTTAGTCATATTCATGTAAGTTTCTTTCCAAACCTTGATAGCTTATTTCTTTTAAATGCTGAATAGTATTCCATGCTCTGGATATACCACAGTTTATTTTTCCGTTCACCTGCTGGAGGACATAGACTTTTCATTGAATTAAATTGGTCTCCATCTTGCAGCTGAGTAACTACAGCATAGAATGAGATGATGGCAACATTCCAAAATCACTTGGATAGCTTAAGGGAATTTCAGGACAACATGAAATGTAACAACATTCTAATCACAGGAATACCAGGAGGAGAAGAAAAAGAGCATGGGATAGAAAACCTGTTTAAAAAAATAATGACAGAAAACTTGTCTAACTTGGAGAGGGGAAAAGCCATTCAAGTTCAGGAAGCACAGAGGGTCACAATCAAGATGAATCCAAAGAGGCCTACTATAAGATGCATCATAATTAAAATGCCAACTTTTAAAGACTTTTAAGAGAGAATCTTAAAAGCAGCAAGGGAGAAAGAGATAGTGGCATACAAGAGACCTCCGATAAGGCTAGTAGCTGATTTCTCAACAGAAACATTACAGTCCAGAGAGGATTGACAAGAAATATTCCAAGTAATGAAAAGCAAAGGCCTGCAACTAAGACTACTCTACCTAGCAAGGTGTCATTTAAAATGGAAGGTAAAAACAATACACCTCCACCAAACCAGCATTACAAGATTTGATAAAGGGACTTCTTTAAAAAAATAAACGTATAGAGTGACAGAGGAACACATATACAAAAGACAAAAATGGCAATGAATAACTACCTTTCAGTAGTAACATTAAATGTAAATGGATTAAATGCTCCTATCAAAAGACATAGGGTAGCTGAATAGATAACAAAACATGACCCGCATATATGTTACCTACAAGAGACATATCTCAGAACAAAAGACATAAACAGACTGAAAGTGAAGGGTTGGAAAAATATTCCAAACAAGTTGACAGGAAAAAAACCCAAGGTAGTAATACTTATATCAGACAAAATAGATTTCAACACAAAGGTCATAAAAAAAGTCAAAGAAGGTCATTTCATAATTCTAAAGGGAAAAAGCCATCAGGAAGCTATAAACATTGTTTATATGTAAACACCCAACATAGGAGCACCCAAATATATAAAGAAAATCTTGGAGGACTTCAAGAAAAATATAGACAGCAGGACAGGTTAACGGAGGAAATTTTTAACACTCCATTGTCAACAATGGACATCTCTTCCAAAGAAAGAATCAATAAGAACCTTGTGTCATTGAATGACATGCTAGATCAAATGGGCTTAACTGATATATATAGAACTGTTCACCCCAAAGAAGCAAAATATACATTCTTTACAAATGCAAATGGTAAATTTTCAAAGATAGACCACATGCAAGGACACAAAACAAGCCTCAACAAATTCAAGAAAATTGAAATCATATCAAGCATTTTCTCAGATCCAATGGCTGGAAACTAGAAAACCAACCTCAAGCAAAAAACTCAAAAACACTAAAATCCATGGAAACTGAATAACATGTTATTAAATAATGAATAGGTAAACAATAAGATCAAGGAAGAAATAAAAAAGTTTCTGGAAACAAATGAAAACGAACACACAACCCAAAACCTAATGGACACAACAAAGGCAGTCCTGAGAGGGAAGCAATACAGGTCTACCTAAAAAAGATAGAAGAATTTCAAATAAATGACCTAACCCTACATCTATAAGAACTAGAGGAAAACAACAAAGTCAGAGTGAGTACAAGAAAATAATCAAGATCAGAGCAGAGCTAAATGACATAGGGACTAAAAGAGCAATCCAAAGAAACAATAAATCCAGGTACTGTTTCTTTGAAAAGATAAACAAAATTGACAAGCCTTGAACCAGACTCATCAAGAAAAAAAGAGAGATAACCCAAATAAATAAAATTAGAAACAAAAGAGGCACAATTGCAATTGATACCACAGAAATAAAAAGGATCATTAGAAATTATTACGAACAAATATATGACAAGAAATTTGAAAACCTGGGCAGAAGGGACAAATTTCTAGAAACATATAATCTTCCAAAACTGAGTCAAGAAGAAGGAGAAAGCCTGAATAGACTGATATCAACTAGTGAAACTGAAGCAATAATCAAAAAACTCCTTGTCCACAAAAGCCCTGGGCTAGATGGATTCATAGGAGAATTTTACCAAACGCTTAGAGAACAGCTAACCCCAATTCTTCTCAAAGTATTCCAAAAAATCCAAGAAGAGGGAAGACTCCCCAAATCTTTTTTATGAGGCCAGTATTATCCTAATTCCAAAATTAGATAAAGACACAAAAAAGAAAGCCAGTATTATCCCAATTTTAAAACCAGGTAGACACAACAAAGAAAGAAACAGCAGTCTAATATCACTGATGAGCATAGATGTTAAAATTCTCAACAAAATATTGGCAAACCAAATCCAGCAATCCATTAAAAAAATCATACACCATGATCAGGTGGGATTCATTCCAGGGATGCAAGGATGGTACAATATATGAAAATCAATAAACGTAATATACCACATAAAAATACAAAAGACAAAAACCATACAACAATATCAATAGATGTTGAAAAAGCATTTGATAAAGTACAGCAGCCTGTTATGATAAAACACTCAGTAAAGTGGGAATATAGGGAGCATTCCTCAATATAATAAAGGCCATATACAAGAAACCTACAGCCAATATCACATGCAACAGACAAAAACTAAAAGCTTTTCCCCTAAGATCAGGTACAAGACAAGGGTGTCCACTTTCACCACATCTATTCAACATAGTATTGGAAGTTCTAGCCACAGCAATCAGACAAGAAAAAGAAATAAAAGACACCCAAATTGGAAAGAAGGAAGTACAACTGTCATTGTTTGCAGATGACATGATAGTGTACATAGAAAATCCTATAGACTTCACAAAAAAACTATTTGACATAATAAGTGAATTTGGCAAAATGGCAGGATACAAGGTCAACACTCAGAAATCAAAGACATTTTTGTACACCAACAATGAAATACCAGCAATGGAAATCAGGGAAAAAATCCCATTTGATATGGCAACAAAAAAATAAAATAAAATACAGTACCTAGGAATGAACCTAACCAAGGAAGTAAAAGACCTGTACTCAGAAAACTATACAATACTGAAGAAAGAAATTAAGGAAGACACAAATAAATGGAAGCATGTACTATGTTCATGGATTGGAAGAATTAACATCATTAAAATGTCCATACTACTCAAAGCAATATATAGAATCAATGCAATCCCTATCAAAATACTAAAGACTTTTTCACAGATATAAAACAAATATGTCAAAAATTTATATGGAACAATAATGACCCCAAATAGCCTCAGTAATTTTGAGAAAAAAGAACAAAGTAGGAAGAATCACAATACCTGATATCAAACTATATTACAAGTCTACTATAATCAAAACATTCTGGTACTGGCATAAGAACAGACACATAGGCCAATGGAACAGAATAGAGAGCCCAGAAATAAACCCATGTCAGTACGGTCAGTTAATATTTGACAAAGGGAGCAGGAACATAAAATGGAGGAAAAAGAGCCTCTTCAATTAATGGTTTTGAGAAATCTGGACAAGTACATTAAAAAAAATGAAACTACACCACCAACTTATACCATATACCAAAATAAACTCAAGATAAATAGAAGACTTAAATATAATTCATGACACCATAAAAGTCCTAGAGGAAACCATCGGCAGGAAAATCTCAAACATTCCATGCAGCAACATCTTCACTGATATGTCCCCTAAAGCAAGGGACATAAAGGAAAGAATAAACAAATGGGACCTCGTCGAATTAAAAAGGTTCTGCATGGCTAAAGAAAACAGCATTAAAATGAAAAGAGAACCAACTATATGGGAAAACATATTTTCCAATGATACCTTGGACAAGGTTCTGATCTCCAAAATATATGAAGAACTCACATGACTCCACATCAGAAAGACAAGCAACACAATTTAAAAACACGGGCAAAGGACCTGAACAGACACTTCTCCAATGAGGACATACAGAGGGCCCAAAGACAAATGAAAAAATACTCAACATTAGTAGCAATTAGAGAGATGCAAATTAAAACCACAATGAGATACCACTTCACATCAGTCAGAATGGCCGTCCTTAGTAAATTAATAACAAGTGCTGGCAAGGCTGTGAACCCTAATACACTGTTGGTGGGAATGCAGATTGGTGCAGCCACTGTGGAAAACAGTACGGAATTTCCTTAAAAAACTAAAGATGGAACTGCCTTTTGACCTGGCAGTTCCACTGCTGGGGATTCTATCCTAAGAATCCTGAAACCCCAGTTCCAAAGAACATATGCACCCCAATGTTCATAGCAGCACTATTTACAATAGCCAAGTGCTGGAGGCAACCTAAGTGCTCATCAGTAAATGAACAGATCAAAAACTGTGTTACATTGACACAATGGAAAGACTACTCAACAGAAAGAAAGAAGAAGCTCCTACCTTTTGCAACAGCATGGATGGAACTGGAGAGGATTATGCTAAGTGAAATAAGCCAGGTGGTGAAAGACAAATACCAAATGATCTCACCTATAAGTGGAACATAATCAACAAAGCAAAGAAATGAGTAAAATAGAACCAGAAACTTGGAAATAAAGAACTAACAGTGACCAGAGGGGAAGAGGAGGGGAATTACAGGGGAAAGAAGTGGAAGGGGCAGGCAAAGGAACTTGAATAGAGGACTCATGGGCACAGACGTTGGTGAGGAAGGGATTGACTGTGGGAGTGGGGGGGATGGGCAATGGGGAAAATGCAGGACAACTATAACTGAACAACAATAAATTTTTAAAAAATCTTTAAGGGCCCTGTGCGTGTAGTTCAGTGGATTGAGCGCAGGCCTGCGAAACAAAGCATTGCTGGTTTGATTCCTGGCACATGCCCGAGTTGCAGGCCATATCCCCAGTATGGGGTATGCTAGAGGCAACCATACGTTGTTGTTTCACTCCCTCTCTCCTCCCTCCCTTTCCCATCTCTCTAAAAATAAAATCTTAAAAAAAAATCTCTTGGAGGCGAAGTAGGTCCTCCCAATGATCCAGGGTCCCACTTATGTACCAGAATATGCAGGTCTTAAGTCTTTAACATCACAATACCCACTGTATTAAGACATTAAAGAAATGAAACTGATGTGCTAGGGATGCTGGGAATGGCCTGAAAATCTCAGTGCAAGATCTCCCCTGACTATAATTGCTGATGAGTTCCATTCACCCACAAAGGGCTGACCCACTTCCCTAGGATGGGTGCTCTTGGAAGATCAAATCTGGAAAATGCACCTGCATTAGGCCTCCTTATCCCCATCTACTTTTAAGGACAATAGTGGATTAGGCATTTGATTTAATGGGGTTGGCAAGTACCAATTGTAAGACTTGAAAAAAATCAGAATGCTTTGCTTTGCTTAGTTGAAGGCTGAATTCAACAGAACTTAAATACAATTTTGGTTTTATTTCTTTTTTTCTGGGCTGAGCCTAAAACAAAAGGGTTTTTTTTTTCTCTGCCTTCTCAGAAGACACCAGGTAAACCAGAAGCAAACATGCATTTTCCAAAACCAGTGAACCATGACATCAGAATGTTCTCCAAACCATACCTGAACCAAAGCTACATTTCATACAACTAGAGTTTCTTGTTCAAAGTAGGCCACAGACATGGAATTGCTGTACCCAATTCAGAAAGGCAATATGAGATATGTTCACTGGGTCTTTCTCTCTCGGCTCCGTTGTTGTGGTGGTGGTGGTGGTTTCTGTGGTTCCACTTTGTATTTGCTTTTCTGAATCTTGGTGGCTGGCTCTCTACATCCCTCAGTGTCTCTGTCTTTTGTCTGCTTTTTTCTTTGTTTCTCTCTATGCCTGTCTGTCTGTGATCATTCTCTCTGTTCCACTGCCTCCTTCTGAATCTTGCAATATAAAGTTACATTTATGAGCTCAGATTCTGGAGCAGACAGCCTGGCTTGAGATCATCTCCTGTCCCTTTGTGTCAGTCTCCTTACCTGTCAAACGTGCTTAGAAGGGTGCCTGTCATGTAATAGGCTTGTTAGAGTCATTCACTATTATTATTTCCACATTTGTGTAGCCAGCTTCCCAGGCAGTTTCTGGGAGCAGCAAACAGAGTGACACAGCAGACTGGAGAAAGAAGACTTTGAGAGAGGGACTTCGTGGGCTGAGGAAACCAGAGCTGAAGACCCAGTTTAGTTCTCCTGGCTGTATGGTTTCTCCTCACATTTTTTGCAAGAAACAATATAAAATATCTCAGAAGGTGACATAAGATAGAACACAACAGAGAAAGAGAGAGTGGATGAGAATAAAAGAGAGGATAGAAAGAGTCAGTGAGAGAGACAATAAATGGAAGAAAAGGAAAGAGAGCGCAAGAGAGAGAATGTTTGAGATTCACTGAAAATATGTCCCAGTGTTTTCTGCTAAATAGAGTAAGATCAACCTGCATTTTTGGCAAAAAAAAAAAATGACATGTCTCTATTATTGCTCCTTCTAAATATCAAATGCAATCCTTCTATCTGTTTTTAGTACTATTCATTGTGCTGCCACAGGCCTCAGTTTCCAGCTCAGGTGCTGCCTTTGCAAGCAAAAGTAAAACTCCATACAGCAAATATTTGGCTCCTTAGCAACTAAAAAGTTAGGCTAAAGAAAAACAAATAGAGCACATGGTGTTACAGAGTTAAAGCATAGAGATATCGAAACATTTAATTTGGAAGCCACAAAACAAAACAACCCCAACAAACCATGCCATGCCATCTGCAGTCAATATGCATCATTATAGTCACCCAGATGGCTGTGTTCTGGGAGAGTTCCAAGCCAGTGGTTCTCAAGCTTAGCTGCACACGGTAATCACCTGAGTGCTTTAAAAAGAAGAATCTCAGTGCCCAGGTGGTACCCCAGACTGATTAAATGGAGGGACCTGGGCATCAGTATTTTGAAAGCTCTCTGGGTGATTCTAGCCTGTAGCCAAGGTTGACAACCTCTGACCTTCCATAACTAAGTGAGCTGAATCACAATATTTTTGAGCAGTGTAACTTGACTACAGGTAAGGTAGTTCAAGAAATAACTGCACCTGCTGGGTAATTAAGGTAACAATCGGGGACTGTCAGAGGATGATTTAAAGTCCTTCTGTTTTAAATAAGTGATACAGTTTAATCAAATAATATTCTTTGAGAACAACTGCCTCATCCCCTGACATTTGTTTTGCCCCAAGTGCTTGGTGGTCCTGGTTTGCTGGTGTCTGTTGAAGGCCATCTGCTGCCTGTGCTTGTGGGGAAAGGAGCAGTGTGCTAGCAGGAGAAGTGTGCACAGGACAGCTTTTCTACCTGCCAGTCTCCTAGGAGTGAGAGGGTCTGTGTTAGCACATGACTCTGCACCTCTGGCTCAACCACCCACGATACACTTGTGGGCTGAGTTGTGCCCCCCTCAAATTTGTGTGTTGGCGTCCTAACCCCTAGTTATTTAGAATATGACCTTAGTTGGAAATAAAGCCATTGCAGTAATTAGCTGAGATGAGGTCATATTGGAGTAGGATGGGCCACTAATTCAGTATGACTGATGTCTTATAAAAAGGAGAAATTTGGATGCACAGATTTGCACACAGAGAGAACAATGTGCAAAGCTGAAGGCTAAGATCAGGATGATGAATCTACAAGGCAAGGAACACCAGAGGTTGCCAACAAACCGCCAGAAGCTAGAGGAGAAGTGTGGAACAGATCCTTCCCTGACAGCCCTCAGAAGGAACCAACCCTGCTGACACCACGTTTTCAGACTTCTGGCCTCCAGAACTGTGAGAAAATAAATTCTGTTAATTCACCCAGTGTGTGACTTACTATTACAGCAACCCTAGTGTGATACCATAGCCCATCTTGGGAGAACAATTCTGCCCAGACTGGACCAAGTGGTTTCAGGGCTGCGAGAGGATGGCCCTGAACCCATCAGCTGTCCCAGTTCCAAACCAACCACGGTAGTGCTCTCTGTATCCATGCCAGAGGGATTGAAATGCTCCAAGTGGGGTCAGCTTCATGGACACATGACACAGAATCCCATGCTTAGAAGACTTCTCTGCTTGTCTCTGGTGTCACCATCTTGAAATTCTCAATAATTTTTGAACAAGGGCCCAACATTTTCACTTTGCATTGGTCCCTGAAAGTTGTGTAGCCAACCCTGCTTTCAAAACTTCCACCAACTTTCCCTCCTTCAGCCAAATCTCATCTACCTCCTCATAAAAATTTCTCACATCTTATAGTTCACTGATGTCACCCCCTTTTGATTTCCCAATTATGTTATGAACTGCTTTTAATAACATTGTTTGCATCATTTGTAGGGGTTTGGGGCAGGAGGGGATAGAAGAAGGACACTATTCTGGCCATCCAAATTGAACATTCCAATTCAAGTAGGACATTCCTCTTTATTAAGCTGTTATCCTATTAGGGATGATGGCTAAAGGAAGGAGCAACAGTTTATGGAAGACTATTTCACTCTCTGGGAGCTGGCAGTCCAGCTTCAGGGTTCAGGTGACCAAGTATGGCCAAGAAGCATGGAGGGTGTATTGAGCCCCTTGGGACTCTGGAGGGTGGCTGTCCTTGTCTAGTTCCTATTTGCATAATGTTTTGTTATCTGATTGTTTTATTCACAGCTCTCCTTGAAACCCTAGCATTGATTTCTGTTGTCCTTAAGATGCTGTGACAAGTTGCGCTACTCTTTCCACTACTCTCCCCTGTCCCTCAATTAGAAATTTTATGTCCATGCCCTTTGCCATGGGGCTCTGCAGTGCATCCCATTTTGGGCAAAGTGACCTTCCCCGGCCCATTGATGTTGGGTAGGCCAGGTGACTTTCCTTGGCTAATGGACTGTCGAAGTGCCAGTTCCCAGCTGAGGTGTTAAGAAACATTATGTGTTGCCTCTCATCTTCTTGCCTATCTGCCATCTGCTCTGAGAAAAATGTACTGGTCCAAAGAGAATGAAACAGGTGGAACAGACCCAATGCCCAGCTTAGATTCCAACCTAGCTGATCCCAACCAAGCCCAGAATCATCACAGCCTCTCCAGAGAACCAGAAACAAAACTTAAATGCTTGTGTTCATAGCTCAGTGAGTTTAGGAGGTCTTTGTTATGCAGAATTAGTATAGCAAAAGCTGACTGATACAAAATGATATAATTTCTTTTACTGGGCTGACATGGCCTTTCCTGGCTTGGCTGTTCCTCATTTATTCAGCATATCTTCCCTGACCTCCATCCCCTTCCCTTGCCACTACATGCTGCTGCTGAGTTCTTTTATTCTTTAAGTGTGCCATGCTCTTGAGAACTTTTTTGTAGGTTCTAGCAGGGGTGTGCCGCTACTCATATACCCTGGACCAAAGACAAGTCCTCTCATTTAGCAGGGAAGGTTGTTCTCTTTGACTGAGTGTCCAGCTTTGGGAGGACACACAAATCGGTTGGTGAGGGAGGAAGAGGACACCCACCAAGCAGCCAGATCAGCTGAATCTACTCTGATGATCAATGGGTTGACAGATGTCAAAGCCAGATCACCCTCACATCCCACATGTGCCATGTTCTTGCTTGGTTTTGAGCCAACAACACATTCTCTACCTCCACCCTGTGCCTGCTACTACATTTTCACCTGGCTACCTTCTCATTTTTTATCGCTCTATCTAAATGTCACTTGTACCAGTAAATCTTCCTTAAGTCTCACTAGGAAATGCTAATGGCCTCTTACGTGCTCCTGTTGCACCATGTTCTTCTGCTATCAGAACATTTGTCACAGTATAATGTCATTACTAGTATTGTAGGAAAATATATTGAGATGTTTATTAGTATTTCATTTTCACTGCCATGGAAGGACCAGAAAAAATTATGAATAACAACAAATAGTAACCCTTTCCTTTCCATAGTCCCTCCCCACTCCTCTCCCTTCTCACTGCCAATCCCAAAACGTCTACAGGGCCCTTTGTTTCTGTGTCATAATACAAAACCAGAAGCTGTCTTTTTCTGCCTCTTGTAAAAATCCAAAACCATTCTGGTGTCATCCAGAAGGGGAATGGTGAGAGAGGAGGTACCTCTGGGATCCAGCTGTGAAAGAAAGAGTGAGGGTGGACAGAGGTCCCATGAATGGGTACCTGTGCTCAGCACAAGACCTGGGAGGTCTGCTGCACCTCAGAGGAGCTGAGCCCCAGCCTCTGGGCTCCCAGCCAGCAGGAATGCCTGTTTCTTAGATGGCAAGGAAACAAGAGCAGGAACAATGAAGTCTCACACAACAGGGCACTCAACAGAAACCAAGGAAAGATGAAGGGAAATGTGTATTCATTTTTTCTTTAGCTCCATGTAAACCTGGGGAATGCCATTCAATTCCTGGACTCAGAGTGAGTCTGATTTCTATATTTTATGAAAGCAAGATCCCTTGTCCATTTGGGTCATGACATTGTTATTCCACATCATCCTTCTGTAATGTGTCCATGGTGATTCAGAACCCTTCTGCACCCCCACTCAGTGGGCACAGAACATTGGATTGTGTACCTCCCTTTCTAGTCTTGGATGAATTAGTCTATAGCGATGGGATTTGCAAACCAATCTCTCACTACTGTCTGCTTCTTAATAGACCTGCTCCCTAAATAGTATGGGGTCAGGCATGGGGCTGAGGCATTTCTTGGGTGGTTTGATATAGGCTGAATGAGAGGGGCAGTGGGTTGGTCCTAATAGTTATCAAGAGTGTATTCATTTTCTATTGCTACATAACAAATTACCACAAATTGAGTAGCTTAAAACAACACAAATGTATTATCTCTCATTTTCCAGGAGTCCAGACAGAGCATAAACAAGTTCTCTGCTCAGGTTGCCAAGGCTGAAATCAAGGTTTTTGCAAGGCTCCACATTAAAGGAGTGAGCCCTAATGATGCCTAAAACTGAATTATCTGCCAACCAGACATGATTGGGACTGGGAATAGACTTTTACTTTTTTACAGAAAACAAACATCCCTGCTATTTCTTGCATTCTCATATTTAGGTTTTAAATTCACATCCACTACACTTGAATCCTCTATCCCTCCTGGTAGACCATATGCTCTTAGAAACCATGATGTTCCTGTCTTGCTTATTGTTAACAGCATAACAATCTCCAGAGCCTAGCACAGAGTCTGGAAAACACACAGAGGGAATGAATAAATGACTGATTGCCTGTTAGGTGCTCAATAAATTATTATTGAACTAAACTGAACCAGTTCTCACAAACACCATATGATCTACATGGGGTAGATATCGCTATGACCATTTATAGAGGAAGAAACCAGGTGTGGGAAGTTTAGGTAGCATGTTCAGAGTCACATAAGTAGGGGTGGCAGAGCTAGAACTTCTTCATAATAGAAAAAAAACTATCCCTTTTTATTTGGAACATGGCCCTGAAATGTAACACTATGACACATCCTAAATCTCATGACTCATGCTTTTCATCTTCTATGATTAAGAGTGGGGGAAAGTATAATGAATTAGGACCCTTCATAAGATAGGATGTGTTGAAGTCCCAGATGCTAAAGTCTTGTAGAATCTCAAACTCTGCAGTTCCCAGATCTTCCAAATGATGATTCTCCTCTTATTAGGAGTAGCAATTAAATCAATCCCAAGGGCTCATTGCATAATCTGGTTTTCCTCAGACAGACTTAACTCCTCTTTTAGGTTTCCTGTCGCCTCCATAAGATGATTGTTCAGTGAGCAGAAATCTTAGGTATGAGATATATTTCTTTTTTTTTTAATTTTTATTTTTATTTATTTATTTTTTTATTTTAGATTATTCAGTATAGTTTCAAGATATATTTCTTGAAAATCACATATCTACTGTATTAATTCTTGCCTCAGGGCCTTTGCACCTGCTGTGTTGTTGGCTTGGAATGTTTTTCTACCTTCCCATGGTTCCATCTTTATCATTCTTCAGTTCTTGCTTAAATATCAGTCCCCAAAAGGGTCTTTCCTGATACTGTGTCTGACGGCATAACTCCCATTAATCCCTACCACTCCATACAGTATACACACTTTTTATAGGTTTCAATTATATATTAATTTGTTTGTTTGTTCATCCCCCCACTAGATTACAGGCTTCATAAGGGTAACTACCAATGTGATTTATTTACCAGTGTTAACTCTAAAACAATGCCTGAACTATAATAGACACTGATTTGTTAAATGAACAAATGAATGGAGTTCATTGGGCCATTCAGCAAGCATCAATTGAACACCAGTTATGTGCACCAGATGCTAGGAAAACTAAGTTATTGAAGACCTGGTTCCTTCTTTCTAGGTGCTCACAATCCAGTGAAGAAACATGCACAGATATGCCTAAACGTATCAGGCTTCACCTGACTTACCCATGAATGGAGCCAAATTAACACAAACACCTAAATTAAAGTGACTTTTTGTCCCTACCAAGGAACTACATGACATTACCCTCCCCTAAGATTTCCCTCAATTATTTCCTGAGTCCTCAGCAATGCTATACATGTGCTCCAAGACTAGTCCACTCATGTTCTTGCCCCAGCCTCCTGGATATGTAGCACATCAGTCTTGGTACTGCTGCTTCTGGTTCCTTTTATGGGTGTGTGGCTTTCTGGCCTTATTTTGGAACTCCCTACTTCACTGCTGCACAACAGACCAGCTGAGTGTGGTCTTCCAGCATGGAAAGGAGGAGGGCGCCTGTGTACATCGGAATCCCTTGGAGATCTGGTTAAAATTCAGGTTCTGATTCAGTGTGTCTGGGGCGGGACCTGTGACTATGCATTTCTACCAAACCTCCAGGTGATGATGACTCTGCTAGTCCATGGGCCACACTTTGAGTAGTGACATGTAGAGGATATTTGTGATACAGTGACACAGTACATTCTCAATCAATTTTGGCTGTTACGATTTTTAGACCTGCAAGGAACCTGGCACAGGGACTGTGATTTTGCCAATGCTTTGAAGTGCAGCAGACACTGTCAGTAACCAGCCCACCTGTATTAGAACTCGCCTCTACATGCCCCACACGTCCAGCTGTGAATACCCATTACTTTTTCAGCCATGGGAGCAAGATTGGCCCTAGTGTGAAGCAGGCCAGAGATGCGGGATAGCAAATGTTTCCTAAAATAAACATCAGCCAGTGATAAACAGGAAACTGGGAAATCAACATTCCATCTCCTTTGCCCCCTGGTGGAATCATTCTGCCACACGTGTTTTACATGGGCTCCCAGAGTTCCCCAGAGAAAAGAGGACCAGTCCCCCACATTAGTGATTTGCTTGATGACACCCCATTAGTTGGCTTTTTTCTCTTCCCCATCTCACTCCTCTCTGCTGTCCTTCCCCAACCTGGCTGTTACCAGCAACTGCCTCCCAAGTAAACTCTTCACTAAAATCCTTGCCTCTGGGTGGGCTTCTGGAGGAATCCAAACTGAGACTAAAGGTTCATTGTCTTTGGTATTGTTAAATACAAAATGGAAACTGGACTTGAAAATTCCCTGAGCAGACAAAACCTTGTAGCCACATAAGCAAAACTAAATCCAGCTTATTTCATGAACATAGTGAAACTTAACTTAGGTTATTTCTCATTAAAGCCTCTGATAAATGCAAAAGAAACTTTATTGATCTTCCTAAAAATGATATAAATAATCACTTTTTGTCTATTTTTATTGAATTATATTTGACATATAACATTCTGTAAGGTGTACAATGTGTTGATTTGATACATTTATATATTGCAATATGATTGCCACTGTAGCAGTACCCAACATCTCTTTCATATCATATAATTACCACTTCTTTTTTAAAAAATGGTATTTATTTATTTTTAGACAGAGGGGAAGGGGAAGGGGAAGGGAGAAAGACAGGAAGAGAAACATCAATGTGTGGTTTCCTCATGAGCGCCCCCCTACTGGGGACCTGGCCCATAACCCAGGCATGTGCCCTGACTGGGAATCAAACTGGCAACACTTTGGTTTGTAGGCCAATGCTCAATCCACTGAGCCACACCAGCCAGGGCTTATCATTTCTTTTTTGTGGTGGGAATAATTAAGTTCTAGTCTCTTAGCAAGTTTAAACTCTATATTACAATGTTGTTGTCTATAATTACTATGCTGTGCATTAGATTCCCAAGACTTATTTATTTACTAGTTGCAAGTTTGTCTCTTCAGCAACATCTCTCCTACAGTGAGGGACTAAGATAGTCACTTTTAACCAATCCCTTGCAGTCTGGATCCCCTAACCACCCCCTACCCTCTTCCCCGCCACCCCGGTGCAATAAGCAGTCATTGTAAAGGTTAAACCACTTCTTCATTTTCACTTTATAAGCCATCCTATCATGTCATGCCTCTGGGCTTCCTATCAGTTTTAAATTTGAAAGCTCCCAGAACTATTTTTATATGCACAATAAACTCTTACTAAATACTGTTTATTGATTGATTGTTTTAATTTTGCTTTTTCTGGATTTTTGACAGGGCCAAATCATTACAGCATAAAATCACAACTTTTTTTCAGAGAGATCAAGTGTGATCACAGAGGCCACATCCAGATACTACCCACCAGTCTATCAGGGGGCTTCAGCCACAGCTCTCCTTGCCTTCTCAATGGCTTCCTCTCAAATACAGGAGACAGTAGCTGTCAGATCCCCATAATTCTGTTTCAATCAGATGACAAATGAAACTAATCCTCATTCTAATAATCCCTGCTCCATGTCTAAATGCATCAGTTTGCTTGTTTCCATTTCATGCAGGTGACCAACTGTCAGATCCCACTGATCCCCAATGAGCCAGGTGTTGAAGGATGCAGCTGGGAGGCACTGGGTATCACCTGTACAAAACAGGGAGGGAGTCACTCTCTTAACACTGACTTCCTTCTACCCATTGAAGAAAAAATAATTGTGTTTGAGAACCAAATGGACAGTGCAGGTAAACCAGACAAATTTTACCAACTTTTCCTGGCAGGTAAGCTGGTGATTCTCCAAGTTAAGTATGCAACCAAGTCACTTAGAGGGTGTGCTATAAAATGCATTATTTTCAGCCCAGGTAGAGAGAGTTTGACCACATTCTGGAAAACACTGCTATATGAGGTCTGTCCAGAAAGTATCCGGCCATGTACTATGAAAAATAGAGACATTTATTGAAGAAGATACAAGGTACAAGAAATATTGTACATAGGACAATGATGCCTTAGTCCCCTTCAAAGTAGGTGCCTTGGGATCTCACACATTTTCCCCAGTTGCCATTAACTGCCCTGTTGTATTTTCCTGAGTCTCATCAATAGTCTGAAATCTTTTCCCTTTCCAAGGTGATTTTAGTTTTAGGAAAAGCCAGAAGTCACAGGGTGTTAAATCTGGGCTGTAGGAGACTGAGTCACCTGGGTGATTTGATATTTCAGCAAAAACTCTGCACGAGACATGGTGCTTAAGCAGGTATATCAGTTTCCATAGAGGAATGTTCAAGCTTAATGCAAAATGAATTGATGTAGATTCATTGCTCTACTCGCTCAGTCATTTTGAATGTTATAGCTACACAGTATACATGCTCACTCAACAGTGTCTACTGCCCCCACTGACCAGTACAGTGAAGTCATCATTGTTCACACATGCACATTCCAGTCCACTCTCCTTTGCTGCCAGGTTACATCAATGTCATGCAAACTGTTCTCATTATACTAACAATGGTTGGACTTTTTCTGGGCAGACCTCATAAGTTGCCAGAGTAATTGGCATCCCACTGAATCTCCTAAAAATTAAAGAGCATTTATTGAGTGCCTCTGCCAGTTATACTTTTGAGCTCTTTACATGCTTTAACTTGTTTATAATCTTATGAGTTAGAGTTATAAACTTCATTTTACAGATGAGAAAACTAAGGCACACATAGGTTAAGAATCTTTCCCAAGATCACACAGCTAGACATAAAGGAACCAGGATTTGAACTGCCAATCTGGCTCCAAAGTTATACACTTCCCACCACACTGGAGCTGAAAGACTGAGCAGGCCCCACACATGTTACTTCCTTTGCATATAAAGACTCTGCTAGGGATTGAATTTTGCATCCTATCCTCCATCCCAAATTTATATGTTGAATTCCTAATCCCCAACGTAACTGTATTTGGAGATAGGGCCTATGAAGAGATGATGGTGAATTGACATCATAAGGGTTGGATCTGAACCCCAGAGGGTTGGTGCACTTATAAGAAGAGGAAGAGACACCAGAGATATCTATCTCAACCACATCAGAACACAGTGAGAAGGAGGCCAACTGCAAACCAGGAAGAGCTCTTACCAGAAATTGAACTGGTCAGCACCTTATTTTGGACTTCCCAGCATCTGGAACTGCGAGGAAATAAATTCTGGTGTTTAAGCCACCCAGTCTGTGGATTTTGTTATATCAGCTCCAGCAGACTAATACAGACTCTGACCCATAGTGCTCCATGTGGTTTTCTAGATTCCCCCTATCAAAACTGATCCTATGTCCATTCTCTCCCAACCCTGCTATGTGACCAGAAAGAAATTAAAATAAATTTCAACTACCTTTTGGGACCTAATCTTTAAAAATAATGTTTTTCTTTCTGATTACAATTGTTGCTTGAGTTCACCACAAGCATGTGGTATATCTTTGTGCAGTGAATGAATGGATGATTGGATGAATGAGTGACTCTGCAGGACCCGAAGTAAGAGTCTGTCCCCTGTGAAATGCACCATTAGTAACAATCAGGCTAATCTTATATGGAATGTTATCCCTGATCACCATTGGGTTAACACTTTCCAAACACCATATTGGAAGAGGAGACAGTAATTAAAAATCAGCATTTAATCACAGTATTAGATGGTGTAGCTAAGAATCATCATAACACTTTCCACCGGGAAAAAAAACATGTTATTAACATTAAATCATCTTCTGAGTAGGTCGTATAAGGAACTATGGACAGAATGATGCCTTTCCAGTTCAGAGTCTTGAAAAGATGGATTAAGAAATTAAAAACCCAATTTTGTAGATGAGGATTTTGGTACCAACTGGCTGGGCATTCTTGGGCAGGTCACTTTACCTCTATGGGTCTCAGTTTCCTACCCTGTAGAAGAATGTGCACAAAGCTGGTGGTTCTTCTGACTTTTCTTTGACTTCATCAAACCAGAGCTAGATATCCCTTCTCTGAAAAAAAAAAACAAGGTATTTCGAACAAATAACTCAACAGAAGCACATTTTGTAAATGGTAGATTTAAGATTCAAACCCAATCTTTCCTTACCTTCAACCCATGCACTTTCTACCATTATTTTATTTAAGTCATTCCCCCACCAACTGAAATTCCCTTCTTCACTTAAAAGTAACTGTAAATGTATCTTGGGTACCTGTAATGGTCCCTATTGAAATTTGCTCTCCAAACTCAGTCCCACAGCACCCTCTTCCTCTCTGATCTTGTAAGACTCTCTGGGCAGTATTCTGCTACCCTATACTTCTTTCTCAGTGCCTAACCACACTCCCGAAAGTTCTACAACATCCTAGAATATACCAGGGACATGGCCTTGTGTGTTGGAAAGGCTTTATGACTTAGTAAAAGGATTCAGTTTGGTTTCACAGTCAAACACATATGGGTTTTCTAATTTCATCTCTCTCTAGGTATGTGACTTTGTGCACATCATTTTATATCATTAAGCCTTAATTTATTTTTATACAAAAAAGGAGACATTGATGCTATTGTGGATACTGTTGGTTGCCTAAACAACAATCATTTCATCTTTGCTGTTTGTAGAATTCTGTCTTTGTTCAGGTATTTGGAGCCAGGTGTCTTGTCTTTGGGATGAATTTTAATCTCTAGAGTGGTCATAACAATTCTATTTGTCAATGATTGCTTTAGTTTAGGCCATATGACCACTTTTGGACTATGGGATGTAAAGGAGAATCTGCTGGAGAATACAGGGACTAGATTTCTCTCCCTAGCAAAAGAGAAGCTTGAGAAGAGAGCAAGTCCATCTCCTTTTCTTCATAATTTTAGGCATTATCGTATGATTTTGTGATGGTTGGCACTACAGCAGCCATCTTGCAATCATGAGAGGAAAGCCAAGAAAATAACATAAAAACCATACACATCCCTGAGAGTGTTTACATGCTGAATCTACCCTACCTGATGCCAACTATCTTTAGGTGTTTTATTTTATGAGAAATAAAAATCTCTATTGATTAAGTCATTTTTACACTTTTGTGGAATCCCAGTGTTACACTATTTTGTATACACTCTAAGTAAAAGAATACATAAAATTTAAAGTACAAAAATTAGGTAAGAAAATGAACATTTATTTAGAATTAAAAAGGTTGTCAGAGCAGATTCTAAATTTTAATAGCTGATAGATGCCCAAACATCAAAAAATGTTTTAAAATAAGTTTTTATTAATAACCAAATAATAAACATTGATAATATTTTTATCCTTATACATCAGGCTGCACATGACAATAATTTTATTAAAATTTTTCTAACAGAGAGAATAAATAATTCTGACTTTTTCTAGCATGACTGATGAAAAATTAGTTTCACATCTCATTAGTATTAGTAATTAGTATTAGTAATGTCATGTAAATATTTAGGATTGTTATCAAATTTGGGGAAGTTTCTAACGAGTTTGTTGTATATATGAGTTGTATGCTCAGAAGAATTTCCTAAAGACTAGCTTCTGACTCCATGCAATTCAACCCTAATTTCTCCTCTGGTACCTACATTTCTTCTGTTCCCATTGCAATATGACCTCTGGCCCTGCTGTTTTCTACCGAGACACAAGGTGATTCTGCACAGTGGTGGCAGAAATATTCCTGGAAGCCACCCCTATCTTGGGCAGTTTGGAGTAACTCAACTTCACATAGAAATGACTGAGAACCACATAAACCTATACCCATCCAAATGTATTACTGTAGCTAAACTGCAAATCCCAAATCCCCAAATGCTCTCAGTCTCTCTAACACCAACCAACAGGAAGGGATGTGTAACATAGGAGGACTTCCAGTAGAAAGAGTTAGCAGATTTATACCACTGCATTTTAACATGTCTTACTTTTTCAAATGTTCAACAAATATGTGATCATGTCAACACATAGCTACGGCCTTAGAAAAGGTCCATGCAAGTGAGGGGCCCTAAAACTTCAGCTTTGTTTGCTTCACATTAAATGCCTCCTCTTCTGCTCAGAGGCATGCTGTGAGAATGTGAACCCATAATATAAATAAAGTGCTACGCACAATGTTGTGCACACAATGAACTTGGAAATATGGTAGCCACTATTATGTTTTTAGTAGTATTAGTGTCATTTAAGATGGTGCCTCCCACAGCGCTTTCTTGTTGTTCCTCCTGAACATGTTTTCATTGTTGTCATCAAGGACTGAAACAAACCTTTGACCCACACTTTTCTACCTCTGGGTGGATACATTTTAAAGGTGGTTTTCCAATGTGAAGTTTGTTTATGATAGAGCTTTAGTTTTCAGGGGATAACGATGCCTGAAATGAATAACTGTCTCTATAATTACAGTGACCAGGATATTAAAGTGACATCTTTCTAATCAATAGTTTAAGTACTTTTTAAAATGACATCTTTGCCCTAAAATCAGCATGCTATATTTAGTCACCCTCAGTCACTATCACTGAGAGACATCTGCGCAATGAGGCAACAGCACTTTTCATAAGTGATACGTCATCTGTTTATTTCAGTAGTTAAACACCTTCTGGCATAACAAACAGACACCTTTGGAAACAAAGATGGAATTTTGGGTGCCTTAACAAATAGGAGTTGTCTAAAATTACAGACAGTGCTAATTAACTGGAACACAGAATTAGAACCTACAGTTCAGAAAAAATGCAAGAAAAATAGAGTGTTTGTTAGAAACTTTAGTAATGAGAAGCTAAGCTTGCTGTTTCAAGGATACTAAATTGATGATAAGAGAATTACATACTGTTAAATCTCAATAAACAAAGCTTTCAGGTTACGCCTGAATTAGATCATTTGTCTTCTCAAGAAGCTGGTGTTTAAATTCCCTTTCACTGATAAAAAATTATGAATAAACCTAGTGAAAAAAGATTCTATCTGTAGGAAGGAGACTGAAATTGACCATAAATTCATTTATGTTTGACTATTTCTTTCTGTCAAATACACCTTAATTCAAAGAAAGCAATAATCATTAGTATTCTTGAATTAAAACCTGAATGAGCTGTTTACAGTGTTAAAAAAAATATTAAGAGAAGCTGGTGGGCTTACCCGATGTGTTGGTGTTCTTCTAGGAGAGAGTCAAGTGAAAAGGTGGAGTTTTGTAGAAAGGGTAAAGTTTCAAAGTCTGGAAACTGGTATTTTTTCCCAGATTCATCAGTAATTCACTGGATGATTTTAGTCAAGTTTCCTAATTGATCTGGCTAATAAGAACAATAATAATTTCTGCTCCTTAACTCAAACATAATTTTAGAACACTTTGAAAGGTAGAAGGCCCTACATAAAAGGGAAGGTGGAAATACCTGTAGCATGTGGTCATTTGGCGCCCAGATTGTATGTCTATCAGCACTAGACTCTGCTAGAAGCTCAGCCACTAACCAGGTGATAATCAAAGGCAGAGAAGTTAACTGCTCTTCTTCAGAAATAGTTGTAGCCATGGTCAAGTGAAATAATGTGTGTAATTAGTTAGTTCACCAGTGTACATTAGCAGCCCAGAATGATAGTGGCTTAACCATAAAGAAGATGAGACCCATGACAAGCAGTCCAGGCTAGTATGGTCTCTCTGCTCCACAAGGTCATCCTCTTTCCTTGTTGCTCTGCCATCCCCAGGCTGTTATTATATACATCAACAAAGATGGCTTGACAGAACACTTGGATTTCAAGCAGCAAGGCAAATGAAGGCAAGGTAAGGGGAATTAAGGCATACTCCCTTTCTTTAAGGATACAACCCATGAATTGCACGTGACACTGCTAATCATATCTCATTGTCTGAAATATAGACATGTTCCATTCCTTGAAACTTATTTCAGACAATGAAATATGGAAACTTCCCATATTTTCTAGAGACACTGGATCATGTAGACTTTATTCTTGGAGGCTATGAGCCCACCTAAAATGCAGGGGGTTCTTTGCCAGGAAGAAGAAAAAGACTCACATAGGGAGATACTGAGCTGTCTCTGTCACAGTATCCCAACTTAACACATATGAGTGGTCACTACTGTAGCTGTTATTATCTATTATTATTTAAGGTCATCAAGTGTGAAAAAATATTTGAGATGAAGATCCTAATTAATCATCTCTGCTTAAGTCTGGTCTGGTACACAGTGTTTTATGTTTCTGAACAGTTTTATCCTAGCACACACAAGGCCACTTCTCTGCTGTAAGTGTGGAAAGGGATAATTTTCTAAGAGATCTACAAATGGACTACATTAAATAATTTTCTGGGTTGTCATTCATAAAGCCCCTCACCCTCTAGCCAATTAGAAGTGATATCAATTCTGGGAAACCTCATTGGATTGTCTTCCCAGCTGAAATATTTGACCCTTGCTATCTATCCATCTATCCACCTATCCATCATATTTCTATTTTTTATCTATCTCTCTCTCATCTATTTATCTATGTCTATCTACTTTTATACAAAGAACATGTTTGACTTTTATCATTATAAGACTTAAGACAATGTTATTATAAGGCACTCACTGCTGTAAAGTTCTGAAATGCTCAGAGATGGGTCATAGCCATTTTAGGCACTCAATATAGGATCTGTCAGAGGAACCCTTACACTTGGACTGTGATAGCTAAGGGGAACATGCTGGTCTGAGGTGACAAATGCTAAAAAAAGGTTTATCATTAAAAGTTCCATGTCCCAGGATGCCCCTTATTCCTGAGGACACTGAGATGGTAGTGGGCTTCAAAGAGTCCTTTAGGGATGACACTGGGTAGAAGCTTCAGTAGAACTGATGGAGACACCTGGAATGTCAGAGATAGAAGGGGACTTGAAAGTATAGGTGAAACCCTCAATTTGTGGTTAAAGTTGTTATATATAAGAAGGGGAAGTAGATTTACTCATGGTTATGCCATTACTTGAGTGTAACATAGCAATTTGCAGAGGGTTTGAAGGATACCATTCTCCAAGCATACCTTCACTGTGGGCCTGTCCTGGCATGGTCTTCTATTCTGCCTAATGAAAAGTCCCATTCACTAGCTCCATTGATGTGTTAGAACAGGAATACCCAATCGGTGAAGGGGAGTAGAACTCAAAGCTGCCTCTCCTTTTGTTTTTTCTTTCTTCTCTTTTATAATTCTTATATTAATTGGAGCTCTGTTCATTACAGATAAAAGAAACTTAACTCAAACTTGTTTCAACAGTATAGTGGTTATCATAGGAAGGGTTTGGATAGGTAATGCAAGGTAAAGGGGGGCAAATATATGGTGACAGAAGATGATTTGACTTTGGGTGGTGGGCACACAATGCAATATACAGATCGCATATCATAGAAATGTACACTTGAAACCTATATAATCTCATTGACCAATGTCACCTCAATAAATTTAATTTAAAAATTAAATTAAATTAAATTTTAAAAACTACTTTCAGGAGGAAGAAGGAAATTACATATTGGCTCATGTAACTAGTTGAATAACTATGTAGGCTTCAGGCACAGCTGGTTATAGGAGCTGAGTTCACAGCATCAGGAATTGGTTTCCATCTCCATTTCTATCTAGAATAAAGTTTGATTTACTGCCAGATTCCTCTTCTCATGGTGACAAATTGTTGCTGGCAGACTCAAACCCACTCCCTTGAACAGTGGGAAGAGAGTTTCTCTTTTCAATAGTTGTAACAATAGTCCCAGAATTGAGTTACACTGGTCTGGCTTGGCTACACCTGCCAATCTTTATGGTCAAAGGGTAAAACACACTGATGGTCAGCTGACTTGTATGGTCATCCCTGGGGTAGGAGACTGTGAGATTGGCCCCATATATGATACATAGCCTGGGTGGGAGTAGAGAGGACTAGTTTTCCAGTTAAAGATATAGATGCTAAACACAGAATAAAGGAATATGGATGGTCAGTAAGCAAAAACAGTAGATGTCATAATAACTAAATTCCCTGCTTTTTCTTTTCTTTCTTCTCTCTTCCTTATATTCTCTTTCTCCCTCCTCTCTCTTTTTTTTTCTCTCTCTCTCTCTCTGCATCTCTTTCTCTCAGTGTAATAGTCATTATGCAAGATACAAAGATGAACCTCTTGTGGTCCCTGATGTTAGGCACCTCTCAGATTCAAGAATAAGAGGGATAGATGGATAACAAACACAAATATGTCATATGCTTGGGAACTGGAGAGAGAGAGAGAGAGAGAGAGAGAGAGAGAGAGAGAGAGAGAGAGAGAGAGAGAGAGAGAGAGAGAGA
>CM052540.1:97094294-97113205 GCA_028533065.1 Trachops cirrhosus
GTAACATTTTGCAGCAGAAGGAGGCCTCATGCAGTCATAATTAGGGTTTTTAACTATCAGTTGCATACCAACCTCCAAATTTCCTCATAAAATTTGAAGAGAACCCCATGATCAAAAATCAGAAAATTTGGACAAACACAGCTTGTCACTAAGTTTAACCTTGTAGAAGTCATTTATTTTCTCTTATCATCAGCTTTTTATCATTTGTAAAACAAGCAGATGGAACTATTTCTGAGGCTCCTTACAGATCTAAAAATGAGGAATATTTTTCTTGACAATATTGAGGACTCTTAGCTTGTAGAGTGAATGGAAGAGGCTTTACTGTTGAGATTCTAGTTAAATGTGTGTTGTTTTGTGGAGTTTGTGAGTATACATGTGAGGGAAAATTGGTTTACCAGATGTCTGAATCAGTTAGTTGATGTTCTGGATACTCTGAATGTTTATTTGTATATACTTAGTGGGATATTAAGAGAAGGGGCAACAAGACTTCTCTAAGCTGAACCTGGGTTATTTCATCATATTGTCTGAAGTCACCCTGGAATTGTAGCAATTGCTGGAATTGAAGGCAATTGCAAAGACAATAGGGGATTACTGTGACCAGATTAGTCTGTTCTCTCTGATTTCCTTCATTTAAGAATCATCTTTGTAACTGTATTTTGCCATGTATAATGCACACCCATGTTTTTGGCCTAATCTTTGGAAAAAAAATCTTTGATTTCAATTTTTAATTCAATTTTTTATTCACTTATATGTAGGTACTTGTTTTTGTATGATAAAGGAATTTTAGCATTTATTTTTGAATATATGGTACAAGAAATTTTGTGTAGCAAATAATTACAAACCTCAAGAACAGATACAAGGTATTTCAGATATATACCCATGTATAATACACATCCTTATTTTTCCTTCAAAAATTTGGGCAAAAAATTGTGCATTACATGAAAAAATATGTTAAGTCCTTTTTGTGACTTTTTCCCCATGAGTTAAATTTTGCTTTCTTTATGGCTAAGATATCACACTTGGCCAATAAATGAGTTAGAGTTAGGTGTCCTAAAATATATGTACAGTTTTAAATTATCACTAGCTTCTGTTTTTACTTCTTAATTTAGTAAATAGGAGAAAAATAAACCCTATACCACCTGTGTTGTAATCTTGTATTCAAAAGTCCTGTTGAGAGAGCAGCATGACCCATTAATCCCTGATTTTCCAACCTACCTCGATCTAAGGATTACAGTCTGTTATTGCTTTACAGCCCCAGAAGATGAGTTCTAGTTTATAAGGAGAAAATGGACTTGAAAACAGGATGAAGTAGAAGTTCACAAAGGCCGACACAGTATTTCTTGAAACAAGGGCTCTGAATTCCCTGGGGACATCATTAGCCTCATTTTAAATGCCACGAAATAGTCTCAGAGAAGTAAGAGGAAGTGGACATGTAAATTAGAGTTAGGGGCTCAAATAAGATTTTTTTTTTTTTGCTATAGTGTTCTTTCCATTGATTTGCCAGACTGATTTTCTAAAGCAAAACCAACACACCTACCAAAGTGGCTAAAATGGAAAGAAAAGACAGAGAATACCAGTTCCAGGGATGAGGGGCAGCTGGAGCTCTCAGATACAACAGGTGGGAGTGCAAAGTGGCACAAGGGCTTTGAAAACTTGTTTGGCATTGTCTACTGAAACCACACATACACAGTCTCTATGAACCACCCATTCTGTTGCCAACAGTAATATGCTCAAAAATGTTCAGGAATGTTTGTAGCACTATTCATAAATCCCCAAACTGGGAGGTACCCAAATTTCCACCACCAGGAGAACAGATAAATAAACAGGGTATATTCACATGGTGAGATATTATATAATGGGATATATATGCAACAACATGGGTGAACCACATAAATATAATATTGGGCAAATTAAGCCAAACACAAAAGAGAATATGCTGGAAGATTATACAAAATTCAAAAATGAGCAAAAATATATCTATGGTGTTAGGAATTAGACCAGCAGATCTCCTTGGTAGGAGTGACTGGAAGGGCATGAGGGGGATGCTTCTTGGGTCCTGGTGATGTTTTCTTTTTGATCAGGGGCTGATTCCATGACTGTGATCAATTTGCCAAAATTCATGACCTATACTCCTATGGCATGCGTATGCTTTTGTGCATATATTATACATGAATAAAATCTCAAAAAGCAAATGCACTCAAAGTTAAGAAACAAGACAAAGGTTATCGGCAATAGTTATAAACGTTAACAGTAACTGGCAATCTTGCCTCTGAAACATCAGAGGCAATCTATCATAGGCTCACCTAAAGTCTCGCATTTTCATGCATTAGTTTATTGAATTCTTTCAACATCACAATGTGAATACAATTGTTACCCAATTCACAGAAGGTAAAACAAGACTTAAAAGTGTAATTAGCTTACCACAGACCACACAGCAGATAAGCAACAGAACAGGTATTCAAACCAAAGCAGCCTGCCTCCAGTGTCCACATCTTAACCATCCTGCTGACAGTGCCTCTCACATGCTGGAACGACCTGGGACACCCAGGAGCACTTTGATTCACAAGTTTATTCTTGTGAAAACCACCCAGAAACCTAATAAATTGGGGGAAATGCCCTTAAGTTACCTCTGGAAGAAAAGAAAATGTTTGAATAAAAATACAGTGTTAACTGAGATAGAAAATGGCTGTTTATCAGAAATTTAGGGCAGCCACAGAAAAAAATCATGAAAGGTATAACTTTCTGCTTGCCAAACCTCCTGTTAAATAAATCACTGTTTATATCCCTCTGTGGCCACTGGAAATGACATGGATGGATGTAGTCATTTTCAGGAAGTTAGAGGATTGTTAACATCAGCACAGGATCCGTGATGATGTGCTGAAGGATGGTTGGCACCCGAAGGAGAGAATGATGTATGTTTCATGTTTTATGATATGTTTAGTCACTTGTGGGGAATTCAGAGGTGGAGGCACTTAAAAAGTGAAAATGGAAGCCAACTTTTTCTTCTTGTCACTTGTGTAACTTGGGAGGTTTTAAGTTGAAAAGAAAACATCAGAGACTAACTGTCCACTAAAGGAGAAGGGAACTATTCCTAAACACTAAATTGGAACCAGAAAGTGGTCCAAAACATCAGGAGGCTGGGTGACCAGCTACTTGCTCAACTTACTTTTTGCTTTGTTAGTCATTGGGTTTCTGTCATAATGTCTTAGCTGCTTTCTTCAAGTCTTCACTGTTAGTTTGTTTTGTTTTGTTTTGTTTTTGACCTACTAACTACCACTAGGTCCCTCATTTCTAAACCAGAAGCAGCTTGACTAAATGGCATAATCAGGGGCATCGCACACATCGGTCAGACCTCACCATCACAGGCTATCTCAGGCACGTGTGCATGGGTGGTGGGAAGATGTGTGGCCACCCCTGCTCAAGAAACAGCCCATTGCTATTTCTGTGAGTGGAGAAAATGGGCAACATAATTCCAAGGAGCAGAGCAAAGAGAGTGGAGTAGATTCTCCTATTAACATAGTCATTATGACTTATCTACCCAAACTTTGGAGTCAAACAGAGGGTTCTTGAAACACTGGTGCGGTGAAGCTGGAAGAACCTTGAAAATCACTTTAGAAGATTTATGCCAAAATTACACTAAGTGAATCCCATCTTGTATTTTTCTTACTGAATCCATGAGTCTCTTATCTTCTTTGTCCCTTACTTTTTTCTTTCAATCCTTCCTTCTTTTCTTTTTAACTGCTTCATTCAACAGACGCCTGGCATGTTTTAGAGTGGAGGACCTAGCCTGAAACTAGGTTATATTCATCACTGAGAACAGGCATGTCTGACTTGCTGTTAGAGTGGCTGACCTACACACATTTGTTAGCATGATTTTTCAAGAAGAAAGCAGAGGTGTTCCAGTCATTTATTGCTGAATAGTAAGATAGCCCCAAACTTAGTGGCATAAAAGAACAATCATTTTAACATGCTTGGGATTCTATGGGTCAGGAATTTGAAAACACGTAGAAGGATAGCTGGTATTTCCGTGCAAGTCTATGTTCTCCAGTATCTGGAGTAATGTGAATGGCTAGAGATGACTGGAATGACTCAGCTGAAACTCTGTGTCTGGGATCTCTATTCTTCACCACTGGCATCTGCTGAAACTGGAATGTCCAAGATGACTACTTCATTGGCATGCCTGCTCTCTGGACTGACATTTGGGGTTGACTGCACATTACATGGTTTCCTCTTCATATGATTAACGTGGGTTTCCTTACAATATGGTGGTCTCCAGATTCTCAAACTAGTTATGTGATAGCTGACTGTCCTCAGATCAAAAGCTCAAAGAGACCAAGGTAGCAGTTGCATGGCCTCTTAGAACCTAGCTTTGGAAGTCATGCATCCCTTCTGGTGCATTCTATTAGTTATGCAGGGCCAGTCCAGATTCACTATGGAATGAGACACCATAAGATCATGGATACCAGAAAGTGAGGTTCTTGGGGATAAGGCTTATTTTGGAGACTCATTATCACAGAGGAAATAAACTACATAACAAGGGACCTGTATGGATCCCATAACCAGACCCAGAAACTCCTACCTGCAGGAGTTCTGGTGATGTGGGACCCAGCACAGGTGCTCTGTGGTCCAGAAGGCAATGTAACACATATGTGGGGTGATTCTATTCACCTTCTGAGTGACTTCACAACCACACGATGTGACTCTAACATCTTAAGTCCTGCAAATCACAATCTAACCTTGAGGACACAGGTGACAGTATACTTGTCATGGTCACATTGAGACAACTCCAGCCAGCCCGAGAGGCAGAATAAACAGCAAAGGGCAGAGCAGGAGAGGAAGAATATGTTGCATACAACACAGTGGCCAAGTTAACAGCCAGGGTAATAAGTAAAAATTAGACAATTCTTGGGAAAGTCCCAGATATAAACTAAGGACACTTTGTAGGGACCTGAAGATGCTTCATAAGTAGTTGAAGCAAAACTAGCGAAATGTGGATATTCAATCTTACATAAGCCCATTTGTACAAACTGGATTGTGAAGATACAAATTACATTGGATAACATTTTTAGTTCAAGCTTTGTACTTAATGACCTTACCTTCAGGGGGTTAGCATCTAATTGGGAAAATAAAATTAATATATATTAAGTAATGGCATAAGACAACATAAGAGCTGTCACCAGGGAGACCCAAATAAATGGCTCACACATTAAGTTTTATAGGAATACCTCAGAGAAAAAAGACAATCTAAGAGCTGGAATGAACAGCAGGCCCTCCTGGAAGAGAGAAATTTGATCTGTGCTTTGAAAGTGTGTAAAATTTAATTAGGCGGAGAAGAAGCAGAGAATGGAAGAACTCTCAAAACTAGAAATGGCTTTGAATGACTTTTGGAGCAAGACACAATATTTTCTCCTAAACATTTTTAATTTTTTTCTTTTTTTAAATTATTTTTTCCATTACAACTTAATCCTTTTATATACTTTCTCCCCCTTGCAATTACTATACTGTTATCCATGTCCATGAGTCCTTTTTCCTTTTTGCTTGATCCCTCTATCCCCTAACCTCCCCCTACCCAATAGCTACCCAGCCAGGGCCAAAGGAGGTATTCTGAAGTGGTAATTTATGTGTATCTCTTTCTGGACTTGAAAGGAAAGAATCTAGACCAGGGGTTGGCCAGATAGTAAATATTTTTGACTTCATGGGCCTTTATGTAATTACTCTGCTCTGTGGGCCTTTATTGTAATAGCACAAAATCAACAGTAGATGATCCCTAAACTAGAGGACATGACCATATTCCAATAAAACCAGCTGCAATAAAAACTAAGTGGCAGGCCAGATTTGGCCCATGAGCCAGAGCTTGCTAGCCCTGGCTCTAATTCCATTCCATCCTGTGAATGTTTACTGAAGTCTACATTAAGCTTACCATTGTAGATATAAATGTGTCACAAACGTTGTTCACTCTGTGGGTATTTATTCTAGGTCCATGATATGCTTAGCACTATGCTGACCAAATGGCATATAAAGCTGAACAGGTAGTTGTGACCTTCACCTCAGAGCTCTCAGCCTGGGAGGGAAGCCTGGTGGTGGGGAGGGGAGATGTAACTGTATCTTACCTGATTTTAGGGGATGGAGGAGCTATGACTTCTCTGAGGAAGTGACATTTAACCTGGGACTCGGAGAATGTGGTTCTTAGCACATATCAGACGGTCTTCAGAAGGAGGCATGTTAAGAGGGCAGGAGAAGTGTTCGATGCAGAAGAAACAGCTGTTTCAAGCCCGTGGAGGTGAGAGAAAGTGTGTTTCATTAGAGAAACTAACAAAAGTTCAGTATGGCTACAACAGAAAAAGGAAAGGGGAAATGATGAAATCAGAGGACTTAAGGAATAGGAATTACCCAAGAAATACATGGTGGGGAAATGCCTCTGACCCCAGTACATTCCCATTTCCTTTCCAACATCAGGCTGTTTATTCATCAACCTTGTTTGGAAACAGTTGAGATTCTGCAGGTGACAAACACCTTGAAACCCTCTCACCCAGACACCAATTCCACTCCTGGGAAGGTGATGTTGTGGTTATCCCAAGCCAATCAGCTAAAATTTGCTTCAGGGAAGAGCAATAATCCAACTTCTACTCTTTCCACACAACACGCAATGAGAGAGTCGATTTTCACATCATCTTCAACACTGATTAAACTGGAAGCAATTAATGCAGCCCCAGAGAGCATGTGGAAGTGAGCTTTCCCTTCAACAATATGTAATTGGCTGGAACTTCTCGTTCCTCATCCATGCCAGATAAGAGAGTCCACGGCACTCAGATTTCCTAGAGGCAGTGCCATACCTTCTGTGTCATTTCCAGCAACAGGCACAGTCTGTGTTCCATGTAATTCCAATATGCTGTCCTTGGGCTCTAATAAACAGAAGCATGAACTCCATCCAATGGAAACCAGTAAACATTTGGTAAATTTTAATTGATATTATTGTGTTGTGTGTAAAACAACTGAATACAATGCTTGAAACACAGTGGGTAACATTAAATATCAGTTCTCCTCCCTTCCAGGCCATTCTACTGCATGAGTCTTGCCTGAAATATCATAAAACCTCTTATAAACCACAGTTTCTACTACATCTGATGTCATGGGGGCATCTTCATAAATGAATACCAAATCAGAGTATAGTAGGCGGTTAGATAGCCATGAGTAGAGCAGGAACGATGGGCCAAGGGCAGAGAGAGGGTCACCAGGGTAGAGATAACATCTAGGCCTCAGCTGTGTTTCAGCTTCAGGCCCAGAGAAGCAACAAAACCAGGTGGAGTGACGCCATGGCTAATATCAGGACCAGCTGCAATAACTAATGACCAATCAGTGGAGACCACAACCCTGAGATGACACACCTGGTAAGCTGATGAATATTCTATTGTGAGCCTCCCTGCGACCTCCTGATAAAAGCCCTCAGGATAGAGGACCCGGCACAGCTCTGTATGGGTTCCTCTCTGGTTCTCCCTTCTCAAAGTACACCAGAACATCTACTCCCTCTTGTCTCTCAAGGCAAGTCTCCTCTCCCTCTCCCTCTCCCTCTCCGTCTCTTTCTGGCTTGTAACTTGTTTTCTGAACCCATTTCTTCCATGGCTCGCTTTTCCTACCTCTGTGACTTTCTGAATAAACTTTCTCACGTAATTTGAGTATTGGCTCTAATGTCTTTCTTAGCCAGAATTCAAGAATTGAGGTTGCTGAATTGAAGTTAACACCTGGTGCTGTTTTTCCACCACTAACATGGGCAAATTCTTTCCAGGCTCACTGAAAGAAATGTCTGGTGGGCAGGATGCAGAGGAAAAGCTAAATACCTGGTGACAGCATGGGGAATGCCTATTTGGGTCTATAAACCCTCCATGGGGCTTTTTACTCCCTATTCACTACCATAGAACTGAGTTCGAAGAGCCAAATCCAAGGTAGGGTTGCTAAGTTTCCCTTTCCTGTGTGACCACAAGAAAAGGAAAATCACAGGAGAGACCACTCTCAAGGATCCGGATCCACCCAACAGTGAAATGTGGCTCTTGATATCAGATGCAAATGTACCCCCAGAATCAGTCCAGAGGTGCAGAGAAGCACCAAAGATATGGGGTGGAGGGATCTGACTTATGCCTCCAGGCTAAAGCACAAAGCAAGTGGCAAATATGTTCCTCTCCTTGCTACACGCTTCACCTTTAAAAAAATGTTTCTTAATGTCAGTAACATTATAATAGACTGGAGAAAACTACATTTGAAATGGTTGATAGAAGACAGGTAGCATGGTGAAATCTGAACTCTTATCCTGGCATTTCCACTATCTGACAAGTGACCTTAATGATAGCATTTCACCAATTCTGTACCTCTATGCCCTCATCTTTCTAACAAGGGCTTACTCTAGATAAGAGTGAAGGTTCCTGCAGCTCTAAAATCAAGCATTTCTGTGGCAACTTTGGAGGAAAGAAGAAAGAGCATGAACTCAAAGTTAGGGAATTATGATTTCTGTCCCAACTTTACTACAAATCAGTTGCATGGCCTTGGGTAAATATTTTAGTCCCTCTGGGACTCAGTCCCCTTAATCAATAAAAAGAGAGAGATGGGTTTGATCAGCTCCAAGTTTTATGAGTCAGTAACGCAAAGGGCTTGCTCTGAGTGCCTTCTCTGAACAACACGCATGAGCTCATGGGGTCAGATATCCAAGTGTTTGCCTGTGATGAATGGAGGCTTTGACCTGCCAGGCAGTGCGGAAATGGCTGTTTGCTCCTTTTGCACAAAGACCACAAGCCTCTGGCTATCCGATATCTACCTTGCGTTTACCTCTGTTGGTTTTCTCTATTTTTGTCTTGTTACAAAAGTGAGACATGTTTAAAGGAAGAGAAAAGCAAGAAGAAATAACTCGTGTAATCTACCCCATCCCCCAAATGTGCCCAGAGTTAAATTTTGTTTTATATTCCCTTGATCTGTTTTCAATGTCCAAGTAAGAGTCATCATTTACCCAAATCATCTCTAAGTTCTTCAGTTTTCTGGGACCAGTCTTTCATTTAATATTCAAATAAAATAGCTCATTTTTCTTGTGTTGGTTCTGCATAACAAATTATCACAAATTTAGGGTAGAAACAAAGTCCAGGCACTGTATGGCTGAGTCCTCTGTTCAGGGTCAAAAATGAAAGTGTTGGTTGGGCATGTCCTATTCTGGAGTCTCTGAGAGTGAATTCACTAACTATCAAGCTCACTCAGAATGTTGGCTCTGTTCAGTTGCTTGCAAATGTAATACTGAGGTCCCTGTTTCCTTGTTGTCCCTAACCTAACAGCTACTCTCAGCTCCGGGAGATCACCTGCCTTTCTCACCACATGTCTGTCTCCCCATCATTATAGGAAGACCCCTGTCTCTTTTCAGGACTTTTCTGATTTGAGCAGGTGCAAACAGATAATCTTCCTTTTGGTTAACTTGAAATCAACTGATTAGTAACCAAATCAAAGGAGTTACATCCAGTCACATTCATTGGTCTCACCACTCTCAAGAGGAGAGGATTATGTAAAACATGTATGGGGGAGGGCAGGAATCCCCCATTTTTTCTAGCTACAGGAAGTCCATTGACATCTTCTGAATATTTCAGTAGAAAGTAATCTGTCACATTGTTCAGCACATAACTGGCACTCAATGAACATGTTTAAGTGACTCCAAGTTTCCCAGAATTCAATTACCTTGTTGTACCCAGCATACTTTCACTTTCTACTCAGGTGTTGCCCTCTCTTTGGTTACCACTAGCCATATCATCACTGATTTCTATGTTTTTCTGCTTGTCGCTTCTGTATCAACCCCACAGACCTCAGCCCTCCAAGACAGCAGTAGCAAAAGCCATTGGGGGTAATTCCAAAACAGGAAATAATGAAATAATGTTAAACTGGGTAACAGGCATTACTACTCCTTTAGTTCAAGTCACACTCCGTTAGAAGTCCCTTACTGGTAATCTCTTGCATTAGGCCTAGGCTATGGTATAATAAGAAACATATTTGGTCTTTGTTCCAGCTCCTGGAACAGGGGACTAAAACCATTGGAATTTCCTGAGTGGTAGGAATATCTTGGCATTCATTGGGGCTTCTCTTAAGTATAACTGAGTTTAAGCTAATGGGGTGCCTAGGGTGGGACCCTAGAGAACCTCAGGATTGGAGTGGCCTTCAGAAGGACCAAATGATTAGAGTTGGAAGTTTCAACCACACCCACTGACCTCTGGAAGGGGGACTGCAGGTTAACCTCTTCATTCTTCCAGGGTGAAGGAAATTCTTGTCTCAGGCCACCAGAAGAAGGTAAAAACTTTGTAACATCCATATAAACTCTTCTGGCAGAGAGATCCATTTATTTACCTTAACATGAAAAATAACTTCAGTTTCCCATTGTCCTGATTTTCATTCTGGATTAACATTATTTTGGACAATCCAATATGAGAGTTGTTATTTATTTATTCATTCATTTCCTCCCTGAGAAGAATTCTTAAGCAAACCAAAGACCAAGAGGAAACTATGAAATTAGAGTTGTTGTTTTGTATATCGTATAGATGTAGATAGAGTTCTTAGGCACTGTTCAAGGTCAGGTGACTTGTGTTTCTCTTTCTACAGCCACTCTGTAAGGGGACATTAATGGGCAGGAAGCAGACAATAGAAGAGTTATCTCCCCTTCCCCTTGATGACATCAAAGGTCCCTACTTTCTTTTGTTTTTTCCTCCCTGTTATAATAGGAACTTCACAATTCAATGGGTTTTGTAGAGTATTTGGCAAAAAAAAATGTAGTTTGAGCTGCAACTTGCTATAATAATAATAGCTACTATTTATTGGGAGCTTATACATGCCAGACACTTTGCCAAGTGTTTTATATGTGTTATCTCATTTAATTCTCACAACAATTCTGTGAGAGAGGCACTATTCCTTCTTCCATTTTATGCAAGGTAAACAGTAGTGTCAAGAGGTTAATCAACTCCCCTACAGTTACAGAGCCAGATAGTACTGGAGTAAACTTTTGAACACAGGTCTGATTCTAGAACTAGTTCCTCTAGCTACTACCCACAAGGAGCCTCTGCACCTAGGTGGCTGTGCCCTTGTGATGCACTGGTGTACTTTTCTCTGTCCCCAAAGTGATGGAAGGAAATGACTGCTCTCATAAAGGGCACCACAGAGAGTCTTGACATTCTCTTATGACCAAGGCCATTTAATAAAGTACTTCTATTGATGTTCTAGTAAATAAGTTCAAGACAGGCTAGAGGGCTTCATTTCAGACAGAACAATATTTTAGGTGGAGGCAAGTACCACAGAGCTAATTTAATAAAATTTCTGTACTTGTGGGATCTTACAGCCCACATCAAAATATAATACTGAAATTAAATATCCAGCTGTACATAGATAACATAGAATTGACATTATCTCTGCTTTCCTGTGTGCCTTATGAATGGTGTTAATGATCGAGCACTTCATGTCTGCCAAGTATCATCAAGCATTCTACTTACATTATCATACTTAATTCTCATAGTAACCCCCTGCCTCCAACAGGATGATCTAGGCTATGCTGAAGTAATAGGCAACCCCCAAATCTCAGAGGCTTATAAACAAAGGTGCATTTCTTGCTCATGCTACATGTCTATTACAGTCAGCTGGAGACTGCTACTCTGAAACCAGGTGGCAGAACGGGAGCTATCTGGGACAATCCTGGTTGGTATCTGGAACTTTCCTGGCTAGCGTTGTAGACAGAAAAGAGGTCTGGAGCATCTCACTTCACAATTCAGTGTTTAAGCCCACAAATTTCATATGTCCCTTTCATATAAACTCATCAGCTAGAGTCACATAAGAAAGACAAAGACATTAAATATTTGCTTGGAGGCAAGTATTATTCTTATGCTACCTTTTACAAGGAAAGGAAAGAGAAGCTAAAGAACCTATCATGGTTATACAGCTTGATAAATACTTGAGCCCAGATTTGGCTTTCTGATTCACTCTTCACTCTCTCTGATAGAGATAAAAGCATAAACAGGTTACTGTAATACAAAATGGATTAAGGTGTAATCACAGTTTAAATTTTAAAAAAATGAAACTTGGAAGGATTGTAGAGGATGAATAATTCTAATGGGGAGGTAGAAGAACTAAAATGGAAGAGACAAAGCCTTGTAGAGAAGATTGGACTTTAGCTGAATCTTGAGAGATGGGAAGTTGCATTCCAGGTACACAGTAGAGGGCAAGTAAATGCACGGAGAAAGGAGAGCACAGGGTAAGTCAGGACATGTAGTGCAGTGTGGCTAGAGTGGGAGGGGGACCTTCAGAAAAGGTAGGTGGATATGCAGAAAAGATGGGGTAAAAGCAGACTGGAGAAAGACAGTAGGTTTGGTTCTCCTAGCTGTAAGGAGATGAAAACAAGGTACTACTATTCTAAAGCAACTCAAACTCACAACTAGATAAAGCATTGAAAGCCCACTGAATACCAGTCCAAAGCCTCATCTTTATAGAAGTATAGCATTTCTGGAGTTCTGTAGATTGCTTGGTACATCACATTGTAGGTATTTAATAAATATTTACTGGACATTTAATGATTTTCAGGAGAAGACATGTATTTGAGGTTTGGAGTCTGCCCTGAGGACAAAACAGAAAGAACTCTGGAAACCTAGAGGTAAAGGAAACCCTAAAAGGAATTTTTTGGATTGAATTTGTCACTGATGACACAAAACGCCAACATGCTGGCAAACAGTCAAGACAATAAGAAAGATGAAATGCTAGTGCAAACTGTGTGGCCAAAGTTTAACTAGTTTTGCAGTGAAAGGGGCTGCCATATGGGATTGTTTTTATTTGCTGTGAGTAATTTTCTGTGGAAGAGCATCCTCTTAACCCAGCATAATGAAGCCAATTACTCGTGCTTAGAATCGCCAGCAGAAGAGAGAGAGAGGGAGAGGGAGAGAGAGAGAGAGATTCAGTCAAACACTTTCATGACTAAGCTCCTCTCCTGGCTGGATTCCATCAGTGGGGACCCTCCTGGACGAACCACCAGGGAGGCAACAAGGACTGAATTGTCAAGTACACTGACCAAGAGCTATCTACCAGGAACTGTTATATCCATTTTTAGAACTCCTAACGTTCCAATGAAATCATTAGGGTGGGCCCCAATCCAATATGACTAGCATCCTTATAAGAGGTAAGGATATGTAAATTAACTTGATTGTGGTAATCATTTCACAGAGTACACATATGTCAAAATGGCATGTTGTATGCCTTAAATATGTGCAATTTTTATTTGCCAAGTATACCTCAATAAAGCTGGAAAAACACGTTTAGATAAAAAAGAAGAGGTTAGAGGACAGACAAGCATAGAAGAAAGATGATGTGAGAACACAAAGAGACGACAGCCATCTATAAGCCAGGGAGAGAGGTCTCAGAACAAATTACCCTGCAGACACTTTGATCTCAGACTTCTAGCACTTAGAACTCTGAGAAAGTATACTTCTATTGTTTAAGCCAACCAGTTTGAGGTACTTTGTGATGGCTGCCCAAGAAGCTTAATAAAATTGTTTATAATATAATGATGATTGTTAAGATACTGTGCCTGACCAGTGCAGGGAATAACACTTGGAGATGGGAAACAATGAGTTTTTCAAGGTGACTAGATTCTTACCCATCAAGGCACTAGCTTAGTGCTGCCTTTTAGCAGTCTGATGGTTTGCAAACTCTGGCAGTCCTGGAGCTCAGAGGAAGAAATATTTATAGGGCTCCCCATTTTAACAAGTCCTGGCATCTTAAATGCTACCAGTTGTTTAACTCAGGTGCCCATTATTACCATTTGGGTTTTTATCTATAAAGTCTGCTCAATGAGGAAAAAACTGTGTTTTATTTAACTGTCATTGGTAAGGAAAAAGAAGTTGAATGGAAGCGAGAAGAGAGAGGGAAGAGATAATGGAAAAGAAAAATAAAAGGGAAGAAGGAAAAAAGAGAAATAGGGGGAGAAGAAAAGGGGATGGAGAATGATAGACAATTGAGTGACTGTAAACACCAGAAGTTTTCTCAGCCCTACATTTGAAGCTGGGTTATACTATGTTCCCAAGGGCTGGCCTCTGCCCTGTAGGATGTTTAACACCATCCAGAGCTTTCACTCACTAGATGCCAATAGCACCTGCGCCAACATCCACATGTGTGACAACAAAAAATGTTTGCAACCGAATGTCCCCTCGTGGGCAAAATCACCCAAGATCTATGGTATGATTTCTCATAAAATACATAAGAAGTCATTTTAGTTTTCTTTTTATAAAAGATTATATTTATTTATTTTTAGACAGAGGGGAAAGGAGAGAGAAAGAGAGGGAGAGAAACATCAATGTGTGATTGCCTCTCGAGTGCCCCCTACTGGGGACCTTGCTCACAACTCAGGCATGTGCCCTGACTGGGTATCAAACTGGAGACCCTTTGGTTTGCAGGCCCACACTCAATCCACTGAGCCATACCAGCCAAAGAGAGAGGTCATTTTAGTTTTCTAAAACAAAGGGCAGAAGGTGAAATAACACATATAAACATATAAACATAGGAGGACAGGGATGTAGGCATGGTCCCTACAAGGTGGGGACCATGGAGTCCCTTGGTTTCAGGGTCTTAGGTTGCATGGATTGGGTGGGGGATTTTGCACCTGATGCGCTGTGTTTATCAGGCACATGTATAACTGTGACTGGTGCTGCACAAGTTAGACAATGGATTCACGTACTTGTTATAGTTACATCACATTTCTTCTACCAAACAACATTGTTCTTTCTTTCCTTTTTTTAACTATATTTTATTGATTATGTTATTACAGTTGTCCCATTACCCCCTCCATCCCCCTCCACCCACATCCACACGTGCACACCCTCTCCCACCCACATTCCCCTCTTTAGTTCATGTCCATGTGTCATAAGTTCTTTAGCTTCTACATTTTCCATACTATCCTTGCCCTCCCCCTGTCTATTTTCTACCTACCATCTATGCTAATTATTCTTCGTACCTTTCCCCCACTCTCCTCCTCCCACTCCCCTGTTGCTAACCCTCCATGTGTTGTCCATTTCTGTGGTTCCGTTCCTGTTCTAGTTGTTTGCTTAGTTTCTTCTTGTTTTTGTTTCAGGTGTGGTTGTTAACAATTGTGAGTTTGCTGTCATTTTACTATACATGTTTTTTATCTCCTTTTTCTTAGATAAGTCCCTTTAACATTTCATAAAATAAGGGCTTGGTGATGATGAACTCCTTTAACTTCACCTTGTCTGAGAAGCACTTTGTCTGCCCTTCCATTCTAAATAAAAGTTTTGCTGGAGAAAGCAATCTTGGATGTAGGTCCTTGCCTTTCATGACTTGGAATCCTTCTTTCCAAGAGACCTTCTTGCCTGCAAGGTCTCTTTTGAGAAATCAGCTGACATTCTGATGGGAACTCCTTTGTAGGTAAGGGTCTCCTTATCTCTTGCTGCTTCTAGGATTCTCTCCTTCATTTTTACCTTGGCTAATGTAATTCTGATGTGCCCTGGTGTGTTCCTCCTTGGGTCCAACTTCTTTGGGACTCTCTGGACTTCCTGGAAGTCTATTTCCTTTGCCAGATTGGGGGATTTCTCCTTTATCATTTGTTCAAATAAGTTTTCCACTTGTTGTTCTTCCTCTTCCCCTTCTGGTACCCCTATAATTCAGGTGTTGGAATGTTTGAAGATGTCCTGGAGGTTCCTAAGCCTCTCCTCATTTTCTTTGAATTCTTATTTCTTCATTCTTTTTTTGTGTGTTTGTTTCTTTCTTCCTTCTGGTGCACTCCATTGATGTGAGACCCAGCTTTCTTTCCATCACTGTTGGTTCTCTGTGCATTTTTCTTCGTTTTACTTATTGTAGCTTTCATTTTTTTCATCTAATTTGCGACCAAAATCAACCAATTCTGTGAGCATCCTGATCACCAGTGTTTTGAATTGTGCATCTGATAGGTTGGCTATCTCTTGGTCACTTAAAAGGATTGGTTCTGAGGCTTTCATTTGTTCTTCTGTTTCAGCCATTTTTGTTTGTTTGTTTGTTTTGGTCTGGTCGCTCCTGTTACGTATGAGGGGCGGAGCCTTAGGTGTTCATCAGGGCGGGGCAACCCAGTTGCTGGGTTGTGACGCTGTATGTGGGGGTGGGGTCCGAGAAGGAACAATGGCGCTTGCTCCATTCTCTGTGGGACCTTAGTCCCTTCTGCCGCTTCCCTCAAGGGAACTGGACCTTTCTGGTGCTGATTCCTGTGTGGGTGGGCTTGTGCACCCCGTGGGTCTTTCCAATGACCACTCATTTGAGGCTGGGAGTCTCTCCTTGTGCCTCAACCCCTACAGGTGTTTTCAATCAGTGCCCCAAGGCTCTATTTCCCAGCGCTGGGATCCTGGGTTGGGCACAATGTCTTGCTTCACAATCACTGCCTCGCTGGGTCTGTTGGTTGCTTCCCCTCCGCCAGGGTCTGCCAGCCGCCGCTTGCGCACCCCCGGTCTGCCTGCTGCAGTCTTTGCACCCAGTCGCAAGCTCTTTGTGTCCTCATCCCTCTCTGCCCGGCCGCCCGATTCTGCCCCTCCTACCAGTCTGGATGAACATGTCTATTTTAACTCCTTGGTTGTCCGGCTTCCATACAGTTCAATTTTTTGTCAGTTCAGGTTGTTATTCTGTTTCTAAATTGTTGTTGTCCCTATCTTGGTTGTGCGAGGAGGCACAGTGTGTCTACCTATGCCTCCATCTTGGCCGCAAGTTCAAAATTATTCTTTCTACTCAGGATATTGTCTGCCAAGCCAAATGCGATTATAGGGAGGTGGTTCACTTCTTTTTCCTAATTGGTTGCAACACATCCCACTTCTCTGATACAATGCTTTTCTCAGCTAAAGGGTAGCAAAGGGTGTCTCCAGTCTTTGTCTGATCATCTTCATGAAATCAGTGGGCATCCAGGAGCAGTATTATTAATTGCTAAAAGCAAGAGCTCTGGTGTGTTACTTTGGGCAGTTTACTTTCCTGAGTCTTCATTTTCTCATTTGTAAAATGGAGTACAAATAGTATCTCAAAGGATTTGTTGTGAGGATGGAGATGATAAATGAAAAGTGCTTAGTACAGTCCCTGAGAAGGACTCAGTAAATATTTAATTTTATTTTTATCAGCAAAGGGTGATTAGAAAGATGAAGGAACTGGATATTAAAATTGCATGAGGAGTGATTAAAAGATGTTTACTTTGATAAGAGAGTTAAGGGGCCATAAGGACTGTTTCCAAGTGCCTGATGGGACCCTGTAAAAAGAAGAATTTTTCTAAAACAGAACTAAAGACAAGAGAGGTGTTGCAGGAAGGTGTATGTCAGACCAAGAAGTTTTTGAACAACTATAACATGTCTAACTACTAGAGAAGGAGAGATACTCTCCTCATGAGAAATGATTGAGCAGTGGTTGTTTGGAAAACCTCTTCAGCTGGATAAGCAAAAATTCCTACACATCCTTTAAGACCCACCTCAGATATCCCTATCAAAGAAGCCTGCCCGGATCACCTTTATGATCCAGCCAGAATTCAGCACCTTGAATTTAACCCCCTAATATTTTACAATAATTAGCTGTTTACCTGCCTCTTTTCCACATCTACATGGTGAGGTCCTTTGGGAAGAAATCTGTTGTTCACTTCTTTAGCAACAGTGTCCATCATAATGCCTGGAACTGAGCAGATACTCAGAGGATATCAAATGGAAGAAATAACAGAATAAACAGAAGAGATTTCTGATTTAGGGAAGGGGTTGAAGTTGATAACCTATAAATTTTCATCCAACTCAAATGTTTGATGATGTCTTAGTTATATTTTCAAACATCTAACTTATTTTTACCGATGCCTTATCAGGCTAAACATCCAGCAACAGAACAACAACTTGAAGCAAGAAAGGGGAGAAAACCATTCAGTTTACTGTTTTGTTGTTGTTCTGTTTTCCAGCACTATGCCCAATGGTCCATTTTGCAGTAGGCATGATTTTTGCCAATCTGGGAGTCAATTGGCTTAAGGAGCTGATTCCAGACTGACTCAGCTTCCTGCCTTCTAATAGAGAATTAGCTCATGGTCAAAGATCTATTGGGTAATTAAGACTTGTAAGAAAATATGTACTCAATTTAAATAACAAAGTAAAAATAACTTGTCTTCAGGTTGTAATCATGCCTATTAAGTCATGTTATGAACTTTTATCCCATAGTCTCTACATAACCAATTGATAAAGACTGTTAGTTCGCCTTCATTCCTTTCTATACTTCCAAGTTCAGAAACTAGATAATATCTGTAATCTCTTCGCTTCTTGGCATAGATGCCTGTTCTCCTGGACAAGTGGGCAGGTGACTATTTGCAAAGTTACAAACAGAAGTTGCAAATCTGGAATGGAAGGTAAGAGTTATGTTCTAAGAATGGCTTATGGTGAGGAGTTGAGTGAAAGAAAGGAATTTTGGAAGTCAATTAGCTGTGAAATGATTGAAATGGAGAGTGACATTCTAAAGTGTTCAAAAATTTGCATTTTATGTGTCTACATGTCTCTAGGATCCTGGAAAAACCATTTATCAAAAAAAAATCGGCAGAACTATAATTTAACAGAGTACATCTCTCAGCTTTTCATTTCAATGTAATTCAACAAACAAATACAGGATGGGGCAAAACAGGTTTACAATTGTTCATCTGGAAAATAATGCAATAATAAGCAAATAGTAATATAAGAGTAAATTCCATGTTTTGGGTACTCATAGCTGTAAACTTGCTTTCGCCCCACCCTGTGTTGTGGACCTACTATGTGCAAAGCACAGATGAAGGAAGACAGATGCATATGAGATGGTTTTTGTTTCTAAATATTATTTTTTTTTTAATTTTTATTTTAGTTTATTCAGTACAGTTTCTATCCTTTATTCCCTTTCCAGCCCACCCACCCATTCCT
>CM052540.1:97113705-97145564 GCA_028533065.1 Trachops cirrhosus
AATATAGAGGACACATGGACAGAACTAGGGGGGTTGGAAATGGGAGGGAGGAGGGGAGGAATGGGTGGGTGGGCTGGAAAGGGAATAAAGGATAGAAACTGTACTGAATAAACTAAAATAAAAAATTTAAAAAAAAAGAAAAATGGCATTCATTACTGTGAAACACTAGAAACAAATTAAAAAGCCTACATTTAGGGGTTGGTAAGTACTTTTTGATGAATTCCTCAATGGAATATTTAAAGCCACGTAAAATGAAGTTTACAAAGAATTTGGGATTAACCTGGGAAAATACTTATGTTCGAACAATCAGTTTAAAAGTAAGAATGTAAAATTGACTATACAGTATGGTCTCACATTAAAATAAAAAGTGTACATTAAAGAAAGCAAAGATTAGACCACAATGTTCAAGGTGGTTACTTCCAGGATGTAGGATGATGGGTGATTTAACTAATCTCATCAATCTTTTTATCATTGTCTGAATTTTCTACAACAAGCATGTTTTCCTTTTATACATTAAAGGAATATTACCTTGAAAGTCTAATCTTTGGTGATAAAAGTCAAAAGAATGATTTCCTGGGGAGAGGATGGAGCTATTGATTGGAAAGGGCCGGAGGCAACTTTCTGGAGTGATGGAGACATTCTATATCTTGATCTGGGTAGTGATTACATGGGTATATGCGGAAGTACAAACTCATTGGGTTGTATGGCTAATATGTGTGTACTCCATTGTATGTAAATTTCACCTCAATTTGAAAAATATAGCATGTTGACCCTTTTATCCCTTTAATTATTTGAAGCCACCACTTGTCTTTCTTTCATGGTACTTTTACCCAGCCCCTTATTTCCCCAAGACTCCCATCACTTCTGTTAAGTTGCTCTCACCCACGTGTCCTACCCCTACCTTGAGGTTGTAGGCATTTTCTGGGAATAACCACATTGTCACTTTGCTACAAAGCTCTCCAAAGACAATTCTTACTTTCAATTCATGTTCTGCTACTTAATTCCTGAGTGACTTCAGGTAAGTAGCTTATCTTTTAGTTTTTTTCATCATCAAGGTTGAGGGCAAGGAGTTAATACTACCTGAAGTAGGTAGTATTAGGTAGTAAGTAAGTAGGTAGTTAATACTACCTACTACCTACTACCTACTTCAGGTAGTATTAACCTCAGGTGGTAATATAATATAGGATTATATTTTACAGTTTAGAAATTACATATACCAAGCGCCTCCACAGGGTGTAAAACATGGTAAGCATCTGATAAGTAGAGGTGAATATTATTCTTAGCCACATTAGTTTTCCATTTCACATGGATGCATGTTAACTGCACTTATTCTTCAAAACATATCTACCCCCTGTAGCAGCCATTCATGGCAACTCCAGCTGTCATGGGTCTCCTAACTCTTGTTGCCCAGTTTAGCCCTTAACCACTCACCACCATGTATAGCTTTTCATGACAAAGAGAAATAAGATTTATTGGTCAGCTACTATATGCCAGATACATTGATGTACTTGGTTTACACTATCTGCAGTCATTTTGCAAAAATCTTGCATGGACTCAGAACTTTTTTATGGATTTGATAGAGGGAGAGAGTGAGAGAGAGAAACAGCAATTTACTGTTCCACTTATTTATGCATTGTTGGGTGATTCTTGGGCATCAAACCTGCAAACACAGTATATCAGGATGATGCTCTTACCAACTGAGCTATTCTGCCAGTGTGGTGGGAATTATTACCCCCATTTTACAGGTGAGGAAATTGAGACTCAGAGAGGTTATATAATTTGTTTTAGGTCACACAACTGGATTTGGGCTCTGCTTGAGCCCAAAAGCTGTGCTTTTTTTTCTTTCAGTGTGTTCTAGTTGCCTGCCCTATGAGGTTGAACATTTCCTAAGAGCCAGATATTAGCCGCGACATAAAGCATAGCTATCATTCATTCATTTAATAAATGAATGTCTATGGATCACTGTAATAGTTGCTATCAGCTTCCCCTCTATTTTCTTATAAAAATAGTTTACACGACCCAACTCTCAGTGCTCGCATCCACTTATAGATTTTCCCTGGCCCCCAGAGCCCACTCAGCCCATGGACGTGGCAGGCTGACAGGACTGGGGACTTTCCACTCCTTGGGAATAGCCCCCAGTGACTGATAGAAGGTGGTATTCAAGCACCCCACCTTGATCACTTTTCAGGTGGGGCAATTCTGAGTGTGTTCTACACTGGCTCCTAGAGAGTTCCCTGGGAGGCCTATATTCCAGTTGCCCAATGGTAACTCACTTGATAACACATTTGTTGTAGACTGAATGTCTGTGTCCTGCACAGTTTACATGTTAAAACGTAATCTCCAGTGTGATGATATTTGGGGGTTTGGAGGAGTGATTCATCATGGGGGTGGGTGGAGCTCTCATGACTGGAATTAGTGCCCTTATAAAAGATCCCAGAGTTCCCTTATCCTTCCGTCATGAAAAAACTTAAGAAGTGGATCATCCACAACTGGGAGAGGACTCTCACCAGGACCTGACCATACTGGGACCTGGACCTCAGACTTCCAGCCTCTAGAACTGTAAGAAACGAATTTCTGTTGTTTATAAACCACTCAGTCTATGGTAACTGGTTTTCACAGCCCTAATTATTGGCTGCCTTCCCTCCCTTGTCTCATTCACTCCCATCTCCTTACTGCATTTCCTTCATCTCCCAAATAAACCACCTGCACTTGAATCCTCAGCGTCTGCTTTGGGAGAAAACCAAACAGAGATAAGCACACACATCATTCAGACACCTGCCTCTATGCAGCTTGCACCCTAGTGGGTGAGATCAGCCATAAATAAGCAAACAGTAAATAAAAGATAATTATAGATTGTGAAAATTACCAGGCAAGAACCAAGATGGCATGATACAGAATAACTGAGTGGAAGAGCTATTTTAGACACAGTGGTCAGGCATGGTAATGGGGAAATCGACCCTCACTGAGACCTGTCGAACAAGAAGGAGTCAGCCACAAAAAGGGCAAGAGGGAGAGAATGTAGGAAGGAGGGGCAGCAAGGACAAAGGTCTCTGAGGTGGGAAAATGCATTGTATATTTATGAACTCAAAGGAGGACAGTATGGAAGTAGCAGAGTGACTGAGGAAGGTAGAGACACAGGCAGGTGACATACAGGCTGGGCTGTGGGCACATTAGGAAGTTTGGAAGCACAGGAAGCCACTGATGTGGTTTAAAGGAGGTCTTTGCTCCTTATGTGAATTTAAGCCATTCACAAGGTTACTGCCTCCGTTTTTGGGATTCAAATCTATTCACCTGGCCTCAGGGAGGAAGGGAGAGGGAGAAGGAGTATAGGGAGGCTGCTTCTACAAAGAAGTATGTCAGGAGAAGCTGAAGGGACCTTTTGTTTAATTGGGCTAGTTTTCCTTTGATTCCCCAATACCTCTAATTCTGTGTGTCACCAGGAAATAGGTGTGCTGCAGCTCAGTGACAGCTTTCTCAAGTCACCTTCTATGGCAACCTGGGGCTGTGGCCATTTCCCCTTCACCAAAAGAATGAGCTGACTTCCTGAAGATAAGTAAAGCCTCATTGTTGCTCTCAACTGTTGTAGAGGTGGTGTGCACAGGAGTAATAAAGACACAACTGAATGGCGCTTGTGATGGTGCATGAAATAACATGAATTAAATAAATCATTTCTCCCCAGTCTAATTACAGATGCTTCAGGATGAAAAGGCAAGAAACAGCCTCAAATTAGAGTCTCGCTTCTTATTCCTACCATTATTTCTGGTCTTCTTTTTGTGTGTGTGACCAGTCTGGATATGTTATTGTCTGGCAGCTATGAAAAGATCTGACTTCCAGGTTTGTGAATTAGAACCATTTAGCTGTGCTCCTGCGGGGAACAATCAAGCTAGACAAAGTGGGGTGGGTGGAGGAAGGAGCATCATTTAACAACAAAAGTCTACAGATGGAGGGAAGGGTAAGGCTCTTCCTCCTCACCATACCCCTTGGACAGGGTCATCTTTCCAAAGGAAGGCAGATCACATCATTCAACAGTATAAAAACATTTGCTGGTTTTTCAGTAGGCTGTAAGATAAAACCTAAGCTATTTAGCTCAATCTTGTCAACCTCAACTTTTAAGACACACCTTTGTTCTCACTCCGCTTAGCTACTGCCAATTCCTCCAATGCACCAAGACATGTCAGGCCTCTGAGCTTTCCGTGAACTGTGCTTTTTCCTCCTGGTGGCCCCTCCTGTTAAAGAATGCATGCTCATCCTCTAAAGGTTGGCTCAAGAGTCTCCTAGCCTAGCCAGGTAAGACTATTTTCACCTTTGCAACCTATGTTCACCCAACCCCCATATTGCAGACTTTGGGACTGGTGTAGAATGATTGCATTAAGGGTCTCAATTAATGTCCTGCTTGTATCCACACCCTTTGCCTCTCATTCTGTAGAACCCTTGCTCGGATGCGTGACTTGTTTTGTAAGATAAATTATAGTGTCAGGAAATCTGAGGCTTGAAAGCATGTGTGCGTCTCTTGTTCTCTCATACTACTGGGTTTACTCTCAAATCTTGTCACCACCACGGGAACAAGTCTGGGCTAGCCTGTTGGAAGATGAGAGGCACACGACAGAACAAGGCCATCATAGAACAACCAGCCTCTAGCCAACCCTCCAGCTGACTGAAGATACATAAGTGAGCCCACTCAAATTGGTAAAACTACCCAGATAGTCCATAGACTTGTTTAAAAAAAGGTTGTTGTTTTAAACCATTACGTTTTTTTGTTTATTTATTTGCTTGCTTTTAATCCTCACCTAAGGGTATGTTTATTGATTTTAGAGAGGAAGGGAAAGAGAGAGAAACATTGATCGGCTGCCTCCTGTACATGCCCTGACCAGGAATTGACTGAACCCAAAACCTAGGTATGTGCCCTGATTGGGAATCGAAACTGCAACCTTTTGGTGTATGGGATGAGGCACTGACCAGCAGAGCCACCCAGCCAGGGCTAAGCCACTAAGTTTTAAGGTACTTTGTTTTATGCCAATTCATACATGGCATAGAGGCCCACATAGGGGAAGATTTATATCTGGTTCATCATTGTCCACCTAGCTGCATGAAAGACCATATTTCATTCTCATCAAAAGTAGAGATGTGAGTAAAAGAGGGGTCCACTGCCATCACACATTAATTTTTTCCAATAGAGAAGGCTGGTACAACTTATGATATAATTCCCTCATCTCATAAATTAAATGAAGAACTCTTCCCCCTTCAAAGGGTACCAGTGAGAGGTAAGGAGATAGCTACTTGATCCTTTTGAACGTACAGAATGTTCTTTTGCATGTTGTATGTAGGAAGAGGGAAAGGGAATGGCTCCCCCTACAGGACATGTTTGACCAACCATGCACAGTTACAAAAGTTGAAGTCTCCAGAATCAGCGTACATCCCCTTTTCCTGTAAGTGTGTGTAGTTTGCTTGCTTGTTTTTGGAAGTGACGGAGAAACTGTCAATGTAGACCACTAAGGAGGAAATGGAGGAGAAAGATTCAGGCAGAAGGAAAAAGGACTAAGAGATACAGGCAGAGTATGAGAGGCATTTTAGGAAGGTATTTTGCCTTCATGACACCCAGACTCACATCCATGGGTCTTCTCTTTAAGGTATTAACTATTCTAATAGAAAATGTTTGATAAATGCTTGCTAGATGCCAGGTGTTGTGCCACTCATTTAATCTCACAATGACTCTAGGTGTGGGTTGTCATCCTCCTCTTGTAGACGAGAAGAAAACCATCAGACAGTAACTTACCCAAAGTCACACAGGTAGTAAGCAATGGAATTGGGATTCAAACTCAGACAGACTTGCTCTGATGCCTGTGTGTGCACAGCCTTGACATCAGGAGTCACACTGTGCTTTTATAGCCTGTTATGTGGTGTTAGACATTGGATGTGCATTAATAGGAATGGACAGAAGGAAGGGATGTGACCTCTTTTATTACCCCATCTTTGTCCTTCTTCAAAATTGGAGCTGCTAGACCCATGCTGCTCTGTCCCTGATTGCTATATCCTTGTATTTCTAGGTATGTGGCTGTCTTCATTACTAAGGCAGCCTTGGAGTTTTGCTTATTTTCCACCCTTAGTAGGACACTCCACTCCACTTGGTTGAATTATACCTGTGTTCTTGGCTCACCTTCCTATTGCTGTCACAGAAACGTAACCAGGTGCCTTTTTTTCTTAAATCTTACTGCCTGAGTCATGTTCTAACTCTACTATTTTAGTCCATTCAATTTCTACACAAGAATGTTGCCAAATATATATCACCACATCATGATACCTCTGTAAGCCAAATTTAAACAAATTTAAATTTGAAATAAAAATAAATTAAATTTATTAGCTTAATTTTATAAATTTATTAAATCCAAATTTATTTTATATTCATAATTTAGTACATCTTCCCTTTCCAAAACAAAACATTCCTCTTCTTTTCAATATTTTGCATCATCCTGTGCTCCAACCTTTGTCTGAATTTCTTTTCTCCCTTGGCACTGCCCCCAGTCTTTCTCTGCCCATTATATATGCATTCAATCATGAGGTATCTATAATTTCCTTCACAGAAAATAAAGTCCCCAATCCCCTATTGAACTGATTTCCCAGAGCAGCTTCATGTTTTGTATTCATCAGGGATTTATGTGAAAATTGATAAAATGGAGTCAAAAGGAAGTGACACAAATTTGAATGTGGTGGATGACAGAAATAAGTAAAAGTGCTCATTGCCATTGTCAACAACCTGTGTTTAGGAAGCATTTGCCTGACCCTACCTCAATCATAATATGCATGTGGAAATTTATAATTATGTTCATTCAAGCTTTTGCAAAATGCCTTCATGTGTTAAGATACAAAATTATAAAGCTAAGGGCCCAATTCTTTATTAACTTGGTGTGGGGTGTTTACAGTTAAAGGCAGCAGGTTTGCATCTATAATTTCCCTGCAGCTTTCAGAAAGAAATAAATGGACAAATGAACCACACTACCAGCAGCCTCCTGTTCTTCCTGATATAATGCATGACTCTCCTGATGGAAAAAAATGAGCAGGAGTTGAGAAGGAGGTAGACACTCTGTTGCTGGCTGTGAGTTTCTCTTTGATTTAGCTGGAGACACCAAAGCCCTGCAGGTGGAATGTTCAGAATCCTTCCTGTGTCATGGAGTTGGAACAAAATACAATTAGCACATGAGTGAGTGTCTACCTTGTGCCAGGTAAAGACCTAGGAATATAGTGGTGAGAAAGAGAGACATTCTCTCTTTATTCAACTGGTAGAGACAAATGCATAAACAAACAAACAAATAAATAACAAGATCATTTCAAATGTAGTAAGTTCTAGGAAAAAAATAAAATAGGATGAAGATCTGGCTGGTGACTCCTCTTTGCCTGTTTCTTATGGATTTGAATGACTTGCTCCATTCCTTGGCCGCTTAATTGGACTTCCTCATTCGCACCTTTCTGGAATAAGAATTGGGTGTGATGTTACCCCTTACACTGTGCACTTGAACTTTACTATTTCCCTTTTGAGTGCTGTTTTCTTAGCTAGATAGATCACTTTCCAACCTCCACCTGCTCCATGTCACCCATTATTGCTCATGTCTGAGTCAGCTCAAGAATCATGTCTTTTTTCACCATCATTTCCCCTACAATGTCTAACACAGCAGTTTTAACAGAGAAATGAATGAATAAATGATTCACCAGGGCAATTCTGGGACATCAGTATCTATTTTTTAAGGCCCCTGTGCAGTAAAAATTAACTCGACCCAAAGAGAAGTATAGCCATTGACCTTGGTGCCTTGGATGTAATCCCTACACCCTTGAAATATCATGCCTTATGGCAACACCTTTGTTTACTTGGGGACCTGGTCACCAGGCAGTCTAAAAATATGATTTGTTATGGGGGTTTTGGGCCATAGAGTATCAGTGCCTCCTATGAAGGAAGTGAAGACTAATGGTCAGCCCATATTATTAACTAACTCCAGAAGAGCTGTCATATGAGCATTATGTGATCAAGCCCCAGGAGAACCTGCAGAAGCTCAAGTGAGCTTCTCTGGTTGACAATACTATGTGCCTTGGTCATGCATCCATCCTGGGTAAGTCACACTGTCCATTACTCCATGCAGACAGGGCAACTGAAGCTCTGCTTTTGAAACCTTTCCTGGGCTCTGCCCTTACACTTCTTTCCTTGACCAACTTTAATCTGTATCCTTTCCCTCTAATAAATTGTGACCATGAGTATAACAGCTGTCAGTGAGTTCCATGAATCCTTCTAGCAAATTATCAAAACTAAGGATGTTTTGGGGAATCCTTTGAACCTGCAATTGGTGTCAGAAATGAGGGCATTCTGTAGGGACTTTTTTTCCCTCTAACTATTTGGCTGTCTAACCCTTGTAGCCACATGTCTGCCCCATGTCACCACATAAAAAGAAAAATCCTGCACGTATTTGCAGCTCACAGTCCAAGTTCTGCTTGCCCTCTTTGGTTGCTTCTCTCTACAGATATTGGTGCTGTAGGGCCTTTCACCCTTACAGCTTCTGTTTGTTCTCCTTTGTCTTTTTTTTTTACCTTGAACATTTTACATCTATACTATAATTTCTCTTAAACTGAGATTTTTTGTATTGGCTACTGAGCCATCAATAAACACAGTCTCCAGAAATTCCCTTTGTCACTCTTTGTATTTAAGACAGGCCCCAAATATGAAATTGGGGCCAGGTAATTTACTTGAGCAACAAGAAGAGAATGGAATCAAGTAGTGATTCCATATGAGAAATAAGAAACATGATCAGGACCTCTCTAGGCCAAGTCCTTAGGGAGAATTCCTCACTTGTTACTTTCTTTCCTTCCTTCCACTTCATTTATGTCAAGGATAATATCTGACATCTCACTAGAAGCTCAACAAATACTTTCAGAATTTGTTCAACAAATGAATGAACTAACTTACGGGGCACCTATCACATTGTGTACACTGTTCTAGACACTGGAGATACAGTGATGGTTAATAAAGACATGTTCCAACTTTAATGTTGAACCAGGAAGTCTCTAAAGTGAACAAGAAGTTATAAGAATAACCTCTTGGAGACATTCAGTCTGTTATAGCTCACCCTCTTCTTCCAACAACTGTGGCTCTTTTGGGGTCATGGGATATCATAAAAGTTATAGCGATTCTTTGACTGGAAGGATCTTAGGTATTCTTAGCATGCACCCATGCCTTATGAGTCAAGCACAGTCCTGGTCTAGGCATGCCTCAGGGAAAAAGAATTTCATAAACACTTAATAAAGCACACTATCCCTCCCTCAATTTCACCCTTCTTCCCTTGTGTCACCACACATATGACAAGAGGAGTAGGATACAAAGGGAACATTATGAGAAACAAGATAAATTAGTGTATAACCTTCACCTTTTGCCTGGAGATGTTCCAGCATATTGATTATTTTTTTCTTTTTTCAGGGTGTCTTATCTTTGTTTTTCCAAATATGCCATAACCAGATTATTTGGTGCCCCAGACCATACATCAAAATCTGAACTCACTGGAGTTTATATATCAGATAGGGAAAGTTTATATTTCAAAGGAGAGGAAAATGTGCTTTTTTTTTTTACCTTTTCTAGCCAGGTGTTCACTAACATTAGGTTGCATTTGACCACACATATCATGTCCAGAGACATTAATGGAGGTATTCTAAAACAACTAAATTAGAAGCAAAGGGACCATGAAAGGCATTAAAAGCTACTCTGCCTTAAAATAATGGATATTGAGAAGTAACATGTTTGCATGAATCCTTAGATATCCTTAGGTCAGCATCAAGCTTCCTATAATTTTTTTTAAAGATTTTGTTTATTTTTTAGAGAGGGGAAAGGAAGGAGAAAAAGAGAGAAATGTCAATGTGTGGTTGCCTCTCATGTACCCCCTACTGGGGACCTAGCCTGCAACCCAGGCACGTGCCCTTACTGGGAATTGAACCAGTGACTCTTTGATGTGCAGGCCAGCACTCAATCACTGAGCCATACCAGCCAGGGCCCTATGATTATTTATATGATCCCTAAACCTGTACCTTTGCATATTCAACAGGCAGTAATTGAGTGTCTACTGCATATCCACCAACACTAGATTCATGGGAGACACCAGATGAGAGATGCAGACCCTGCCCTCCTGGAGATGGAGTCTATTGGTACATAAGTAGAACACACATTAAAAGAAACCTCGAAAGGAGTCAGCTCTGTGAGTGCCTGGAGGACAGGAATGGTGTCATTAGTGTCACAATGATAATAACACATAACAATAGGAAAAGTAGGTTTACAGTGTGAATATGCAAAATGCAGAGTTTATTCTTGTATTGTCATTTATTTATTAATTATTATCTTATTTTTTGTTATTATTAACCTAGTCTTGTCTACCCCTGTATGAAGACTTAGCTTTCATTGATTTTTTACTGTATGCCATAAAGTTTATGTTCACTTCCCACATTTTGACAGCAAGTGCCTGAGGTCTATCACATTAGTCCCATTTCACATATGAGAAAGCTCAAGGTTAGAAGTTATGTGCATTGTCCAATGTCACTCAGTTGGTATATCCCAGGATCAGAGCTAGCACTCAAGAATGTCTACTTCCTCCAAAGTCCAAGTCTTTTTAGTAGTTAGTATTTTGGGGACAAGCATGGTGTTTTTCACATGGTTTAAGTTCCAATAGACTCATTGGACACATAAAAGAATGTGGCAGAGCTTATCAGGGAGGTGTCTTAGAACAAGGGAAGCTCATGAGAACTAATGGTTCTAACACTAACGAGGCCTGAGGTAAGTAAGGTCAAGGTTCATAAACCCTCCATAACAGGACATAAACTGTCTTCTTATCTTTGGTGTTATCTGTTCTGGGTTGACTGCATTTATAATGACAGTCTTGTTCTAGAGGTGTTATAAGTTATCTATTGCTGCATGACAAATGACCCCAAGAGTTTGTGCCTTAAAACCACAATGTATTATGCTTACAATTTCTATGAGTCAGAAATTCAGGAGTGGCTTAGCTCACTGTCTCTGATGAGTGTTTAATCAAGATGTTGGCTGGGGGCTGAGATCATCTGAAGGTGTGCCTAGCATTGGAAGACCCACTTCTAAGTCGACCTACACACTTGCTGTTGTTGGCTGGAGTCCACAATTACTACCTCTGTGGGCCTCTCCACAGGCTGCTTGAGTGCCCTCACAACATGGCGGCTGGCCTTCTCCAGAGTGGATGATCCAAAAAGGAGCAAGGGGTGGTAGAGTGCAGCAATGTCTTTTATGATCTGGCCTCAGAAGTCACATACTACCAATTTTGCTGTATGGTATTTGTTAGAAGCAGCTCACTAATTTTGGTCTGCATTTAAGGGGTACGAATTTAGTGTCCACATTTTGAAAGGAGATGTGTCAAATAATTTGTGACACATGGGTTTGAACTACACCAAGAGGTAAGAAGAAGAGGCCACAGAAATGTGGAAGGACAAGTGCTGGACTCAGTTCAGATTTTTAAGCCTTGATTTGAGTCTGTAAAAAATGGACAGAATTAAACCATTTGTTTAATCCTATTAAGCTTGGAAAAGGTAGGAAAAGGGAAGAAATAGCATGTGTAAAGGTAAAGAAGTTTGGAGAACTAAAAGGTACTCAATATAATGGGGAACTGGAAGAAGTATGGGTGAGAGATGAGGCTGCAGGGGTAGGTATGGTCTAGATGGCAAAGGATATTATATCATGTTAAGAAGCCGGGTGGAGGGGAGTGAAAGGGGGGAAATGGGAAAACTGTAATAGCATAATCAACAAAATATATTAAAAAAGAAGAAGCTTGACATGGTATAGTTTTACCCAATTGTATGAGACACTCTATATGGGATGATGACACAATAAAAACTGCAGTGTGTAAAGTTCACTGTGGCTTTTGTGTAACGAATCCACAAATTGGGAAGAATGAGCATGAAGTTGGGTGTCTAGTTAAAGAGCTGCCGCAGTAGTTCCAGGAAGCTGAGCATGGAAACAAACACTGTTAGAATGGGGAGGGAGAGGACAGTCTGGGTAGGAGAAGGGGCACAGAGGCAGAGCCACCAGTACTTGAGACACACTGCTTAACAGTCATGGAACAGGGAGAAGAGTTTAGGAAGACACCTGGGCCTGTTCCAGCTGGAGGGCTTAACCTACTCTCTGAAGAACTTCTCTTGAGCTCCATTACCCTCTCCAGTTGCAAAAATGAGGAATTCAATGTCAGCTATGTTGAGTGTGATGATCAGTTCTTAGCTTGGTGCTTTGAGTAGCCAAGGTCAAAGTAGGAAAAACACCTTTTACAGATTGTATGTATGTGTAGGGCAGGGGGCTCAGTTTCCTAAAAGAATGAGCTTCCTTAGCAGATTTTGTATTTAGCCAATGACTGTCTGAAACATCCTCATGGTTCTGGCTGGGATGGGACTGTTAGCTGCTGGGAAAATACTGAGCAACTAGTTAGCTGGTCAAGAATTAATTCCGATGTCACATCCTTCCCTCTAGGCCACAAGTCTACAAAATTGCTAAGTGGCAGAGGCTTCTGAATCCTTGCCTTTGGGTCCCTGGAATCACAGAAGCTTGTTAATATTGACTTTCATCTAATTACTTCAGTATTTAGTTGGCAGGGTTGTTCTTTTTTTTTTTTTCTAGTTACCTTATGTCCTAAGGGAATACTAATTAGTAGAGAAGTCCAGGCTTCCCCAATTCAAAGTACGTATTTTTTTCTCCTCACTCATGTGTGTTCTGAGAATTACACAGCAGATTCATCACTCGAATTTTATGTGCCTCAGTTACCTTACTGTAAAATGGGCATAATTCTATTAGTCCTATTGTTTCCTTTGTAGAATAACTGTGAGGAATACGGGCAGTTTTTTTAGCTGAGTGTACTGCCTAGCACTTAGCAAGGTTTAATAAGTAGTAGCTATATTATTATTTATTGTTGCTTTACCCCATTTTCAGGAAGATGTTAGCAAAGCCCTCCCACTCCACTCCCCACCCCAATCTATTGCATGAATCCAAAGTTCCAGAATTGCACTAGGTGGATTTCATCACCCTGCATTGGTCTGTCTCACTATGACTTTCTCATGGACAGCTGCTAAGCTTAGTCCAAGATTGGTCCCAAATTCATAAGTTTGCAACCCCAGTGTAGTCTGCATTTTCCCTACTCTGGTTTTTCTATCTCAGCCTAAGTGTTCTGATGCTTTAGCTACTAGATTCAGCTTTAAAACTGAAGTCTGAACCAGACTTCCTTATCTTAAGCTAAAGATTCCTTGTTGGGACATCATTTATACTTTGTTTTGGCTCAAACTCATTCCCCAAACTGCTGATCCATTTCCCCTGAGTAGAGTGGCTGGGAAACTTTCACAGTAAATAATGATGATGATGATGACAATAATAGTGAAAATAATAATATAATCATGGTTGAGATTGAGTGCTTATTATATATGAGGCATTCTACTATGTGATTTATGTTTATGGGATTTATGTTTATAATGTCCTTTGTTCCTCATAAAATTTCTGAAGTAGGTTCTATTCCTTTCTCTGCTTTAGAGCTGAGAAAAATAAGGATTTGAGAAATTCATTAAGTCCTACATCTAGATAAAGACTTTCATAAACCCTCAAACAGGTGGATAATGTCCTTCTAATGTTGATATTCAGGGATCAAGGACAATCAAAGATTTTGATGTAAAGAATAATGGAGGCCCCATTCTAAAATGTAACTGTTTATCACAGAGAATTTTACTATTAGTCATTAACTTTATAGCAGGGTTTCTATGCGTCAGCACTGTTAACACATGAGGACAGATAAGATGCTGGGCTTGTTTGATTTCACTCCTTCTTTCATTCCCACAAGGAAGCTTGGGTTGTTAGCCGTGTTTCTTGCTTTCTTCTCTATTCATCTAATAATACCAGGTTCATCTATTTCCACTAGAAGAGTTCCTCAACTGAAAAATGAAAACAATTCAGGAAGGAAGACTTGCAACACAAATTGCACCTGTGAATGTTTCTGAAATTAATCCATTAATACACATGGCTCTTTTTCAGATTGTTTTATCTCCCTTCAAAAGAACTGAGAGACTCAATGGTGACTCATTATAACACAACCTATCTCAGCCCCACCATTAGATAGAAAGGGCTTTATTCTCCCTGTTCCTCTGTCAGATTTTAAATAGATGTGGTTTCATTCCCCTTCCCATCTAATATTGGAATATATTGATCTACAGTAAGATCTCACTGTTAAATGATATCCTTGTATTTCGAGGGACTTTTTAAAGGGGAAAATAAAAGCTCCACTCTAGAGAAAGCTTGTGGCTGGGAAGCAAGTATGTTTATCTCCAGTGATTTAACAACTACTTACTACGTCATAGGCCTGAATTCTTAGTGACTAGAGAAGGAATGAGGTTCAGAAAGGGGACCTGATTTGCTCAGAGTCACACATCTAAGCTTGTGTGAAACCTGTGCATTTTCTTCCTTTTCATAGATGTTAGGTACTGCCCATGCCCTCGAGATGAGACACAGACTCTGGTTGGAATAAGAATAACTGTCCTATGCTCTTCTGAGATGTAGTACCCTAGGAAATTAAAAATTTTCAGCTCTTGTCATTGTCTGGTGTAAATCTCTCAGGATTCACCTATTTCCCTTGGAAGAGAGTGACTCACTGGACCATGGACAAACCCCCACATAGTCCAAACCTTGGTGATCTGTTTGGTTTATTCTCTCAATGGACCTCTTCCCTGTAGCCACACACACCCTCTGTCCATCCCTTGTACTGTCCATTCCTTGTACTGTGATCTACAACCACAGGTCTGTGCACAGATGTATGTATACATTTGTATATAATTTGGATATAAATTTCCCACATACAATCATTCCAGCTCATTTTACCAGCCCCTTTTCACCTACCTAACCTTCCATCATTTGTTAGCTCTTATTTTAAATGCCCCCAAGGCATCCACCCCAACCAATGACTTCTCAGATTAACTAAGACATAGATCCCTGAACTATGTGTTCATTACATGGATACATTTTTGAGAATCTCTCCAATTTCTCTGTAAATTTCATGAAAATGGGAACTGAGATAGTCATTCTGTTCACCACCATATAAGAATCATGTGCTGATGAACTAGCCAACATGGCCCTCAGGCTTTGGGGTGGAGGAGAAAAGCAGGTGCTTTCATTATAAAAGACAATGGGACTGGCAGGAATTGGTCTTTCCACCCTCTTTTATGATGGGCTTTTCAAAAGGCTTGTTTAATTCCATGGGGCTCCTTTAACTCCCTAGATTTTGCAGGTGGCATCAAATAAAGCAGGTCTGTAACACCCTCACTTCATTCACAAACTTATCATCAAAACCATACTCCTTAGACCCTCCTTATACTCCAGACCAGCTTCTGACCTATGAGATTCTTCTCTGATTTCATGTCTTCTACATATACATCTGCCTCCAGATAGTTTTGCCTTTCTGCACCCCAAACCATGGTTGGAGCTCCATCCTTCTTAGCTGAAGATGTACCTGGTCCAGTTGCCCAGACCATATTCTGGTTCCCCCAAATGCAGCTCTGTGGATATTCCAGCCCAATTCATAGCCTCTCAGTTTCTCAAGTCCTTTGCTCCCTCAACCCCCAGAATTTTGCACGTGTTTTTCCCACTGCCCAGGGTGCTCTCCTTCCTACTCTGTTCACTTGCTTAATTCAGACTCATACTTAAGACACCAACTCAAATAAAGACCCTTCCTTGACTCTCAAGGTCAAATCAGGCTCCCCGTTATATCTTCTGTTAACACCATAAACACAGAATTTATAATAAAAACATTTGGAGCAGTTTATAAGGTTGCATTTGTGAGATTATTCTCATTAATGTCCATCTATTCTAGATTTTAAACTCCAAAAAGGCTGGAATCATGTCTTTTTTGTTGTTGTTTTTGTTCGTTATAATAACCTCCATGTCTGGCACAGAGTATGTGCTTAAAATACTGGTTGAATGAATAAAGGAAGAAATTTTTTAATTGGGTACATCCTCCTTGAGCCTCTGACCCCTTTTCTACACTAAGAAAGTGGATTGCAGAGCATGGAGAGTCTCTTCCCTGAATGTCCCCTGCAGTAGTGAGGGCAAATATAAACACCTTCCATTATTAACAGTGAGAGTTGAACAAGCTGTTCACTTGCTCTGCCCCCCCAGTCTCTACCTTTCCAAAATAATTACTAGAACACCTTCTTCAAAGTGCACATTCATTCATTCAGTAAAGAGCATTTTTCCAAGTGAGATCTTAGGACCAACTGTATGGGAACCACCTAAGCCACTAATTAATGATGCAGAACATCAATTACTGTGTGAAGCTTGTAGAACTATAATCTCTTTATGTGCAACTCAGCCATTTGTATTTTAATCACTATTATTGGTGATTCTTATGCACTTTTAAGTTGAGAACCAGGGTGTCTAGTGGGTTGTGATGATTAAACAAGATGCTCTATAGAAAGCAGTTTGGAGCTGCTTTATAGCATAGAGCATGACACATGGTCAGTGCCACATGCCAGCCCATCTTTTCATCTACTTAACCATCCATCTGCCTAACCATCTATCTTCCTCCAACTTTTCTAATACAATATTTGTGTTTCTCCATCCTATTCATCTCTTTTATTTGCTTTTCTAATCTTATCCTAAATATCTTACTCTACCCAGGATTAACAGGAGGCCTATCACTGCACCAAGTGATGAGAAAACTCTAGGAAATGTGGAAGACAAAGATCTGGTTTTCAGGAAGCATCTTGCAAAGACAGGAGACCTTGAACTCTACAACTCTGGAAAGATATGTGGACATATCTGGACACAAAGATATATGTCCATCTGGACACATACGGCCTTGACCTGTGCAAACTACCTCCCTTCTCCTCTTTTCTTCTATCCCAGGAAGCCTAGTTCCATGCTCACCCCAATGACTCTAGCTCTGGTTCTCAAACCTTCTCCAGCCCATGCTTCTTTGTCACTTGGAGATAGGCACAGTCACACATTCACCACATCCCACCTGTGCATTCAGAACTTCCTCCTCAGGGTAATCACAAGATAAGATTAATTATGCTAATCAGCCTCTGCAGGCTGACACAATTAACCAGAGCACAAGATAGCTCCAAAAATCTGTATAGGAGCTGCCTACCTGCTGGGTTTAATTTCACCATCCAGCACAGTAATTAGAGGGGCGATGGGGGAGGTACAGCAAGAGAAGTTTGCTCTTTTCAACTAAAGAGCACAATGTTCCATTTTCCAATTGAAGTTGCAGGAAGTTTTCCATGGCCTGTCTAGCCACTAATTTCCCCTCTTCAGACCTGCTTGGGGTTAAGTGTCAGCAATGTAGCCAATTTTTTTTCTTGGTGGTGGTGCAAAATTAGGTACTTGTATTTTGATACATTTTTAAATTATTTTACTTCCCCTATGTGCCCTTAAACACCTTTAAAATTTTAAATATTTGTCTTATTCAAATATAAGAGAAGTTGCAAAAACATGTGTTTCAGGGAGTGCTAATTCTGCAAGTTCCCTTGGGATAAAAGTTTACAATTCAAGTTTGTGAAGCTTGAATTTCCTTATTCCACTCCTGAAGAATCATGATAAACATTAGCATATTAAAACTCTTAAACTCCTGTAACAAAGAAAACATGTTAACTACAGTTAACCCAATATTTTCCAAATTTATTTTAATATATATTTTATGTTTTTTCCCCAAAAGATAACCCTAAGGTAAGAACTTGAGTACAGTTATTTTATTGAGAGAAAATTTCAGAGACAGAAGTAAGGGGATGGGAAAAAGTGAGCCAAGATAGGGAAAAGAGATGATCAAGAGTGTATTAATGAACTTACTGCAGCTATAAACAATTGGGCTTTAGTTTTGCTGAGAATCACCTAAAGATTCATGTAAAATGCATCACAGGATTGTCCTACTGGAATATAGAAAAGCTTGGGCATTCATCCACTGACTCACACTCCTTATTGTTTGGGAGGTGCTCTAAAAACCTTTAACCTGTGTGTACCACTAAGTTCATCAGTTGATAAGCCTTCCCCAGTTTTGGAAAAGCCAATTGGAGAGACTCAATATGGGATATTGGCAATGAGACATGGCGCTGTCTCCCACAGCAGTGCTGAAATCATGAGGGTTAAAGGGATTCAGCATGGTGATCACAAGTACCTGCTATTTATATAATCTTTAAAAAACTAGAATTCTAAGTTATTGACATCTAAAATACCTGTATTATTTGTATATAGTTTACAAAACACTGCTCTGTTTGAAACTATTTGTGTTTATCTATATTTAGTTCTCCCTCCCCTCCAACATTAAACACAACATTTCCAGCCTCCTGCAGTGACCAATACTGTTCAATGGATTAAGAGTGAAGTTGCATGTGTCACTTTCAAGCAGAGGGAGCAACAGTCTCTGTATAACTCTCCATTTTTCTCTTTCCTCACAGTGGCAACTCTGAATGTACCCACTGAAATAGCCACAAGGAGAAAGCAGACAGCATCATGAGTGACCCTGGAAGAGACTACCAAAGTAAGCTGATTGACCTGCAATGGATTTGGGGTAAACAATAAATCAACTATTATGTGTCATAAAGTGAAAGAAGAAATGGAAGAAGAAAAAGACATGAAATTCATTACAAAGCCTCTCTTTCCCATACTCCCCTTCCCCCATCTTTCTCCCTTCCTCCTTTCCTTCTCCTAAAAAAGAAAAGGAGGAGGAGAAGGACTTCCCAATGCAAACTGGAATCTGCATTTTAAAATAAAAGATTTTGTTGGTTTTCCCCATCTAATTGTCCGGGGACTTGCTGTATTCTGATTATGGAACCTCTTCTGTTTGGAAGACTGCTCAGCATTTTATCTGAAATTCTATCTGTTCCCCTCTATCAGGTCATTCCTTTTTTTAAATTTTATTTTTTTAAGATTTTATTTATTTATTTTTAGACAGAGGGGAAGGGAGGGAGACAGGATGAGAAACATCAATGTGTGGTTGCATCTTGTGCATCCCCTACTGGGGACCTGGCCCACAACCCAGGCATGTGCCCTGACTGGGAACTGAACTGATGAACTTTTGGTTTGCAGGTCAGCGCTCAATCCACTGAACCACACCAGCCAGGGCTATCAGGTCATTTCTTTAACTAAAAAGGGTATCTGTTAGGTGCAACATGTCAGAATCTTGACAGAATCTGTTGTCAGCGTATGTTTTAAAACCATAAAAGGGATCCTGAGTCACTTAGGGGCATCCCTTGTTCCTTGTGTTTCTGTTGCAGGTGCCAAAGTCCCCCTCTCACTGCTGAGAGTCTTGGGATTTCTTCATGTAGTTAGAAAGTAATATTTAGAGAACTCCCTTGGAGGGACAAACATATTTAATTCTTCTCCTACATGCTGTCATTATTCTTTTAGCTCTTCAAGACACACATGTACACAAAAGCACATATGCACAACACACATGAGCATACATGCATGCACACAAACATATATACCACTTAGACACACACACACATTTTCAAAAATTGTTTTATTAAAAAAATGTACCTCTGCAGAAATCTCTGAGAACAGTGGCCCACTTCAGGGTTCTGGTCAACTACAGTCTGAGCTACAACTTTTGGGGGTTTTTTTCCCAGTTTTCTTCTTTTTTTTATTTTAGATTATTCAGTACAGTTTCTATCCTTCATTCCCATTCCAGCCCACTCACCCATCCCTCTCATTTCCAACCCCCCTAAATTTGTTCCTCTAAATTTGTCCTCTAAATTTGTTCCTGTAAACCCTTCCCTTCTCCCCTGAAATTCCCCTGAAATTCCCTCCCCTCTCCCCTCTGGGCCCTGACAACCTGTCCTCTATTTCAGTGTCTTTTGTTATATTTTACTTGGTTCTTTGTTTTGTTGTTTAGGTTCCTGTTAAAGGTGAGATCATATGGTATTTGTCTTTCACTGCCTGGCTTATAGTCTGAGCTATAACTTATAAGAGAATTCTGTCTGCTCATGATACTACTTCAGGGAGGACCCCCACAGTTATTTTATGTTCATGGTTGATTTTAATGTCTTTTGTCCCACTTTTGGAGAAGCTGCTTGGAGAATTTAAAAAACACATTTCTCTTTTCATTCCACTAGGAACCCAAGATGGCCTATAAGAATTCATAAAATTCAAGTGATTGAAAACTTTTTTAAAAGCCAGGGAACTAGGTAGATAGGTAAGTAGACAAGAAGCTAAGACAAAGAGAAAAGATAATATACAAACATACAGTCCATAAAATTAATTATGAGCATGAAGACTGGGTTTTTAAACTGCTTTTGATCGGTCTTAAGACTGAAGAAAAATTACTTAGACCTAAAAAAATACACTTCCAAATCAATGCTGTCTTCCCCAAACAAAAGGTCACATCCAAAGAGGAAACAGCGTTTCTCTCCTGCTTTGATCAAAAGGAGTCGTCCTGCAGCTCTGGATTCTGGGCCGGACTCAGGCTCCAGACTTGGCCCCCAGAAACCCGAGACCTCCTGTTGCATTTGATCCTATGTCTGTAAAAATAGGCATTGAACTAGATCATCCCTCAAAGGTCTGTTCCAGTTCTAAGAGTCTGGGATTTTATAAATAACTTACGTATGATTTAGTGATTCTGCCAAACATAGTTCAAAAACCATCATCATTTCCTGAAAAACAATTTTCTAGATCTTCTCAGTCTCCACTTCCCTAAGTATTTCTTGTATCAGAAGCCCCTAGAGAAGCCCAGGGGTCAGGCTGTTAAAAGGGCAAACTCACTGGCGGGACTCAGGTCTGATGACTCAGAAAGTCTGCGGCAGTGCTTGGGCGTAAGCATTTAACAAGCTGCTTAGGCGATGGTGATGTACCATCTGGGCAGCTGATGTTTCCATAGGTAACACCCTGCATTAGTTTCCTATTGCTGCTTTGAGAAATTACCATAAACTTAGTGACTTAAAGCAACACAAATTCAGTATCTTATAGTTCTGGAGGTTTGAGCTAAAATCAAGGTGTTGCCCGGGCCTCCTTCCGAAAGAATTCAGTTCCTTGCTTGTCCCTGCTTCTAGCAGCTGCTCCAATTCCCTGGCTCATGGCCTTGCATTACTCCTATTGCTTCTTTTGCCACCTCTCCTTCTCAGACTCAAACTCTGACCTTCATGCCTTCCTCTTTTAAAGACACTTGTGATTCCATTGAGCCCATTTAGATAATTCAGCATAATCTTCCCACCTCAAGGTCCTTCACTGAATAACATCTGCAAAGTCCCTTTGGCCACAGGAGGTAACAGTCACAGGTTTTGGACATTAGGATGTAGATGGCCTTGGGACCATTATTCATCAAACATGTGCCTCCTTGATTTTGCTGGGGCTTATACAAGGGTCTCAGAATTTGTTGCTGGAATTTTTCTCTTGTAAAAACCAATGAACTAACTATAGAAGATGCCACTGAAACACTTGACAATAGTAACCTTTACCTCCCTCCCAGGAAATCAGCAACTGCCTGCATCATGTCACTTCAAACCACACCCCACCCCTATTTCATGAATGTAAATATATTCTTCTCAGAGGACAGAGTTCTGTCCTATTTCAGACAAGCCAGTTAAGGGGCCAGACTGACCTGAATTAGTATCCTGCCTCTGTTACTTACTATCCACATGTTATTTAACCTTTCTATCCCTCAGTTTTCTCATCTGCAAAATGAGTTTTCAAGCTACTATTTGCCAATTAGCATGAGAGCCCTACACCCAGAGATTCTGACTCCTGGACTGGTGCTTTGCTTAGTATGTGTGTGGCAGAGGAACAATATCAAGAAAGGAAGCTTTCTTTTTCTATAATACATCCTCATTTTTTGTTTTGAGTCTCAATTCCATCAAGCAGAGAAAACTAAGTCTTAGATTATTAAGGATTCTTCTCCTCTTCTTTCTCAAGGGGTTATAGTTAAATTCTGGGGTTTCTAGAATGACACTGTGCTAAGGGAGAAAGTGTTTTATTTTTCTGTCATTACCAGTCTACGCCAGCACTGCCTAAGAATTGTCCTGTGCCTTCTGGTCAAAGCACTCTTAGGCTCCCCTGAGCATGGGAAACATTTGACCACTCTTCCTCAGGGCTTGGGGAACAGGGCCTTGGGACACCCAGGGCCATTCTGTCAGCATCCCCTGCTGTCTACACTTTGCCCATCACTCGGACTCTTGGAGATTTTAGTGCCTCCGTTTGTACACATCCATTTATCCTCTGAGGGAATTCTAGGGTCTTACCATTTTTGAAGTGTGCTTTTTCTACTACAATCTGCTGGGTATCTTCTGGAGAAAACCAAGTCAGACTCTCATTCCAGTTGCTTCCTACTGTAGACAGGCAAAGATAAGAGGCTGAGAATGGGGCAAGGCAGCTATCACAACTAGAGGTCCTGAGGCCACCATGATTCCTTTGCTAGAAAAGGAGCTAAATGCGTGCCCATTCCTTGCATATCACTCCTTGGCAGCAGAAACTCAGAGGCGGTGGAAGGGTTGTAGACAGCATAAAACACTTATGCTTAATTGCCGAGGGAGGATCAGAAATGACTCTTTGTTCAGCTTTGTCAAGCTAATTAGTTGGGAAAGAATGTGCTCAGCACATAAACAAGAGTCTTTTTTCTATAAGCAATTAGAAACGACCCTAATCTTATTCATTTAAACACATGCCCCATCACATAGTTGGAAATACACCAAAGAACTGGAAAGACACCAATGTTGGGGCTGACGACTGCTTTTGCTAATCCGCAAACCTTTGTATTTAAAATTGATCTTCCTTTCCAAAAAGTGTCTCTTTTTTACTAATCCTTGAGTGTTCACTTTCAAGGGTTTAGCAGTGACAGCATCAGACCCCATGCCTTCGCCACAACCACCTGCCCTTCCCCATCTCACATCTCACACACCGTTTTTAAAAAATGTTTAATTATTTTATTTAATTTTTATTTTTAATTGAATTTATTGGGGTGGCATTTGTTAATAAAATTATATAGGTTTCAGGTGTACAATTCTATAATACATCATCTGTATATTGTATTGTGTGTTCACCCCAAGTCTCCTTCAAACACCATTTATTCCCTTTATACCCTCTTCTTCCTCCCCCATCCCTGTTCACCTCTGGTAATCACCATATTATTGTCTGTGTCTATGAGTTGTTTTTGTTTTTTTTTTTCTTTTTGCTTAATCCCTTCAGCTTTTTCACCACGTCCTGAAACTCCCCTCCTTTCTGATGGCTGTTGGTCTGTTCTCTGTATCCATGAGTCTGTTTGTTAGTTTATTTTGCCCATTAGATTCCACATATGAGTGAAATTATGTGGTATTTGTCTTTCTCTGACTGGCTTATTTCATTTAGCATAATGCTCTCCAGGTCCATTTGTGCTGTCACAAGGGTAATATTTCCTTTTTTTTTACAGCTGCATAGTATTCTATTGCATAATTATACCACAGCTTTTTAATCCACTCATCTACTGATGGACACTGGGACCATCTATTGGGACACTATTGTATAAATAATGCTGCAATGAACATAGGGGTGTTTATATTCTTTTGAATTAGTGTTTTGGGTTTCTTTGGATATATTCCCAGAAGTGGAATCTGTGAGTCATAAGGCAGTTCCATTTTTCACTTTTGAGGTATCTCCGTACTGCTTTCCACATTGGCTGCACCATTTCCAGATTGGCTGCACCAATCTGCATTCTCACCAACAGTTCACAGGGGTTCCCTTTCTCTACGTCCTTGCCAACACTCGTTGTTTGTTGATGCATTGATGACAACCATTCTGACAGGCTCACACATTCTTTTGTAATTGATGTCTTGTGTGCTGCTGCCCTCTGCCAACCTTTAAACACTGAGACCAGGGGTGTGTCTACCACCACGGATTCAGTGCACTGTACCATGCATGACACACAAAAGGTGCTGAGCAAATCACTGTTGAGAAAACTAATGAATGAATGAATGAATGCTTTCCCCAAGAGGAAAGGTAAAATGTGCCAGAGGTCATTACTGGAGTGAAGAGGATCTGTAAATCTTCAAGGAAAATAACACTGAGGATGGCAACTAATTTCCTCAAATTTTCTATAAAATGGGACTTTGAAACAGAAAAGAATCACAAAAAGGTAGATCACTGATTCTGCACACTTCGATTAAATAATTAGGATTACTATTAAACACATATCACATGCTGGGCACAGTGATAAAGCACTCTATGTACACCCCTCCCCGTTTGATACTTGAGCTGGATGTCTTCCATTGGCCCCTCCAGTTGTACCCTCTACCCCTCTCTGTTCTGCTCTGTGTGCTGGGAGGTAACCTGTATAGATTGTCTTGATCCTCTTGCCCTCCAGCTCTAGATTCAACCAAGAGAAGGTACCAGAATAAGTCAGGGGGAAGGAGTAGAGTATGTTCAAGATATTTAGTCCCCTGGCTTCCTCCCTGCCAGAATACCATGAATGAGCTGGCTGCATCATCCTGCTGAAGATTGCAGCTGCTATCTTGCATCCTTCTCCATGTTACTGTCTTCTCCAGGTGCTACCAACCACCTCTTCCTCTTATTGTTTCAGGCTTCAGGATGGCATCAGTTTCTTTCTGTTACTGCCCTAGGGGCATTCACTATGCCTTGTGCATTTCCTTAAACCATGTTCACACTTTCCTCATGACAGTAGTCCCTTGGTGAAGGTTATTAATAGCTCTATTTTAAAGAAAGGATGTTAAGTCTCAAAGAGATTAGGAGACATGTCCAAGGTCAGAGTAAGTAGGAGCATATCCTCAAACCTAGATCTAATTCTAATGCCAATGCCTCCTCATCCATAGTTCCAAGGGAAGAGAGTGGCTGGTGGCTCAAGCTTGAGATGTAACTCACAGAAAAACTGACTAGAAGAATGTTTAGGGGTGGGGGCAAGGGCTGAATTCTCATTTTGGAACTCTGCTTCCACAGATGGGCACTTAAGAGTTTGGCTCCATGGGTTAGTGGTGGTTCATTGAGAGTTCAAGCCCCATCACAGACACGTGTGGGTGAATAAGTGGCAGGGTCTTTGGTTCTTCTAAGTGCCTAATACAGGCATGCAGATGGGTGTTGATGGGGGTTGAACAAGAGGGTATCAAGTGGACTTCACTCTTGGATATAACCTATAAATATGTATGTCAGGTCCCATGAATCATTTAGGGCTGGGTTGGTTGCATTCTCTTTTTAAGGGATGGTTTGACTGACTCAGAGATGTTGGCAAGCACCCTTGAGGCCAGAATAAAACCAAAGGCTTTGCAGAAATTGGAAGGAAACCAGATATTTGCTGCCTAACTTTATTCTGAGAACTTTTTCTAAGTTTAAAATGATACCAGAGACGATAGAAAATTGGTCACAGATGAGCTTGATTTCAAAGTCACAAAAGTTTGAGAAATTGTGCGGCTCTTAGGATTTATTTTTTTACCAGTTATTATAATTGTGACTTTGAACAAGTTACCTCACCTCTCTGAGCCTCAGTTTCCACATCAGCAAAATGGGGGTAAGAGCTTAATGAAATGTATTTATATGATATACCAGAACAAGAAACAGATTACACATGCATAACTGTTGAACTCTCTCCTTCCTTTCATATTGTCCCAGTCCACAGCCAATTCTAAGGACCCATCACACTTACACCAGACCTCAGAGATTTGCAACTGTTGCCTCTTTGATTATAGAGTAAGCTCCTGAATAGAAGGTGTATCAGTCAAGTTATGCTGCAGTAACAACATATAACTCCTTGTTCTTATACCAGTTAGCCTTTTCACTTCTATGCTGAGTATCTGCTTAGACATCCTTTGTCATCCCTCTACACTTCATCCAGAAGGTTATTTTAGAAGCTGCCATGCTTGAACAATGTTACCCCACTCCTGGGCAGAGTTGATTCCAGATGGCCCATGGCTGGGTATCTAATCCAGTCAGATTCCTTCCCTGAGAACTGGAACTATAGTCTCTGTCTTGATGACTCTCAAAGTATAAAGCTTGATCCACGTTGGTAAGAATTGGAGAAAGCCAGGCTGGGGAGACAGAAAGAAAATGGAATGAACAATTAGAGAGCAGGTATATTGGGAGAAGATATCATCTTGACAGCATTCAAGTCCCTGGTTCCAATTAGACCTGAGGCCCAACCAAATTGCTCTCTTGGTTTCCATGGGTCACCCTGGTATTATACTTTCCTGAAACCCACTGGATTTCCATCACTTGCAACCAAGAATCAACACCAAGGTAGCAGGTTAATAGCTATCAATTTCTCTAAATTATTATTTTGAGATAATTTAGACTTATTCACAACTCATTTTCACTCTACATCATTTCTTCTTTGAATTTACCCATTTATAAAATGAGAAGAATAATTTTCCAGAACAATACTTTTGTAGCAGGATGTATGTAAGTCATCAACTCCAGTGCTAGGTAGAGTAGACACTCAGTGGGAGCTCACAATAATTCTCTCCATACAATCTTTTTCATGAAGATGTTTGCCTCATGGTTCTGTGCCAGGTGAAGAGTTTGCTTGCCCATCTCCCTGATCTCTTTCCTGAATGCATGGTTCCTACCTCCTTCCCCATTGCTTGTGTAAGCACTTATATATGCATTCAGGCTGGGGCAGTTTATGTTGGGGCAATGGAGATACCTTTGGGAGTGTGGGATAGTTGGAATAGTCTATAAGGGGGGAGAATAATCCCTTTTAAAGCAACATCCCAATAAGGTAAAGAGAACTTCTAACAAGACTAGTACTTGAACTAGGCTCACATTCAAAGTAGCAAACCATAGTATCCATTTCAACCATTCCACCTGATGTTTCAGATAATGATGGGGCAAAAGGGAGGCTTGGTAACCAGTGAACTTGACCTCAGTAGCTATCCCTTCCCTCTTTTCCCTCCTAAACACCTAATAGTTTTATTACCATACCGCTCTTCCCTCTGCATTTAATATATGTGACGTAAGGACATCAAACTACCTCAAACTGTAGAAAAGAAATTATTTCTAATTTTATGTCAAAGAGTATAAAGTGCATATTTGTGGACAATTTTTAAAAGTCTAATTATAGATTGTTATTGACTGATTGTCAGACCTCAGTTCTCTTAATCTGTATAAATTCTTCATTTTTGACTATCATCTGGGAAGTTTTCATATTAAGACACCTTTTTTTCTCATGTTCAATGACTGATTCTTTCTGTAAATAACCCCTTACATATGATTAGAGTTTTATAGCTAACAAAGTATCTTCACCTATAAAATGTTTGGGCAGTATATAATCTCCCAGGTACGTACATAGCAGGCACTAAAAATATTGGTAGAATTAATGAATGCCACTCAATAGCTACAGAGATGTAAGGAGATAGAAAGGCATTTTAACACAATCATTCTCTTTTTACAAATAAAAATAAAGAGGTTCAGAGACTTGGGTGGCTTTTCCAAGATCATACAACCAGTACTGTTGTTCGTATGAAAAATAATACAATAATTAATAAATAATAATGCAAGAATAAACTGTTTCATGTACTCACAATTGTAAACCTACTTTGCCCGACCTTGGATATGTCTGAACTGGAACTCGAACCTAGATCTTTATTTATTCAATAAGCATTATTTAGTCACTTACCATTGATATTTTCTTGGCAATAGAATAATAAAGTCAAATAATATTCAATGCATGCCCTCAATGAACTAATAGTCTATAAAAGGAATCCAGTAAAATAAAGCAATGATTATAACATATTTATCATTATTTATAAGTATTTATCATTATTATATGTTTGGTATATATAAATTATATATGTTCACATTTAACACCCCATGAATGTTATAAGTTATATTATCTCTACTTACAGGGGAAACTGAGGCACAGGGGCAGAGCAGGGGTAGGAACCAATGCACAGAGTCATACACAGAATGTTAGGGAATTTAATCCAATTGAATGAAATAGAATATGTAAACACTTTTACCTAAAAAAGGGCAATTCATAAATGTGGTAGACACACAGAATGCTACATTCAAGAGGGCATCCTTGGGAGAATTTTTGGGTTCACTGAATTTGCAAAAATGAAGAGGCAAAGAAAGCTTTGGGCAAGTGATCAAGGCAGAAGCCATAGCAGGAGCAAAGTTACTGGGGCATGAGGTAGCATAACAAAATCAGACTAACCAGGGCTTGGGATGTTTGTGAAGAATGTTAAGAAATCAGGGTAGGAAGATATATAGAAGATAGAGCCTGGAAGTCCTTGGGATAAACTGAGTCTGAACCTCTCATCTGGGAACTGCAGGGCCTTCTGATCTCTTGCCCAATTTCTTCCTGGTGCAATATATGTCTTGATCTACTCAAGCTCTTTGGGACCTTCTGTGTCTTCTCTCCTTCTGTAGAGTACCAAGCATGGCACGTAACAAATGGAAGGTGCACAACAAATGTGGATCAGCCTATGGACTGCCCAACTCTACACTGTGGTGATGACAATATCAGACAGTCAGAGAAGTTAACATAGTGTTAACTATTATTCCAAACAGGCAAGATATTCTCTGGTTTTCACTATCTAGGGGAGAGAATGTTGTTTCTATTTTCTCCTCTAATTTTTAAGCCCCTTTCAAGTTTCATCAGTGAAAGATATCCTAACCCCAAAAGCTATGTGTAAAATATCTACATTTAAATTCAAGTTGAACTAATTTGCATTAAGCACTCGTGTGCTGAATACTTTCATTTAAGTTCACTGAAACTCTAAAATAACCCTGAAAAAAAAGTAGATTTTATTGCCTCCATTTTAAGATAAGGAGGCTAAGACAATACATTAATAGATTTGCTCAAAAATGACAGAGTTGGGATTTGAACTTGGTTCCCTTTGTTCTTTGCCATGGCTCTTTCCTCTACAAAGATACTACTGGGAATCCAGTGGTGATGATGGCAATGATGATGACAGTTGCAGTCATGAAAGTAATAATAGCAAAAACTGTCTGCCTTGCTATGTGCCAGGTACTGTCCTAAGCACGTAAAAGGATAACTTGCTTTTATTTTTTAGACACCTTCTAAAAATAAAGCTTTCTATCACTCCCAGTTTGAGGAAACTAAGGCTAATAAGGGTTAAGCAACCTGCTGGTATCAAATAGCTTATTTGTGGCAGGGTTGGGATTTTAAGCAAGAGCAAGTGGCCTCTGGAGTGGAGGCATCTGCTTGTTCTAGGTTCCAGACCCCACTCTTGGCCCTACCCATCTTACTCCTCCTATACCAGGAGGGAAGAAAAAGAAACCTTCCCCTCACTCAGAGCAAGCTTCTCAGTATCCTGTGTCACCAAGACAACAAGCTCTAGTCAATTTCCCCATAAGAAAGGGAAACATTGAACAGCTTCCATAAGAACATTATGTAGGCAAACACCAGGACTAGTGTGCTTGGGCCCCTGTGTCCTCGCTCTGATAGGGTGAATCACGCCTGGAATTGAAGCTGGGAGGCGGGCCAAGTTCCTAAATAGGTAAGGTTAATGGCGCTCTTGGAGAATCTTCAGGTCACTTTGAAAATTAATCTTTCTTTTTTTCTTCAGAATCTGAGCTCATAAATGAGTAGATTAGAAATCAAAAGGGAGAAATGAATGAGAGTTCCTGGCAAGAGATTTTAGAGCATCAGAGCTTTCTCCTGAGGCTGACATCATCGTGTCTCACCACTGTTGTTCATACTCTGCCAAGGTCTGGCCTGTTTGAAGATTGTCAAATCCAAAGAGAATGGAGACTCTAAAGAGTTGGGGGTCACTGTAAATACAGTGTCTGACTCACAGTGGGCCCTTATGACTTATTGATCGATTGATTGATTGCAGACAACACAAGCATATGATTTGTTTGGGGTAGAATGCTTTTGTTTCTAGTATTGGATAATTCAAAGCAGAATGCTTTGACCTGTCTAGAGGGTGACATTTAAGCTAAGATTTGAATGACAAGAAGCATCAAGTTATATGATGGAGAATTTGGGGCAGAGGAAATAAGAGATATGGAGCTGGGGAGGAACATATGTTTGATAAATAGCTAGCAGCCTCTGTGGCTGGAAAGAAATGGAGAATGTACAGAGTGAGAGGAGATGAGGTTGGAGAGAGAAAAATGGATATCTCCTGTAATGAGAGCAAGGAATGGAAATTTTCTTCTAAGTGTTACATGAAGCCATTGAAAGATTTTGAGAGAGAAAAAAAACTATGTGCTAGTCACTCAGTCTCCCTAATGGCTGACATATAATGGTGCTCAGAAACTGGATGAATGAGCTGAGAAAATACACATCCAGTGCTGTTTATAGACAATGAAGTGTTTCAGAATTGACTGTCATCATCATAAGGAGAATAATACACTACCCCCAACAGTGTTCTCTTAGGTCACAAAAAGTTTACAAAATTCTTGGTAAGGAGGGTAAAAATCTAAAGGCACTTGATTTTTGCATCACCTCTTTTCTGTTAAAATAATTTCAATCCACACCAAAATGCATGGTTGCAATAGCACTGGCCAACCTCCAGAAGAAATTTCCATGAAGATTTCATTCTTGGCCACCTGAGGCAAAATAGCAAGATCAGGAAAAGAAACCTGACCCCTGATATCTGAGACACATGGGGCTCTGATATATAGAAGGTACATTCTGATGAGGTTATGACTCATTGACTCCTATGCCATACTTCCTTTCTTATTATGTTCGATTGAAGAAGCTGCTAACAAGACATTGTGACATGATAGAGGGTACAAAGGGAAAGAGTAAACATGGTTGCTTATTGCCACTGGGGATGAAAGATGGATGAACTACAGTAAGAGGAGATGCCCTGGCCAGTGTGGCTTAGCTGGTTGGAGTGTTGCCCCACAACTGAAGTGTTGTGGGTTGGATTCCTGATCAGGGCACATACCTAGGTTGCGGGTCTGATCCCTGGTCCAGGCTCATACAGGAGTCAACCAACTGATGTTTCTGTCTTGCATCAATGTTTCACTCCTTTCCACTCTCTCTGAAAGCAATGGAAAAAAATTGTCCTTATGTGAAGATAATAATAATAATTTTAAAATATAAAGTAAGAGGAGTTAAGAGAGAGAAAGAGCAGTAAGAACATTCTGGGTGGTGTTTAATGTGATGCTGCTGACAGGGGAAGGACTACACACCATGTTAAATAATCCATAAATAAATTTCCACTGCAACATCAGTGAAGCAGAGATCGCTTTTCTGCCCACACTCAATATACCGGCACCAAACTTCAGAAATATGGTTGGCAGCAGGTTACATTCATCAGCCACCCATCAAAAGTCCTGAGGGAAGGAGGTCTGAACGGACCCAGGTGGACAATTACAGACACAGAAGAAAATCTGCTCACCCTGTCTACCAGCAAATACCAAGCCTGCTTAAGCCTCTCTTTATTTTTGAGAAAATGGAAGAAAAATAAAAACCCAATAAGCTGGGATCTATGAAACAATTTCCTGTTATAAAAAACATGAAACACTGCACTCAAAATGCATAGAAAGTGCACACATTTTAAAAAGATTTATCGAGAAAGGAAAGAAAAATCTTAAAAGTATCTGGTATACTCTCGATAAAATTCAAGGAAACCTGAACTTAAAGGGAAATGGTTAAACAAATTAAGGTACATCCATATGGAAGAACATCATGCAGCTATTGAAAACCATGCTTGCAAAGACTAAAGAATGGCATGGAGAAATGCTTACCATAGAACACTGTGTTTTAAAACTGGGGCTTAAAAACAATGAATTCTAAAGAATATCAATCTGTTCATGAATGTTCACTGCAGCTTTATTTGGAACGGAAAGATACGTGAAAACAACTCAATGTTCTTCAGTGGGTGAACTGAAGGTATATAGACCCTGATTTACCCATGCATTGATACATGCAACATCTGGAATGAAATAAGACAATCCCAGAAAGTTCTGTACT
>CM052540.1:97145664-97201120 GCA_028533065.1 Trachops cirrhosus
CGGGGCGGGGGGGGGCGGTGCTCCTGTGTGGTGATGGGATAGTTTTGTATTTTGATTGTAAGAATTGTTCCATGAATCTATAAATGGGATAATACCACATAAAACTATATACAAACATGTGCAAACACATAAAATGCATGTAAAAAAGTGATGGAAACTAAATAAAATCTGTGTGTACAAAACAGTATTTTACCAATGTTGACTTCCTAGTTCGGACATTATGCTAATTTTCTATGGGACAGCACCACTGGGGGAAGCAGGGCAAAGGGCTCATGGGGATCTATGTGCTGTTTTAGCAAATTATTGTAGTTCTATAGTTATTTCACAATAAAAGTTAAGAAAAATGCATAACAGAGAAATACAAATTTTGACAAAAAGAAAACACTCAGTTATATTAGCTGTGACTTTTTATGGCTAATGGAAAAATGGTCATTTTTATATTCTTATGTATACATTTCTATATTTCTTAAACTTTCTGCAGTAAATACCATATTTTTCTGTGTATAATGTGCACTTTTTGTCCAAATTTTTGAGGGAAAAATAAGGATGTGCATTACACATGGGTATAATGATTAAATACCGTAGGTATAATAATAGTGTAATTATCCCATGTATAATGTGCACAAAGGTGGGTGTGCATTATATATAGCAACTACACTCGAAACTAATATAACTAATATAATATTGTACAACTATACTTAAATAAAATTAAAAAAATAAAAATTTTACATGGAACCAGGCAGAAAAACAGGCACACAACATAAAAAATGGATTACTTGCACAGATTAAAACAGCAAATTGATTTCAAACTTTTCTTCCATAACTTCAAGATTTGAGGAGAGATTGTTATCCAATAATTTCCACCTTGTTATAAGTGTAGGAGGCAATGACAAAATCATTCTATAAGCAACAATATGTATTTGATAAAATCAACATTTGTTACATTACTAACAAAAGCTTAGTGCAACTAGAATAAAATGAAAGTGACTCAACACAAGCTTTTAAAATTGTCTTAAGTCAATGGTAAACATCATACAAGGAGATACTGCATTGACAAGGAAGTCCGCTATCACTTACTAATGTGTTGGATATTCTAGTCTGTCAAACAGGCCATGAGAAACAGAGGGGTAAGGAAACGTGTTACTAGTTCATAAGATATGATCATCTACTTAGGAAAAAGTGAGCTGAAAAAATGAGGAAATACATATGTTCTGAAAGTGACGAGTTGCAAAACTAACTTAAAAAAAGGGAGAAAGAAAATACCCAGACTAATGGGTAAAACACTTTCTCACACACACACACACACACACACACACACACACACACAAAATCTTGGTCAGGTGACATACAGGAAGATTTGAAGAGCTCAATATGTCATTTTCCTGAATAGGAAAACTTAATATTATTAAAATATCACTTTTCTAAAATTAATTAATACATTTATTGTAATTCAATGAAAAGCAGAATTCTAAAAGAGATTGTTTTAGAACTTTATAAAATATTCTGAAGTTCACTTGAAAATATAAATGGATAATGCTGACCAAGAGATTTAGAGGGAAATGAGAGAAAGGTAAAATGAGGGCCATCTTAATGAGGGCCATAGTAAATAGTAAAATCCTAATAAGATACTACATAAAGTAATTGTAAAAGAAATGACTCTGGGACAGTTAGTTTTCTATTTGTTACAGAGCAAAAGAAGCTTTAACCTGACAATACATTTCTAGCCATGTTAAAATATTAAAATCATAAAAATCTATAGATATATTATATCTGAAAAGGAAGAAATATGTTAGTAATGGAAGAATCACAAAGCAAACACTCAAGAAATTCAATACATAACATATTTAAGATACAAACAAAATAGCCCTGACTGGTGTGACTCAGTTGGATCGTTCTGCAGAGTGAGGGGTCATGGGTTCAATTCCTGGTCAGGGTACATGCCTGGGTTGTGTGGTTGCTTCCCTGTTGGGGGGCATGTGGGAGACAGCCAGTCAATGTTTCTTTCCCTCTCTTTCTCCCTCCCTTCTCCTCTTTCTAAAAATAAATAATTAAAAAAAGAAAATAAACTATAAACAAAATAAAAGTAAAGCCAAATTTTAAATATATCAGATAAATTTGGTTAACTTCACATATAAATCCATATAAATACTAAAATTTTGTAGAAAAATGGCCAAATAACATGAATGAACAATTTAAAACAAAGGAAGGCCAAATGAAAGACTAATGAAAAAAAATGGTCACTTTTGTTACTATTCAGATAAACAAAAATGAAAATAAGCTGCTTTTCTGCCTATCAAATAAAGAGCAGAAAAGGCTTAGAGTGATACTACTTAATGCTGATGTAGGTTCAGTGTAATGGTCAACCACATAGACTGCTGGTGACAAGGTAACCTGAAACAAACTTTGCAATAAATGAGTTGGAAATAAGTTTCAAAAGTCTTAAAATTATTCCATTTCCTTCACCCAGTAACTCTTTCAGAAATCTACCTGATGAAAATACTGTAGATTTATGTTCCAGGATTCCAAGTCAGTTAGGTGGGAGACATGTGCTAGAGTATTACCTACTGGTCACTCCAAGGACAAACGAGAGAATTTGGTGGTGAATTTGGAGAAGACACTGGTTCTGAGCAGTCCTGCTTTCTTTTCCTCTCTCTTTGGATGGCTCTGCTCCTCTGCAGAGAGGGTGTCTTCTGATCCCTTCTCCTTGTCTATGGTGGGAGCACAAAAGGAAGCCTGAACCTTGCCAGCACTGCCACAAAATACTATTCACCCACAAAAAAGAAGGAAAGTCTGCCATTTACTACAACATGGATGGGCCTTGAAGGCATTATGCTCAGTGGAATAAATCAGACAGAGGAACATAAATACTGAATGATCTCACTGATAGGTGGAATCTTAAAAAAGCTGAACTAATAGAAACAAAGAACAGATTGGTGTTTGCCAGAAACCAGGAGGTGGCAAAAATGGGGACATGTCTGTCAAAAAGCGCGAACTTCCAGTTACAAGATGAATAGTTCTGCTAATGTACATACAGCATGGTGACTCCAGTTAGCAACACTGCAGTATATATTTGAAAGTGCTAAGAGTAGATCCTGAAAGTTCTCACATATACACACAAAAAATTGTAACTATATAAACATGATAGATGTGTTAACTAAACTCATTGTGCTAACCATTTCACAATATGTACTCATACCAAATCATCACATTGTACACCTTGAACTTACACAATGTTACATGCCAATTAGATCTCCATAAAGCTGGAAAAGATATTAGGTGCAGTATCAGGAAGTTCTTTGTTTCCTCATGTCAACTATAAACAAAAAGTTGAGCAGGTATTCCATCAGCAGAAAGGATTTATTCAAGAAGAAAAGATCGCACTCCATACATGCAGCCATGGCAACCACCTTCAAGTTCCCCAGCATAAGAAATAAGGGCAGCTGTATATATATTTACAACATACATACATAAGTGTGTATATATGTTGTAAATGTATATATTTATGTACATATGTTATAATTGTATATATACACTAGTGTATATATACATTACCTTGTGAAATAAGTGTAAGAAAGTCCAATAATGTCCTAACTTTAAAAAAAATAGAAAGAAATAAGGGCCGTCGTCTTTAGAGGGGAAGAGGCAGTTGAGGGGAGGGGGGCTAGAACCGCAGAGCTCTGTTGAGACCGCGGAGTTCTTCCTGCAGAGCTCTGGACACCGGCACAGTGTGTGTGAGCTCCTCCCACAGGGCCTCTGGGTTCCTGTCCTTGGTGAAGGTCTCTGCTATGAATTTCGACACCCACTTAAGCCACATCCTTTAAATTAATAACCAATCAGTAACCAGGCTGACAGTTTGTTCCTCACCTGGCCTAACTCCCTAAATGTCTAACTCTCGATTGGCTCTGAAGTTGGGTGGGAACAAGAACGATACTATTTATTACACACCCACCCTCAAGCCCCAGTACAGTGTTATTTATAACCACGCACCAGAAACAAGACGACATGGTTATGGCAAACAAGGGGATTGATTAACTAAGCATTACTTTCCCTATAGGCTGGAATAGCATACAGACTCTAAAAGTTGGCACATAAAGAAAAATGGGCAGTATTTAAGACTGAATCAGAGAAAGCATGTAACAAAAATAGTGTATAGATAAATACAAATCTACAAATTGTGATACATGGGAGGGAAAAAAAGACCAGAAGAAAGTACTTCGAAATGTCAGCATTTATCTCTGGGTGTTGGGGCCATGGGTGATTCTTATTTTCTCCTTCCTGCCTTTTTGTATTATATAAAGCATCTACAATATGTTTGTACTGCTTTTATAATCAGGGAAAAGAGCCCATGTTATTTTTGAAGAAAGCAAAATCTTAGAGGTCACAGTGACTTTGCACCATTTGTCCTCTGCACATCAAGAAGAATAAACTCTGATTTTGGCCCAGGGCACTTTGAACATAGGAATACAAACCCAGAAAAGGTTTATTCTGAGACAATTTAGTGCAGATGCTCTCTGTCAGGGCATCTGATGACTCTCAGACCTTTGGTCCCTGCACAGGGTCAGTGCTTCTGTCCATTTACTGACAGGCAACAAGAATGTAACAAGAGGGGAGCGGGGAGAGGGATGATGGGGGAAAATAGGGGAAGAGTCATCAAGGAACATGTATAAAGGACACATGGACAAAGCCAAAGACGGTAAGTTTGAGGGTGGAAGGAGGGGATGGGCGGGGCAGGGGGCGTGGTGGGGTAAAAATGGAGACAACTGTACTTGAACAACAATTTTAAAAAATATAAAAAAAAGAATGATGATGGAGCAAGGATTCTGTGCCTGGCACTGTGCTCAGTGTCACACATGTAGACTTAAGAGATTTGATTCTCACCCCAAAGGAGTATTACATGGCAAGAAAGCAGACATGCAAACAAACACAGCAAACTGTGCGCAAGGGTAATAGGTGCTGTGCTCCAGGCATATACACAGCCCAGGGGAGGAAATGGAGGAGCCAGCATTCAATCTATCCAATCTCCCCTGGATACTCAGCTCAGGGAAAGAAATAACATTTGACCTGAGTCTTGAAGGATGAAGAACCAGATGATGGGCCAGGAGGGCAGAATATTGCAGACACAGCAGTGAGAAGGGTGAGAGAGGTGGGAGAGGAAGGGAGAAAGAGAGAGAGGGAGAGAGAGGAGAGAGAATGTAACTACTAGCATTCTAAAATTTGTAAAGTGCATAGAAGGATAGGAGGATATGCCAGGGCCAGTTAGGGTTCTTGGTCATAGATCCCAGAACTGACTCTAAGTAACCAAAGGAACTTGCTGGAAGAATGTAGGGTAGCTCCAAGAATTACCAAGAAAGTTGAAAAATGAGGATCAGAAGGATTTAGAATGTTAGACTGGTCTCAACAGGATTGATCATGAGGGATTCACTGTTTCATTCAAGGCTAAATTCCAGGGAAGGAACATCTGATGGGTCTAGCATGAGTCATGTAGCCATCCCTTGCTCCTGGAGTTTTTATGAAGAGTCACATAATTCATATAAAACAACATAATGTCCAGGCACTCAATACATTTTCTTTTCTTTTCCTTCTTTACACTCCTCAAATTGTGGTAATATCAACCCAACGTTTCACTGAGATATACAGAGGAACTGACAATCAGAAAGTACACACTATTTATGTGCGATTTGGTGACCGTAACCAACTGACACCCTTCCCTGACATCTCCAACACCCTTGGCAGTCCTGGGGCGGGAAGAGGCCCCACATGGAAAACTCAGGCCAGCATCGCTCTCGAAGCTGCTGGGAACACTGCTCCAAGCCAAATCCAAAAATAATCCCATTAGTCACATTCGAAGCACTAAGCAGAAACAAAAAGAAATCAAAATTAATTTCAATACTTACAGTGACAGCAGCAATTAAGGTGACAAGATTATGGAAATCATTGCAGTCACAGGAGATCTTTGCCTAAAGGGGAAAGATCTTTGCCGAAGGGACTTTAGTTGTGGTATGATGAAACCCACTCTTCACAGCATATGGGCTACCAGCCCTCAGGGGATTTGAAATGGGCATTTCTCCACTTAACTATAATGTGTTCTGTACCTACTATGTGCCATGACTTTTAAGTAACCACCTCTAGATCTCACATCAACTCTGCAAAATGTATTGGGGTTCTTATCTTACAGATGAAGAAATGGAGTCACAGAAAGTTTTGATAAATTACTCAAGTTCATGTTGATGGAAAGTTGCAGAACTGAGATTGGAATCGAGGTCTTCCTCACCAGAGACTGTGGGACCATCCCACTGCCCTGTCATTTTGGGTACTGTTTTAGATAATCAGCTAAACTCAGTCTGATTCCCCAGGCTTCCTGATCCGTGCCCTATGTGCTAGGAATTAAGAGAAAGATTGCTGAGGGTAGTTTGAATGTTCCAGAACTTGCCCATTTTTTTCTCTCTCTGCTTTTTGGTTTGTGCCACTGCAAGGGATTGCTAACAAACTCCAGTATGGTTATCTGAAAAAGATCCAACCACAGGAGATGAGCATCCTGTTCTGAAATCACAGAAAAGATAAAAACAATCATTAAAGTCAAGGGGGCCTGGCATAAGGACATCCAAGCAGCACTTAGAAGCTTTTTGTGGCTCTGTCTCCTGTTCTCCTCTCCTGGGAACGGTGCCCTTCTGGGTGCTTTATATATCCTCATTGATCATCTCTATGGAAGCCTGGGGTAATGGAGAGAGCAAGCTGGCCTGAGGAAAACTCGCTTTTATCAGGATAACAATGAGTGGCTGTCCTGGGATAATTACATCACTCAGTCCAATTTGGGGCAAATTTGAATGCTTTTAGGGCAAGGAACCAGGAACGGTTACCGAGAGCCCTCATATGCATGGCTGAGGGCAAATAAATAATAACAGTGACAATAATTACAATAATAATAAGACTACCCACCAAGAAGATGTGCCATGTTTCATATTCTACAGTATTTTCCCACTAAACACAGTTCTATTTCTGAGTCAGTAGGCTTGTTTTCTGAGTGTCTTGAAAGAAACCTAGAGAAGGTAGAGAGTCAGACCACATTTTGGTAGTTAGGGAAATTTTATTAGGTCACTTGGTGAGATATATGATATCACCAGCTTGTCTAAATGAAGCACACTATGGGCCTGGTCTGCATTCATTGTATTTGGGTCTGAAAGACCCAGGAAGCTGTGTTTTTAATGAGCCCAGGGCATTTCTATGTCAGGGGTTCCAGGACCAAGCTTTTGAGAAATACTGTTATTAGTGCCAGAAACCTGGGAGTGAGTGAGTTTATCTACTGCTTCATTCTGAGACAAGGAATTATACATAACAACAGGAGACAGCTGCTGCAAGGAGACTGACAGCTCCGCACCAGGTGGGGCACACTTCTCACATCTGAAACTCCCCTAACAAGGGGCCAGAGCTGCTCAGCCGGAGTGCGCTCAGGTCTGGGTGTATGAAGGCTCAAACTGAAGTGTGCTTTCTGCTTCACATAGCCTGTCTCAAGAAAAAGTTCTTTTCCAAAGCTGTTATATTTATTCTTTCCTGACTGCAAACATAACACGTACTCATGGTGGAAATTACCACCATGCACAAAGAAAAACAATTGCTTTTAGGCCCTACTCATCCAGAGTAACCATCAATAAATTGTGTCTTTCATATTTTTAAATTCTCTTTCCATTTCCCTCCCTTCCGCCCTTCTTCTCATTCTTTCTCTCCCTCTCCCTCTCCTTCTGAGACCTTGTTTCCTTTCTTTAATATGGGGATAAAAATACCTACCTCTCAAGTTTATATAATGGATGCTTAATAAATTACATTATACCTATTCAACTTTGATTGTGTTTATTTTTCCACTTGACATTTGATAATGAACATTTTCCATGTATTATTAACTGCTCTTAAAAACATGACTTTTAATGGCTGCATAATATGCCATCATTTAATGAACTATAATTTATTTAGTTATTCTCCTATTACTGAGCTTTGAAGTGTTTTCTAACATTTTTTTATTTAAACCTTTCACTACCTTTCTGGTTTCTTTAAGATAGACTTCCAGAAGAGGAATGACAAGAACACAGAGTATAAATGGTTTGCCCTGGCTGGTGTGACTCAGTGGATTGAGTACCAGCCTGTGAAACAAAGGGTCGCTGGTTAGATTCCCAGTCAGGGCACATGCCTGGGTTGCGAGCCAGACCCCCAGTAGGGGGCACACAAGAGGCAACCACACATTGATGTTTCTCTCCCTCTCTTTCTTCCTCCCTTCCCCTCTCTAAAACATAAATAAATAAAATCTTTATGCATGCTGACAAATTATTTCTCCAATGGGGTGAGGGGGAGTGCATACTTCCAATACCACCACCACCCTAAAAAGTACCTAGAATTTAATACTCAGGTCAGAAATGAATGTGTATCAGCTAATAAGTGATCAGAGTAATGAGGAGGAAAGATAAAATACATTATAGATTTTAAAAAACAAGTCTTTTGGGTGAATACACTGCATTAATTCTATAGAGGAAGAGAGTCAGAAATGCTGATCATTTCTAACTGTTCACTTTTTAAGAGACTTTTATCATTGGCAAGTTACTAATATTCACATCTTGAAACCCCTTTCACTCTTTTGGACCCTATTGCTAAATTCCAATCATCCTGAAGGGGATTGATAATTGTGGCAATTGCACAGAATGATTGCTACCTGCAGAGGCAATCACTTCCATTGCCTGAAGAACTGATGAGCAATTCATTATCAAAGATTTAATCACCATCAACCTGGGACAAAAAAGGATTTCTCATGCAATTTCCAGGATTTTGTGAGTTCAACTTTCCCTGGCTCCAAACTGGCTTTCATCAACGGGCATTTGAACTCAGGCTATGGCAGGAGGTAATCACACAATAGAAAGGTTGGTAGAAAGGTTATTTGCATAACCTGTCTAGAACTTGTGATGTTGACTTTAAATGGGATGACACCTCCATGGGTGGGGGAGCATCTCCTTGGATGATTATGACAATCTTGGCAGCAAGCCCACAGCTGGTTTGTCAGAAAAGCAAAAATGCTGATTAAAAGCAATGTGTAAGAGCTGTGATGAAGCAGTATGGGTTAGTGGTTAGAACTGGAACTTTGAACTTGGACTGCCTGGACTTAAAGACTGCCTCTGTTCCCTCACAACTTGAATAAGTAGACGTGTCCCTCACAATTCTTAATAGGAAAGGTGATGATAATAGTGCCAACCTCATATGACTGCTACAAAGGTGACCAGAGATGGGGCCCATGTATAGTACATTCATATTATTTCTAAGATATCCTAAAAGTTTCCTTTATTATCTGAACTTGAATTTTCCTATTGATCTCAAGTATTCTTACCATCAAGAACTATTATTTTTAATTATTAGACCTCCCTCTAGGGAGACCTTGTTCTAAGAAATCAAAATGAGAAAAAGGGGAGTACTGCTTATTGAAGACACACTATGTATCAGGAACATATGTTGTGATATTTAATTCTTACCAATGATTTTTTAAGGTAGGTATCATTTTGCTTATTTTGTACAATACTATTGTGAGCCAAGGTTAAAGTCCTAGTTCTCCAATTATTATTCATGTGATTTAGGGCAAGTGACCTCTCCAAGCTTCATTTTCTTCAGATGTAAAATGGGAATAATAATAACCACAGCTTTACCTTAGTATGATGGCTGGCATACAGCAAGATCTCAAATAATGCTGATCTTATTATTATTTACTTATCATTTACTTTACTAATAGTAAATAAGTTGAGGCTCATTCAGATACGTTAATATTCCCAGAGTCACAAAAATAATTAGTCACTGTGCTGAGATTTCAATCCATGACTGTGTGATCCCAAAGACCATATCTATTTTACTAGATTATGTTGAAAGATTGTACTATTTGGTAATAATTCATTTATTCCCATAATCTTATGATCTGAACAAAATTGTAACTGTCAGACAGATTTTCCAGTCTTACCAGTTCATGACTAGCAGACAAGAACCATGGGACAAGCACATTGTGTTGAAAAGAGTGCCTCAGTTTTCTCACTTTAACTTTTCTAGCATGGTTATTTTGAGGCTTAGAAATAATTATTTGAATATAATGTTACTCCTGAAGAAGTAATTATTTTTATATTTTATAATTTCAGCCCAAAGGAACAACAAAGAATGATACTTGATTACTTTGTGTAAATCAATTGTTAAGAAATGTAAATTTTCTCAGGTTATTTCATAACATAAAATAATAGTTTAGAGGTTATTATCTCTGTAGTCAAGGACCTTTGCCATCTAAGTACTGTACCCTGAGAACTATTGTAGTAAAACCTGTTAATGAATATTAGAACTATACCTGCAATTTGTGTAGCAGCTACTAAGCAACATCTGTCTCTGCCTGCATAAACCAGAAAGATTTTCTCCAGGCATGAACACATAGAGAAAGCAAAATTGAGCAAAATTCACTTTTTGGATATATCTCTACATTAACCATGCATCTTGGCTAAGGATAAAACTGTGGCTAATGCTCATAAATTGAGAGTACTAATAAATCAATAAATAACAGCCCAGATTGTAGTTGTACCCCACCCCCAAAAGCATTTATAAGCTGAAAACATACCTTTGTACTTCTCTGTAAATCATTTGGGGAAATTTGTCACTGATACTGGTAAACATGGGGAATTCACACATAATTGTGATATACAAAATATTATTTTGAACAAAGAAGCAGAAGTATCACAAGTAAATAAAGATGACTTCAGTTTAAGATCACAAACTATAACATAAGAGGTAAATAAATATTTTTTAATCTATTCTCTGCCGCATTTGTCAATTCTTACATGTATTTTTAAATATAGCCCTCTTGATGGAATCTTTTGCTTGAAGGTAAAAATAACAAGGACTAGATTTATCTTCCTACTTAAAACAATTAAAAAACTGGGCACAATAAATAAAACATCCATTTTCAGATATTGGACATCAGGCAGTGCAGTTATTCCTGGGGAAAAAAAGGAACCAAATCAAATAAGTGCCACAGATTGTCCCAACTTACTACTGGAGAGAGTTTTAGATCTCTCAGTGTAGGGAGGGGAGACTCAGCAAAGTCCAGTGGTCTCTCTCTGAACTGAGATGAAGCTGGAATTTCAGAGAGACCAAGGTGACTAGAGTTTTCAGGAAAGAATACTGGAGAGGAGAAAGAGAGACACACATAAAGAGACAGAGACAGAGAGAGATTTGAAGATCCCTCTCAAGTCCTAGGCTGACTATTAATCAGAACATTAGTAAGAAAATTAACAAGACCTAGGGAAAGAGTCACCTGAGAGTGGCAGAGGGAGTAACCCCCAGAGCTCACAAAGAACCAGGACAAGTTTCCATTCCTGCCACCCAGAATGAAAAACCTCCTAATTTCAGGACACTGGAAAAAGTACTCTGGAGGACACTGCCTTTATAGTGGGGCAAAATTAGCCCTAAAAGTGGTTGCTCTGGTCTCTCCCAACAAAGTTAAAAAGCAAGCCTCAAAGGTTCAAAAGTTTTTCACATAACTAAACTTCATCACAGAACAAAACCCAAAAATATTTATAGAAATACAAAATTATCCAATACCCAAGAAGCTAAAGTCACAATGTCTTGTATCCAAACAAAAATTACCAGGCATTCAAAGAAGCAGGAAAATATGATCAATCATAATGAAGAGAATAACAAAGTAATCAAAACATACCCAGAAATGACACATGATGGACAAGGTTTTTAAAAGTTATTATAAATACATCCATATATTCAAGAATGTAGAAGAAATATTGAACGTGTTAAGTAGAGACATAGAAGACACATAAAAGACCAAGCTGAACTTTCACAGCTGAAAATTACACTACAGGAGATCAACAGAAAATTCAACGTTGCAAAAGAAGATTTACGAATTTGAAGACATAGCAATAGAAACATTTCCAAGTGATATGGAAAAAGAGAGAGAGAGAGAATACAAATAAACAGAGCATCAGTGAGCTGTGACTAAATTCAGTTGGTCTAATATATGTGCAATTAAAGACCCTAAAGAGTGGAGAACAGAAAACAATATTTGAAGAAATGATGGCCAAAAATTTTATAAATGTCATAAAAATTGCAAACCATATGATCCAAAAACCTCAACAAACCCAGCACAAGGAGCATGAATAAAATTGCACCAATGCGCATTAAACTAAGTTTCTTAAAATTAGTAATAAAGAGAAAATTATAAAAGTAGCTAGAAAAAATACATATTACATGGAAAAGAACAAAGGTAAGAATGACAATAATTTTGTAAGAAACAATGCAAGCAAAATGATGGTGGAGCAATATCTTTAAAGTATTGAAAAAAACTGTCAACCTGGAATTCTATACCTAGTGAGAATATCTTTCCAAAAGAGTGAAACAAAGAACTTCTGGGGCACAGAGACAAAACAATTCAGCAGAAGCAGATTGGCACTGGAAAAAATGTTAGAGAAAGTCGTTCAGGCAGAAGTACAATGATTTTAGATGGAAATCTAACATTACATGAAAAAAATGGTAACTACCTGAGTATACAATGATTTTTTTCTCATATTTTAAATTTCCTTAAGATATAATAGACTCTTTAAAGCAAAAATAATAATACTCATAAAGAGACATTACATAGAAATCATTATGCCCATTTTAGAGACAAGAAAACTAAGACTTGTACAAGTGAAGAACTTACCCAGAGTCACAGATATGTCTGACACCAAAGCCCTAGCACCTGTCATACGGTTGTATATGGGTCTAACTGTGAAATTGGTTAATATTTTTCCATGAACAAACAATGCATTCAGAAATTTAGAGAGGCTTAAAAAGGTATATATTTGAACTGAGTACCTTGCTACAGGACAGAAGTCTGAGGTAAATGGATAATTTCAAGTCTATCTTAGTACAATTTCCTTTCTCCCTTTATTTCTCTATGAATAATGCATTTTTGATGCTTCATTTTATGTCTGACATTGTCCACTCTTTTCTTTACTAGAGCACATTTTCTCTAACTGTTCCCCATGAGAAATTAATGCATCCATTGAGTGTGTTCTGTGGTGAACATGGAACAAGAAGTGAAGCAGGCTTGTTTCTGATAGGACACCATAGGATCTTAAATATGATAGCACACATTACAAATCTTTAAGAGAGGAAAGAAAATAAATGGTATTTCCCATACTAATTTTACCCTAGGAAACATATTTGTGAAACTCTTAGTAGTAGAGCATAAACTAAATATTCTATTGGCAACCAAGATATTAGGGATCAGAGGAAGATACACTTAAGACTTATGTACTCTTGGTATTTTTGCTGAACTTTCGAAAATGTGTGTATGCTTCGGAGTAGGGTCACTGGTAGCAAAAATGCCTACATCTACTGGTGAGTTTTTCAGCATTAATAAGTAAATATTGTGTGCTAAAACATGAGGGAGGCCCAAAAGAAGAAATTGGTTTCATCACAAGAGACTTCTGGGAACAAAATATTTCTACATGGGTGGTAAAGGTTATATTTGCCATCTTGCTCTTTTTGTCCTTTTTGCTAACATTCCTATTGATTATTATGGGATACAAGTTGTTATGGTGATGAGAGAAGTGTTCAGCTAGATGGAGACTGGGAAAGATGTTGCAAAGAGAAGAGGTTAGGCCAATGTTTTCCAAATGCTAATGTGCACATGAATCACTGGGGATCTTGTTAAAATTTAGGTTTATATTGAATACATCTGAGGTGGGGTCTGAGACTGTGCATTTCTACCTAACCCCCAGGCGATGCCAATGCAACTGCCCGGTGGACCACATTTTGACCAGTGTCTGTTCTATACGCATTTTGGGAAGTGTGCACTCTTTGTACTTGCCTTGATGCTAATGGGTCTCATGGGATGCTGCCTGCAGGACTGTTCTTTATCTGCACATCTCAACCCAAGAGCAAGAAGATCATAACAACTAATAACCCATGCTCCTGACTAGCAAAACAGATTTAAAAAATGTCCAAGTTGTCTACCTTGGACTGCCAGGCCATCTATAAATTGCCTCTGCCTACCTTTATGTTCTTTCATACCACTGTGATCCCTCACAAAGTCTTTGGTTTATTTGGGGGGAGCAGGGGCAGGGGTTGGAGTGGCCATTTACATTTCTTTTTTATTTTTAAGTTAAACATTTTTTCAATTACAATTGGCATACAATATAATATTAGTTTCAAGGTTACAACACAGTACAGAAGGATCTCTTAAGAAACAAATTACTTGCTTGGGGTAGGGGCAGGTACTCAACATTCCTCATCTCTTTTTTCTTTCTGAGAGTTGTTCTTTCTCCCTGCATGCTCTTTGTCTGCCACTGAGACATTCATTTCAGATTTACTCATTTCGCAAAATCCAGTTAGCTCAGGCTCTAGAAAGTCTAAGAAGTCTTTCAAGTACCCAACCACATGAACTGTTAACATGACATACTAACATTATTATCACCTGGTGCACTTTATTTATATCAGAACCATGGATATTACGTCATCTTTGCCCATTGCTTGTTGAACTCTTGGAGATAAGAAACCTTGTCTTCCCTATTTTTAAATCTTCTTTCCCATAGTACTTAATATAGAAACATAGCCTACTAAATACTTATTTAATTAGTTGATTGTGAACAAATTGTATTAGTCTGTACAGAAGAATTTACCATTCTATTTTGAAATAAAATGTAAGAAATCATTTGAGAAAAATACAAGACTAAAAATAATAAAAAACAACTATCATCAACTGAGAAATTATTAAATTCCAGGCATTGTACTAAGCATATTTCACACATTGACATTTAATCCTCACAAAAACTCTATGAGAACAGAAGTTATCTCCATTTATAGAAGAGCAAACTGAGACTTAGAAAGACAAGTGACTGATCCAAGGTCACTGATTCTGAAATGTAGATGCACGATGTAACTGCCTGGGGAGTTCTAAGAAATATTGATTGGTGCCGGGGCCCCACCCCCAAAGATTGTGATTTCAGTGGTCTGGATTAGGGCTTGGGTATTAGGAGTTTAAGGCTCCCCAGATAACTTTAGTGTCATCCAGGGCTGAGAAGACTGGGCTAGGACACACAACTAAATGTACAGCTGGATCTGTTTGACCCTGTGGCCTGGTCTTTATCCTTGAGTTTCTGTAAGCAAAAGTAAGAGGAAAATTATAGGGATGGGTTAGAGTAGATTGGCAGAGTTGGAGATGAAGGAGGGATCTAATTTTAACTACATTTAGATATGGGGTTGGAATACAATTGTTACAGGGAAAATGCAGGTTTCCAGGGCTTTAAAACCTGTTGTGGCACTTGGCACTATAGTAAATTTAATGCAGGTCCTAAATATTTTAACAAGACTGTGTAGGTAACTTTTTTGGTTGCAATCATACAGCAAAATAAGCTATAATAAGTAACCATTTTTATACCATAGATGAGGTACAATGCCACAAAATGACTGAATAAACTTTTTTTTCCCCTATCAGTTGCCTAGGACCCATTTTATCTTCTAATTACATGGCAGGCTGATCAAAAGCCTTGCAAAATTCTACTTGGAGATTCTCTCCTACAAAAGGTGTGTCTTCTCCAGGCTAATCTTCAACTCAGATAAACAGCAGAGCTAATGGAGGGTCAGGAAGGGTAGAGAAAGCATTGACCTCTCTCAGACAAGCAAGGCTAGGAGTAAATGTCCTTTGTGTTTGCACACAGGCAGAACCTGTCTCCTTCTCCACAAATACTTGTAGAGGCAGAATGAAGGTTCAGTAACCATCCTCTACTTAGAAGCAGAGAAGAACAAGTTTTGGGAACTTGCTCATATGATTGCAGCCATACTGCTGGGGAAAGTCTATGCACGAAGGAACACCTGGCATTACTGGCAGCCACCAGGAGCTTCACTGCAGACTCCAGAAGAAGCCAATCCTCTGAGACCTTGATTTCAGATTTCTGGCCTCCTGAACCCTGAGGGTATAAATTCCTGTTATTTTAAGCCACTCAGTTAGTGCTGATTGTTGAGGCAGCCCTGGAAAATAGTATAGTTGAGTCACAAATTTGCACATTATATCAGATTTCAAAGAAAATGCACCATTTATATTTCTTGAACTAACTTGATAATCCTCACAAACCCTCATCCCAAGAGGTAGTAGGGAAAACCCAAATTTAATTTTATCAAGTTAACTCAGTATGACAATAGTAAAATGCCTTAAGGTAACTCAGCTTTTTTCTTCTCAGTATTTCCTCCCTCTCTCCTCAGATCCACCATCCAGGCTGTTCCACTGAATCTTGGCTTTTCTGGTCTCCAGCAAGGGTGATGTCTCTTTTTGCATGGTTTCTGGGCAACCTGCTTAGCAGTGGACGACCTGGATCCAATGACTGGTGACCTTGACATCTGTGCTCTCCCAGTCCAGGCAGGGCCTGTATAGTATGTCTCTCCCTGCTTCTTCTCCTCAAGCTGCATTTTCCTCTGAGGGTGATCATTGCCTTTCAGACTCCAGGCCAGGTGGTACACCCTGTAGCACCCTACCATCAATCACTTTGTCCCCGGAAGAGCAACCCCTAAGGCAAGCTCCCTAGTCATTCCTAGCTAACACCCAGGTCCCTCAGCAATTTTTTAAAAAATCTAGGTTTCTCCACTGCCCATAAGAGCCAAGGAAAGCTTAAGATGTTATCTCACTCACTCTTACACTAATCACAGGGCCTCTAACTTGACTCCGAAGTAGCCACCCCATGCTGATGTTGGGGACATCTTATAAATCCCTCTCCTTTTGTATTCCAAATAGGAAGCAGGAAAGGAAAAACCCTCTTCTACTTTCACATTCTTCCTACACCTACCTAGAAGTTGTCCTCTCCCCACACATTAGCCCAGAGAGGCTGATAACCATACATGTGTTTTGCCACCTGCTTCAATGAGCTGCTAATTTCTTCATTCTCATCCCACCTGAAACAGCAGGAACAGCCCTTAGCTACGTCTTCCTCTCTCACAATGACATTTCCTACTCTGCACCCTTCTCCTTCCCAAGGTGGCATCTTTCTTCCCTCATACTAGAAGGCTATATTGGAAGAACATGATTTACCACAAAATGGAGAAAAAAATCTCTTTAAAGTTTTTAAAATATTACTCTTATTTCATGACTAAATCAAGATGTAAGTAAAACATTTGGTGAGTGTTAAGAATAAAATAAATTAGTAGAATTGGCATAAAATAATCAAAGATTTCTTAGAATAGTTAACATATTTAGGGCAGAGTAAACCTTCAATATTTAAAAACCTTGTAGTTGCCGCAGCATTACTTCCACTGTTAACTCCAGTAATTGGCAAGATGTCAGATGATGGCTAAGGCTTAGCCATCAACAATTCCAGTTCACGACTCAACTGGCTATGGGTATGTGTCTTGACTGGTATTGACCTCAAGAAGTATTTCCAAACATGAACGCCATTGCCAAAATTCACAGTATGTGTTCATAATTTGCACCAAGTACCAAATGTTCACAAATTATATGTTGCCACAGTCATTTTTGTTTCTGTTAGCTATAGTACTCACTCATGGAAATGGTGCAACTTCAAAAACAGTAATATCACATTTGTGTCAGTCACTGACATCGAGACTGAGGCAGATCCAGAAACATCAGAGCCACATAAGCCATGGTGAGGGCCACATGAGCAAGCACTAGCGGCACAGGGAAGCCAGGATTATCCCAGTGGCTTGCATCACCACAGGGTCAACTTAGACAAATACCACACAGGTAACTATGACAAGGTTAGTATGAGGATTATCACTTCAAGGGGAACCAGAAGTTCTGCCCAACTGTCAACCTCAAAAAATTATGGGCCTTGGTCAGTGAGCAGGCACAGGTAAATGTTACCAAAAACTGAACTGGAGATGCCCCCAGTATTGATGTGGTGCAATCGGGCTATTAAAATGTTCTGGGGAAGAGAAAGCTCCTAAAACCATGTGTCATAAAGATCAAATTCTTTACCAGAAGAGCCAATGAGAAGATTAAGAGCAGGTGGAGCAGACTGATGTCCTGGTTTGAAGCCACATAGAGTTCACTAAATGCTAACAAATGTTCTCAAGAATATTAATGGCACAACAGGTTGGATGTCATTCAATGTCCTCTCTGTCTTTTAATCTGGGAAGGGCATATTTGCACTCACTCTGCCTTCTTGGCTGTGAATCTGAGCTCCAGTGAAAAGAAAATAAGATTTTCCTAGCTACTGATTTCTCATCAGTCAAGATCAGCTTTCAGGTTGGGTGTGACCATTCTGCACAAATTGTTCCATATCTCATAATTATGGATCAGAAATTTCCGGCATCTTCTTGGCTTTACTCTACTTGTATGCATAGCATGTGTGCTTTCTTCCTTCAGTCTTCTTCCCTATTTGCCAAGTTGGTAAAATTCTCTACTTTTTTCAAAATGTGTCTGACATCTTCTCTTTCATGAAGTATTCCCTGATTCTCCCAAGGAAAATTAGTCATTCTGTTCTCTCCAAAACCCCTATTCCTTATAGCTTTACCATTAGTACATCTAATATCCTGTATCATATATGTTTATTTACGTGATTGCTTCTATCTACTTTCTAAAGGGAGCAAATTATGCCCTCCTATTCAAGTCTGCCTATTTAGGTCAGTGGTTCTTCACACTGACTTCACATGGAAATCACCTGGGAAGCTTTAAAAACTATGGATGCTTAGTAGAATCTCCAGAAGTTCTGGTTTAATTAGTCTTGAGTTTGGCATTGAGTTGCACTTTTTTAGTAAATTGTATTTGAATGCCAAGGATAATTCTAATACACAGCCAAGATAGAGAACCACTGCTCTTGTGCTTGGCATAGAGCTCCATATAATCTACTATTAGCCATTTAACCTTTTCGAGTTCCTTGTGTTTAATGTTCTCGACCTTAGCAGATTTCCTCTACAACTGCTGTTAGTATGAGTCACCAAAATATCTCTTCCTCCTGAAAAACTAAACAAACCTTTGAAGCAGAAGTCTCCATCTATCAGTGCTCTCATCCTAGGGTTAAAAAAACACTCAAGAAATGACTCGCTGTGAAGGAGGGAGGCTAGCTGTTGACTTTATTGTTCTTGCATAAAGCCCACATATACCCTGGGAGATACTCTGTGGCTCAGAAACAAGTCTGAAACAACATCAGCAACAAATCTGACAGGAACTCCCCTAACGTTTGAATTCCTGGGCTCTTACTTCACCCCTCCCTGGAATCCAAAGACTGTTCAAACTGCTTCCCAATAATTCTAAGATGAGGGCACTGTTATCAAGAGGGCTGCATAGATATCTGCGTCAGATTTTCCCATTCTTTTTTTCTGTTTTGACTTAGAGAGTTTCCATTGTAATGCTCAGATGCAAAGGCAGAAAGAGGTTTTTGCATCAGGTAGACAATGGTGTGAGCTAGAAGCTTCTTGAGAGATCTTTGGCATATTTCTGAAGTTACACAAAATGAAAAGAAACCTAAACACTTCTAATTCTAATGAGATGTTCAGAGCTTCCCCCATCAGCCCCTCCCTCAGTGGTTTGATCATCTATAGACAGATTGGGGATGCTCTGCTCTTAACAACGCTAATCTGTTTGCTTTCTGGACCATGAATAAGGAGCTCCACCCCCTTCCTTGTACCTAGTTTGATCTGGAGGCCAGCCATCCCTCCACATTGTACTGATTTATACACATTCTAATATGCAGGCCAGGACTGAACTTAATGAAAGCAGGCACGTTTTGATTCTTCCCCTTTATTATTTTGAAAACCATATTAATTTAGGCTACACTGACGTTATGAAAGTGTGCCTAGATGAGGGGAAGCCATCCTTTGCCTGAAAACATCTTCACCAATGCTGATAACCCATCATTCAAAATGCATTCTTTGAGATTTAGGGCAGCTAGTGTAGTGCCAGGCACCTGTCCCATCTCCATTGGTGATAACATCAACTTTCCAGGGCCAGGGGTAAAATCCTAGAAGCAGGGGGTGTACAATGCAATTCATCATTTGTCATATCAGAGGTGAGGAAAGACAGGAGAGAGAAAGGTGGTTCTGGTTAGGCAGCATCCAATGTCAGCTCTGAGGTGGAGTGAGAAGACCAGACAGATCTAGAATGAGCTCAGAGAAGTGTGCTTCAAGCATTCTTACGAAGCACAAAAGGAAAAGACTTGCCATTTTAAAGATGTGAGACTTAAAGAGACAGTACAGAGAATTGATGATTATAGTCAGCATGTGGCAAGTATTTTCCATGGGTCTGGCACCGACCTAAGAGTTTTTCATGCACTGTCCAATGTGATTTCTATAACATTGCTCAGAGGAAAATGCTACCACCATTTTCACCTTTATTTTATAGACAAAGCAACTGTGGCTCAGGAAAGTGAGAAACTGGTCTACATCCATGCAGCCAAGAAATTGGTGAAGCTGGAATTTAAGCTCCAAATGGTATAGTTGACTATTACTCTGTATTTCCTCATTAACAGGGATCTTAATAAATATTCTTTTTTGGAGGGGGAATCTTAGCATCCAGGGGACAGTTTGAAGAGTAGGTACTGAGAGAGGTGGGATAGGGTGCCCCCAAAACAAGCCCCACACATTTGCCTTGGGCTGCTCTGGTTTCTTGAGCTGGACTCCACCACCAACTCTGACCATAATGTGATATCCATTTCAGGTATCATGAATATGGCCACAGACAGTCTGGAGAAGATCCTTGCCCACTGTCATTCATTTCTAAGAACTGGCAAGTGGAAATCATGCTACTCAGTCAACCAGAGGCCAACATAGTCACAGTTTTAAGATTGTGTTTGGTCTCTCACATACAGACCCATTTGCCTAAGCACAAGATCAATTAGTCTGGTGTAGGGTTTCTCAATATTAGCATTATTGACATTTGGGGATAGATAAGTCTTCATTGTGGAGGGCTGGCCTGTGCATTGTAGGATACTTAGCAGCATCCCTGGCCTCTATTCACTAGATGCCAACAGCACCCTCTGACCCAGCTGGGACAACCAAAAGTGTTTCAAGACATTGCTAAATGTCTCCTAGCCACAAAATCACCCCCAGTTAAAAAATGTAGTATAGTTCCCAAAGTTTAGTGTGCATCAGAATCTATCTAGGGGCTCAATAAAAGAGATTTCTTGGCCTCATCCCCAGAGTTTCTGACTCAATAGTTCTAAAGTGGATCTAAGAAATTGTATTTCTAATAAGTTCCAGGTGATGCTTAAGCTGCTAGCCCAGGAAATGCACTTAGAGAATCACTGAATTAGTCTGTTACATATCCAGAGCCACATGCATCACTAATCCTGAAAAGGCACAATAGAGGGAGTGTGGATGAGTCTGGGAAGTTCTTCCTCACTGCGAGAAAAACAAAGCTCTGATTTGGATACTGAGTAAGAATCAGGTAGCGAAAAGAAACCTAATATTAGAATCAGTCGACATGAATTTAAGTCTGGAAAAAAAAAAAAAACCCTGAATGGGTTATTTAAGCTCTCAAAGCCCCAATTTCCTAACCTATAAAATAAAGCTAAGAACAAATGACAAAGCTTTGTATATTTACACAATAGAATATTACCTGGCTGTAAAAAAAAGAAGGAAACTTGACCCTTTGTGATGGCATGGATGGACTTGGAGAACATTATGCTAAGTGAAATAAGCCAGTCAGAGAAAGACAAGTACCATATGATTTCACTCATATGTGGAATCTAATGAACAAAATAAACTAACAAGCAACATAGTGACAGACTCATAGATAGCAGGCTGACAACTGCTGGAGGTAGGGGGCAGAGTAGGGGCTAGGGGGTTGAGCAGAAAAATAAAAAAACTCATGGGCACAGACAACAGTGTAGAGATGGCTGAGGGGAGGGGCTATGGGAGAGTTGGAGGAGGATATAGGGGGATAAATGGTGATGGAAGGAGACTTGACTTGGGATGGTGAACACACAATACAGTGTACAGATGATGTGTTATAGAACTGTGCCCCTGAAACCTGCATAATTTTGTTAACCAATGACACCCCAATAAATTCAATAAAAAAAGAAAAAGTGACAACCTACTTATTCTAGATTGTTTGGTGACTCAGTGAAATAACAGTGTTCCCCAAACTTTGATCACCCTCAGAACGCATCATAATTTCTTAACATATGTATGCAGCACCTGAAGTAAATACTTTTCTTTAAATCAATGGACTAAAGGGGGAGGGACTCAATCATCTACTTTATCAGAGAAATAATATGAGGGTAATTATGGTTTTCAATGGATAATTATGTTTTCCCTAATATATGTTAAGATAACCATTAAAATCTCCATGTACCACTTAAAATCCTCATTTACCTCATATGGTTCATGTTATCCCACTTTGGGGAGCACTGAGATATTTGTAAGGGAGCTTTATAGGTTGCAAAATGTTGTACAGATTCAAGGCACTGTTATCAACTTTGTCTAGGTAGTGAAGTTTTTGTAGCTAATAGAGAAATAATGTGAGAAAGATACTGAGACCAGGGTGGCCTTCCCCACTGTAAGCTAATGCGGCAAGTGTGTTTTCCTTTTGTTCTTTAGTTTGGCTGTATGTCAGAAGTGCTACTTGGATCTGTGATCCCATCACCTTAGGTCTCAAGAACTCTTCCTAATATTCTCTAATATCATTTCAAATGGGAGATGATGAATTAAAAGGGCAGAGAATATTGAAGCCAGTAGGAGTACACTTGACCCTACCAAGATCCACCCGAGTTTCAGTTATTTTTCGTGTAATTATCAAAACAGGTCTTACTCCAGAAAACACCCCCATCAATGGCTTCACCACAGCACCTCCCAGAGAGGACATCACTTCCAAGCCTTGCCAATGTCTGCCTGTGGCAAACTCTACCTTCCCCGACTGCCTATGATCATGTGGCATCTTGGTTTTAGCATCTTCTTGGAATAGGCTCAGGTCCTCAGGCAACTGCTTTTCAAGCTTAGCCAGTGGCTCTCCCTTCTGTGTACACTAGACTCATCTTGGAAACTGTGAAAAAGTTTTGATGTATGTCCCCACCCAGACTAATTTGATCAAGAATCTCTGGAAGTGGGACCTAAGCCTCAGGATTTATAAAGCAGAAACAGACAAGGTAACTTTCCATTAAAAATCCATATGTAACCCTGATCAATGTGGCTCAGTCGGTTGGTGAGACATCCCCATAAACCTAAAGGTCACAGCTTTGATTCCTGGTCAGGGCACATGCCTGGGTTGCAGGTTTGTTACCCAATCAGGGCATGTACACTCATACAAGAGGCAACCGATCAATGTTTCTCTCCCACATTGAGGTTTCTCTCCCTCTCTTCCTCTCTTTCTAAAATCAATAAGCTTGCCCTCGGGTAAAGATTAAAAAAATTAAAAATCCCTATGTGCATCCATGGTTAAGAACACAGTTTTAAGTGAAGGAAGAAAAAAATTATCTGTAAATACTTTGAGTCTTCTTGTAAGGACCTCTGCCTTAGGGATAAGTACACATCAATTTCAGTTCTAAGAACTCCATGACCTTTTAGCCACGTCCCCTTGAGCTCATATACTTTTTCTCCTCCCCAAATGGCAACTCAATCTGTTTTCCACCTGAAGACTCAAAGAAGGGGATAAATACTTCTGAGTGGCCAATACTATAGCCTGCTGCATTTATCGAGCATTTACTTCCATCCATGAAGTTCCAAAGGGAGATACCATTTTGGTACAACATTATACCCAGCCTCTAGGCACGGAAGGTTAGGCTAGGGTCAGACACAATCTGCAGTTAGGCCACGTAATCCCTTCTTTGAGAACACAGAATTTGAAAGTAGTTGAGATGGAGAGAGAGAAAGGAAAAAAAAAGAAATAAGACAGGTTTTCTTCATGAATAATCTAGTCACATGTAAACTAGAGGTACCTGTAGGCTTTTTGTGGTTTTGCTTTTTTCATTTGTGGAAAGTAAAGGAAGTTGTTATGCAAGGGGGGGGGAAAAGAATGTAGCAAATACGCAGGGAAGCTCATATTGTGGAGAGAAAGTTTACATGGTTTTTAAGACCCTGATTATTCCCATTTGCTCCTGAAAACCAGAGCTGTTCTTGGACTCTGTAAGACATCAGTATTCTTAAAATTAATTCCTCTTTTTGCTTAACTCACTTGAGTGGATTTCTGTTACTTGCAAAAAGTCAATTAATATGACTATGCATAGGATATAGAGGAGGGGTGCAAAGAAATATGAGACTTTGGCAGATGTCATACAGGAATTTACAATCCAGAAAATACAATAGAAGAATAAAAGCTTTAGAGTCAGATGCAAGTCAGCTCAAACTGTCTCTCACCAACTGTGTCATTTTGGGTAGTTATTTTACCTCTGTGAACCACAGTTTTTTCATCTCTGCCAAGCATACCAATATTTCATGTACATGTTGTGAATATTAAACACTGATATACTGTCTGGCACTTCACTGGGGTCTTAACTAACCAGAACTCCTTTCCCCATCTTAGAACTAGAAGGGATTTTAGGGAACAAAGAGGAGAAACTGCTGAGGGCTTTCCATCCAAGATCTGAGTGTGACCTTGGTTTCATGTGATAATAACCTCCTTACCTCGCCCCTTGTTCATGGCTAAGGGCAAAGAGGAGGGGTGCCATCACATAACCTAAGGAAGTCTTCCCACACTCCTGACTTCATGCAGTCCAGAGGGCATTAAAGTAGCTAATTAAGCAGTTTTCTTCTAGAAGTTTTCAGGTGGAAAGAGGGGGTCACAGAGCTTGAGTGCAAAAAGGAAAAAGTTCACTGCAGTATGTGCTTTGAAAGTCTTATTCTAAAATAAAAATTAGCAAAAAAACTGGGTCATTGAATTGAAATTCATCAGGATCCTCATTAAAAGTTTGATTTATTTTTTCTCATATGAATCCTAAGTAACATAGGAATATGAAGATGATATTGGGTTATTTTGGGGTCATAGAAAAAGAAAGAGTTGGCTTCACATTTTGGCTTTGCCACTTATTAGATTAGTGGCTTCAGGCAAGCCACACCCCCTGTTTTAGCTTCAGTTTGGACACGTTAGGAACTAAAATGCCTTATCCATTAGATTGATTAAAGGAATTAAGGTCTTGTAAAGTATTCCCAAAATGCCCAGTATGTGGTATGTGCTCTATAAAAATAGTCACTTCTCTTCACCCTAGTGCACTGTTGGTGGGAATGCAGATTGGTGCAGCCACTGTGGAAAACAGTATGGAATTACCTCAGCAAACTAAAAATGGAACTGTCTTTTGACCCAGCAATTCCACTGCTGGGATTATACCCTAAGAGCCCCGAAACACCAATCCAAAGGAACCTATGCACCCCAATGTTCATAGCAGCTCAATTTACAATAGCCAAGTACTGAAAGCAACCTAAGTGCCCATCAGCAAATGAGTGGATCAAAAAACTATGTTTACACAATGGAATTCTACACAGCAGAGAGAAAGAAGGAGCTTATACCATTTGCAACAGCATGCATGGAACTGGAGAGCATTATGCTAAGTGAAATAAGTCAGGCAGTGAAAGACAAACATCATAGGATCTCACCTTTAACTGGAACATAATCAACAAAAGAAAAAAGCAAACAAAATATAACCAGAGTCATTGAAATTAAGAACAATCTAGTTTAAAAACCCTTGGTCAAGTTGGAGGCATAGGTAGAAACCCTTCACTTCCTTGAACAACCAAAAGGAGGATAACAACCAATCTAAAATCAATAAACAACCAAAAATGCCAGAAAATCAAACTGCATGGAACTTCTACAACCAATGAATTAAGAAAAATTCAACCCAAACAACCAGACCTGTAAGGCAGACCATGCAGACCGACTCTGAAAAACCACAGTGAGGCGGCTGGGGGGCGGAGCTGTGCAGGATGGACTGACTTAAGGGGAAAACTGAGACTCAGAGCTGACCGTGGGCTAAGGCTGGAGTTGCCGTGGTGGGAGATACTTCCAGTCTGATATAAGAGTCTGTTGGAAAGTGCACTACAGACCAGCAGGTGAGCAGCACTGTTCCCTCTTTGGCCCCTCCCACACAGGCAGCACCGAGGAGCAGCCAGGAGGCTTGCCCTGCCTAGGTGAATACCTAAGGCCCTGCCCCCTTACAACCTATCAGCTATGCCAAGACAAAGAAATATGTCCCAAATGAAAGAACACAGCAAAACCTCAGAAAGAGAACTAAGCAATGAGGACATTGTCAGCCTATCTAATGGACAAATTAAAGCCCTGGTAATCAAAATGCTGCTCACAGAACTGATTGAGCTTGGTTGAACAATGAAAGAACAAATGAAAGATACCCAAAATGAAATAAAGTAAAATATTCAGGGAACCAATAGTAACAAGAAGGATACCAGGATTCAAAACAATGATTTAGAAAAAAAGGAAGAAATAAACATCCAACTGGATCACAACAAAAAAACAAGAATCAAAAAAAAAATGAAGACAGGCTGAGGATTCTCTGGGACAACCTGAAACATTCCAATATCCGAATTTTAGGGGTGCCAGAAGGAAAAGAACAGCAGCAAGAAATTGAAAACTTATTTGAACAAATAATGAAGGAAAACTGCCCAACTGGCAAAGGAAATAGACTTCCAGGAAGTCCAGGAAGCTCAGAGAGTCCCAAAGAAGTTGGACCCAAAGAGGAACACACCAAGGCACATCATCATTAAGTTACCCAAGATTAAAGACAAAGAGAAAATCCTAAAAGCAACAAGAAATAAGGAGACAGTTACTTACAAAGGAGTTCCCAAAAGGCTATCAGCTGATTTCTCAAAAGAAACCTTATATGCAAGACGGGGCTGGAAAGAAGTATTTGAAGTTATGATAGGCAAGGAACTACATCCAAGATTACTATACCCAGCAAAGTTTTCATTTAGAATGGAAGGGCAGAGAAAATGCTTCCCAGATAAGGTCAAGTTAAAGGAGTTCATCATCACCAAGCCCCTATTATATGAAACATTAAAGGGACTTATCTAAGAAAAAGAAGATAAAAAATATGAACAATAAAATGACAACAAACTCACACCTATCAACAAATGAACCTAAAAGAAAACAATGAAGATAAAAACAAAGCAAACAACCAGAACAGGAACAGAATCAGAGAAATGGACATCACACAGAGGGAGTTCAGTGGGGAGGGGGAAGGGAGGAATGGGGGGGTACAGGGAAGAAGAAGCATAATTAGTAGGCATAAAATAGACAGGGAAAGATAAAAATGGTATAGGAAACAGAAGACTCAAAGAACTTATATGTACAACCCATGAACATGAACTAAGTAGGGGGGGAATGCTGGAGGGTTGGGGGACAGGATGGAGGGGGAATAAAGGGGAGAAAATTGGGAAAACTGTAATAGCATAATCAATAAAAAATGCTTAAAAAATAAATTAAGAACAATCTGACAATAGCCAGAGGGGAGGGGGAGGGGACAGTGGGGAAAGGGGTTTTCAGGAACTACTATAAAGGACATATGTACAAAACCAAGGGGGAGGGTGGAAGCAAGGGAGGGAAGTGGGTTTGGATGGGGTCAGAGGAGGGGTGGGGAGAAAATACAGACAACTGTAATTGAACAACAACAAAATAATTTAAATTAAAAAAATAAATACATAAAAATCATCACTTCTCCTCTCCATACCCCCCCATAATGCTTTAGTGTGGCCCTAAAAAAACATGTATTTTTAGGGTTCAAGTTCCACTTTTTATTTGATGACTGTGTAAAATTACCTAACCTTTAAGACCCTCAGGTTCTATCTTTTTTAAAAAGGAATAACAACACCAACCTACAGTGGACCCTAATTTTGCTCACACAGAACCATTTTCCTTTCTTTCTTCCTCACAGATCATGATTTTCTTCAGGTACTATGAACTCCCATGATTCCAAAGGGCTGATATCACCCTAACCTCCAAAGAAGACCTAATTGATCTGGAATAAATCCTGTTCTCTGATTGGTTTAGAATGAGCATGTGACACAACCTTGGTCAATGAGACAAGAGCAGAAGCTCACTGGGCACTTCTGGGAATTGTTCCCTTCTTCCAAGAGTCTCTTTTATCACTGGCTGTTGTCTGATTAAGATGTGGTGCCTTCTAGGGACCAGCCTCTGGGTGAAGCCAAGACTGAGGAAAGCAGAGAAGAAAGACACAAAGAGCCCAGATGCTTGGATCACTGTTGATCCTCTATATCAGCCAGCATTGAAACCTGCCTTGCCTCTGAGTTTCCAGTTATAGGCATAAGAAGTGACCTACTATTTAAGCCAGTGGGAAGTACGGGTTCTGTTACTTACACCCCAAAGTGTCCTAACTGATGACAGCTAAGATACCACATATAAATCGCTTGTCACAGTCAAGCCTGGCACCCTGGTAAGGACACAACAGTTAGCTCTTATCATTGATGCGATAAGAATCACTATCATCATAACTAGTTAACAATAATAAAAACAACAGCAGCAACGTGGAAGATAATAGCTAACACTTCCTATGCACCAGACACTGTTATAAGTGTTTAACATACTTCAGTTTTTAATCCTCATGACAACCCCAAGAAATAGATGTCATAATTATCCCAGTTTTACAGATGGAAAATGAGGTTCAGAGAGACTAAATAATTTCCCTGAGGTCACAAAGCTGCTGGTGATAGTGGCAATATTTAAACGCAAGCAGCCAACCACCATGGTCCATAATAGAGAGGAGAGGAGGATCACAAGGAAATTTGATTTTACCTCCTTATATAGCCTTTCTTCTTCCCTCCAACTTCTATACAAAATCAAGGCAGATGAATAAGTTCCCTAGAGAGGGACCCCCATGAGATAAAGAGGGGGTTGATTTTGGAGTCAGAGATATATTTGTGACCTCAAATAAGATCACAATATGACTCAATTGCCAACCTGTAAAGGAGGTAGGGGAAATACCTTCTAGGATTGCTGTGAGGCCTGGGTAGAATGCTTTATATTAAGTGTGCTGTTCCAAGCCTAAATGAGAGCTATTAAAGATGAACTATCAGAGTATTTGAGCATTTCCTACCTTTCTCCCATTTACCAGTTGCCTGCCTTGTCTCATTTAATGATGACATGAAGAGGAGGAAGAGTTAAGGAGACTGTCTGCCAACCAAATCGACAGTTACTACTTTAATTTAAACCCCTCTCTCTGCTCTCCCCATGAAAGAGTCTGATGATAATGCCTGTCCAGGGCTTCATTTCATAACCAAGGCCAATTTGACTCATTATCTTCCTGTCAGCACCAGGAGAATGAAAACCAGCTGTCATAACCAACTTGTCCTGCTTTGAATAGAATAATGGAGGGAGAAGTCGATAGTGAATTCCCTGTATAGGTCATTAACCCTGAGGACAACATCAAGAATTCTCAACCATCCCAGCCCTGGACAAAACTGCAGATGCCAAGTACCTTCTGAGTAACCTCAGGGGATGACTTTTGAAGAAAGAAGCTACATGGCAAGGACAGAAGAGGTAACATATGGCAGAAATGAATAAAGAGTGATGTTCAGATTCATGAATCATACCAAACCAGAGCACAGGTTCTGGAATCAGGCTTATGTTGGCTCAGATTCCAGGTGTCCTGTGGCCTTGGGAAGATTGCTTAATATCACTGAGCCTCAGTTTTCTTGCCAGCATAATGGAATAACATTGTATATATAATGCTAAAGGAAATAGGCTACCCTCTGAAAACCAATTATTTTTTCTCATGTGCCAAAGGTGATAAAGTGCTATTGCTTCCCAGTGCTGATTCTCTGCATTTCTTTTCCTTCTTGCTTCCAAAAGTTCAGCTCCTTTGAAGTTTATGCCAAGTATTTACTATCCATAACCCTTTCTTTTCATAGTCTTCTACTAACTTCACAGTCACTCATTCACTAAAAATTCACACACTTGGATCACTGTCTTCCTGTCCCCATTTTTTCTGTCATCCTCCCTTATGAATCCAATATCACATAAATTATCTATCCAATTATCTATCCAAGAACCTACCTCCACAAATCTGCCACCCACTTGCATGGCTACATCCTAGAACTTAGAGTGCATTGAATTGAAAATCTCAAAATTTAAGTAATCCATCTCACCCCTTGTAGAACCTTGTAATCCAGTCATTCTTCCTCATCATTTAGCCTCTAATCCATGGTCCCCATCACCACCTCACTTTTCATCACCTTTTATTCACTCTTACTTCCTAAGCACAGTTTACCTTCATGGTCAAGCTCTAAATCATGTCACTTGGGACACCCTTAACTTTTTGACCTCATACTTACACTACTTTTGTCTCCCTAGCCAAGTCCAGGTTAAACCCAGTACTTTACCTCAATTGTGCCTGCAGCCCAGCAGCTCAACATGGTTGCAGAAACACACACCCAGCTGACAGGCCTCACTATACCTTGATGACCATAGTCCTACCAGAAAGCCTTACTGTGCTTTCTTGAAAATGTGCCTTTTTTCCCACTGGATAACTACTTAACATCTTCTCCCCCAATCTCCAATGCCTCTTCTCCCATCCTGGGAAAGTAGATGACTGTTCTCTTATTTCACTGTTAATACAGAAGCATTTAAAAAACTTCTTCATCCTCCCACCCCACCACCATATTTATAAGTATCTGTAAGACCAACTCTGATTTCCCAGTTATGCTGTGTGAACTGTCTGTGGAAAGCCTAACCCCTGTACTATGACTCTTTCCACCTCAAAGAATTTCCTGCTTCAATTTCTCTTTCTCTCTACTGCATCAATTCTCCCCTCTTTGTGAACCATTCCCATATGCATACAGACAAACTATGGTAACTCTCATTTTTAAGAACACTTCCCTTGGTAATACATATTCTTCCATCCACTATCCCACTTCTCCTTCCTATTTAACACAACTATACCACATTCCAGACTTATTCTAACTGTATCAACATGACTCTTATCTACACCATTTCATTTATCAAGGTTGCCAATAACCTCCATGTTGTCAAAATTACCAGTCAATTCTCAGTCCCACTCTTACAAAAATTCTCAGCAATCTTTGAAACATTTGGCCATTCTTCCTAAAATATTGTCTTCACTTGATTTGGAGATGCTACACTCTTCTTCACTGGACTATTCTCTTTTTCTGGATCTTCCTCATATACCAATTTCTAAAAGTTGAAATGTTCCAAGACTCAGGCCTTAACCTCGTCTTTCCTCCCCTCCCCTCTCTTCTTCTCTTCTCCATCTAAACTCTATCCCAAGATGGCCACATCAATCCTTACCTTTTTAAATATCACCTGTATGTTGATAATCCCAGAATTAATATTGCCAGGCAATCTTTCCACAGTACTCTACTGTTACCTCATTTCTCCAAATGTTGATTCAAAATCTTCATGTAAACATCTAGTGGGCATCTTAAATTCCTTAGGTCAAATACAGAACCTTTGATATCTCTGAGAAAACCTACTCCATATCCAAAAATGTATGACTAATTTAATCATCATCACTACATTCATTATAACTCTTAGTAAGACAGGGAGAAAAAAACCATGGCCCTTGGACCAAATCCAGCCCACCATCTGCTTTTGTAAATAAAGTTTTATTGGAAAATAGCCACCATCATTTGTTTGTATATTGTCTATGGCTGTTTGCATGATACAATGGCAGAACTTAGTGGTTGTGACAGAAAACATTAGCCCACAAAAAATGAAATTTTTACCATTTGTCTCAGTACAGAAAAAGGTTGTTGACCACTAACCTGCCCCACCATTTTTTCATGCCTATGTGACTGCCATGGTCTTCCATTTGGTAATCTTTCTTCCATTATTTTTCCTCTTCCTCACCCAAAAGTCAGAACAATGTTCTTAAAAAAATAAATCATGCCTTGTCACTCTCCTACTTAAAAAAATAGTTTTCTATTATATTGGCAATAAAAGCTATACTCTGTGTCATTAGCCTACAAGATTGATTAAAGGATTTGGATGTTCTTTCCTCTCCAACTTTATTTCCTATAACTTTTTTTCTTACTCACCAACCCCAGCCACTTTTTTACTATTCCTCAAAAGGACAATCTCTTTCACCCTTCAGGGTCATTGCATTTGTTTTGCCATCTGCCTAAAGCACCTTTTATCCACATAGCTCTGTGACTGCTTCTTTTTATCATCTTCTCCCCTGTAAGAATATAATATCCCATTTGACAGGATTTTGTCTCTCTCATTCATGGACATGTCTATAGCACCCATCACATTGTAGACTCTCAATATATAATTGTGGAGTAAATGAACAAATGAATCCTAACATGAACATAAGCAGAAGGGACTGTAAAAGAACAAAGCAAAGGCATTTAGCCTATTCTGGCATTGAGAGATGGTTAAGAAGTCCAGAAAATAAGGCAACAGTGGCAGGGGAAGGAGACTCTTCAGAAAGGAGCAAACTGTGCAAACACAGTAACCATGAGAGAGGTCAGCACGCTTAGGAGAGCACAAGTAATAGGCACATATGAATACATCATAGATATACATATATATCATGATTCAGGTGTGGAAATAGGCATAGGAAACATGATAAAAGATCTTGATTGTCAAGCTAAGATATTTACATTTTTGATGTTATTGAAGATTAAACAGAACAGTGGTATAACCAGAAATGCTGGTGTCTACTACTTTGTGTTGTTCTACTCCAGATTTCACATTCTCTCTCCTCTACTATTGATAGATCCTCTGAATTTTTATTATCAAGTGTATTAATTTGGTGTCTGTTTCTAGAGTCAAACTTAAAAATGTCTATAATCTCTTACGCATCAGTCCCATTTCTAGAATTCCACAACAAGGTAATTACCTAATATCCTAAAAGAGCTATATATGCACAAAAATGTTTATCATTTATCAGTTATTATAGGAAAAATTAGAATAAACTAAATATTTTACAAAAACAAAATTGCTAAAAATATGGTGCATCTACTTATTATATTATTATAAAATCATTAAAAATAATGTTTTTCTAGAAGGTCAGTGAAAAAATCAGTAGTTACCAGGGACTTGGGGTGGGGAGAGAAGCTAATTTAAAAGGTTTATGGAGCCCTGGTTGGTGTGGCTCAGTGGACTGAGCACCAGACTGTGAAGTAAAGGGTTGCTGGTTCAACTCCCAGTTGAGGCACATGCCTGGGTTGCAGGCCAGGTCTCCAGTTGGGGGGCATGCTAGAGGCAACCACACATTGATGTTTATCTCCCTTTCTTTCTTCCTTCTCCTCCCTCTAAAAATAAATAAATAAAATCTTAAAAAAAAGGTTTATAAAAAATTTTGGTGGCATTGAGGCTGTTTCATTTCTTGATTATAATGGTGGTATATATTTGTCAAAATTCAGAGAACTGAGCACTGAAATGGGTGGATTTTACTGTATTTAAAATATACCTCAAAAATTCTGAAAAAAAACTATACTTCTAATGATTTGAATGCCATGGAGAAATTATATTTGCAATATGAAGTAATATTAAGTAACATAGAAACCATCTAAATAATAATACTAGAAAAAACTGTCAAGATACTAACAATAGATTAGTTTTTGGTGGTGGAAGAGCAAATTTTCTACTTTTTTCCTTTTTTTCTGTGCTTCATTATGATAATGAAACAAGTAAATCATGCTTTAAAATATGATGCATTATGTAAGGTTTTCATGTTACTTTGTTTGATATCTGTGATTTGCAGGAGAAGAAATAGTGGTAAGTACCATGGACAGCTCCTGGGTATTTGCTAGATACCTTTTCCAAGGATTTGGAATGAGACTCAGCTTCCCCCTTCCATCACTTGAATGCAATTCCTCAGGTCAGGAGATATAGTTTTTCTCTCAGAAGGCTCAGTGATTGAATGCCCTCTGCTAGCTAATACACATCCCAGTCCCTGACTCCCTCTCCAGGACTGTGTGAATAAATGTGTGACACACTCACAATACTTGGTGACCATGAGAGAAAAATGGTGTTACTATCTGGACACTTGAAGTAGACAAACTCTTCAAAACCATTTCAAAAATCACATGTTAGAGCCTGTCAGAAAATATATATTGCAAACAACAATAATAATTGTGTCCTTTGGAAAATGGGTTTTAAACTTCCAACTAAGTCCATCAGAAACTTTCTGCCCAATGTAATGTATGTTTTGCTTCCCTGCCTAAATGCTTTGGATGGACTGAAGTGGTGGTGGGGGAAAACATCTGAATGAAGACAAACAGAGGAGAAATCAAGAAACAAGATAGAAAAGCTATAATAAATTATAGATTTTGATAAATTACCCCACACTGTCAAGTTTCAATTACTGAAACACACAGTTTACACAAGTAATTACTGAAGAAATTACCACAGAAGCACATCCATTCATTGAATTATAAGGCATCCATTCTCTCTCCTGATTGCATCTTCAGTTTCCAGGATGCCAATCACAGCTTCACCCAAAACTTTAATAACACAATCTTTTTTGGATTAAAAAATACCATTGGATGTAAAATGTGTACAGGGATGATAAGAAAAAGATGTTGATTCATACTGAGGGTAAAAATGGCTTCCATGACTTAATCGCAAGCCAGAAATTTGACAGCTGGAAGTTGGCTCTCTGAGAGTCATTGACATCATCTTGGGGGTCAGGAGAGATTATCTATGGAGGGTAAGGCTCAGCACCACTATATCCTGTCGATGTTAGAGTGTCATGTAACATTATGGGTGGATGAACATTTAAGAGCTTTTAGTCTAACTTTCAAACCAATGCCGACATCCTTTCATCAACTTAATATCTAGTTATGTATACGTAAACATACATGTTCACACATATATTACATCCCAATAGAAGACACTCTTAGCATTCCCTTATGTTTCCACACTCTGTTTTTTTAAATTATTTTAAATCAACCTTATTGAAGATATAATTTATATACAATAATAATCATCCATTTAAGTTTGATGACTTTGGATACATACACCCAGGTAGCTATCATTATATTCAACTTATGGAATATATCCATCACCCCAGAATGTTCCTTCATTACTATTTCTAGTCAATACCTCTCCCACCCAACTCCAGAAGCAATCACTTTTTGTCTTCTGTCACTAGAGTTTAGCTTTGTTTTTTCTAAATGTTCATATAAATAAAATTATACAGTATGTCCTCTTTTGTGTCTGTCTTTTTTCTCTTATCATAATGCTTTTGGTATTCATCCATGTCATTGTATATAACAATGGTTTGATTTTCTTATTGCTGAGGAGTATTTTATTGTATGGATATATCACAGTTGGTGGACATTTGGGTAATTTCTAGTCTGAACATTAAGGGACAGCATCACTTTCATAAGGTTTTAAGATCTAAGCCACCATCTAATTCAACCACCATTGATTGAAAGGAGACTGCTCAAGAGAGTGGAGATGATTCTTGGGAACTCATATCCATGAGTGAATCAGTCACTCAGAAAAAAAATTGGTGATCTCACAGAATGAAGGACAAAGGGGCATCCAACACAAAGAGTAGAGTTTTCAAGTTATGTGGATTGGATATTGTTCCCCCAAGAATTCATGTCCACCCATAATCTCAGAATGTGGCCTTATTTGGAAATAGAGTCTCTGCAGATCTCATTAAGGTAAGGATTGAGATGGGATTCTGGATTAGGATGGGTTCTAAATACAATGAGTATTCTTATAAGACACATAGCAAAAAAGATCATGTGAAGTCAGAGGCAGAGATTGGAGTGATGCTGCTACCACCACAAAAGGACTGGGACCACCAGAAGCTGAAAAAGTCAAGGAAGAAATCTCCCTTAGAGATATCAGAAGGATCCTGGACCTGCCAACACCTTTACTTCAGACTTTTAGCCTCCAGAACTCTAAGAGAATAGATTTCCATTGTTTTAAGTCACCAAATTTGTGGTAATCTGTTACAGCAGCCCTAGGAAAGTATTATGTTATGATTGTCCAAGAACAGGAGATAAACTTTCACAACCATCCTGACATTTAATCATCACAACGTGCCCACAGATAGATAACATTATCTCCATTGTATAGGTGAGAAAACTAAGTTTCAGAGCGGTTAACCGTGTCATTTAAGATCACAAAGATCCTAATTGGAAAAGCAGGGATTTGAACTCAGGCAATCTTTCTCTTGCCTCTGAGCCCAAAATGAGATAAAGTGCGGTTGTGGAACTCACAGAAAATAAGTATGCCTGCCCCTACTTCACACAGAAAAATCTGTCCACCCATCCTCCCACCAAGGACAACAAAATGCACAGATGTATCAGTTGGGCGTTTTTAGGCTACAAGTAGTATAATTTAACTTATTTAAATCAAAATAAACAACTGAACTCAAAAAGGGGATTTATTGGCAGACAATAAAAATTCAAGGAGTAGTCTGACTTCAGGCATAGTGAAACTGGGCTCAGGTGACATCATCAGGTACATCTTTGTCTCCTCAACTCATGTGTTTCCCCTGTGCTGGACAGCATCAGAAAAGATTGCTCAACAATGGCTACCAGGAGGGAGTTTGCACCCCACCAATTTAGCAATTCTGGTGGCAACTTGAACCTAAGCTGTCTGATTCCAAAGTTTTTGCCTTTGCCATTCACAGCATCATTCTGACTTTAACATTTTGTCAATTCATTTGTTCCACACATATTTATTGAGTACCCCCTCTGTGCCATGTGTTCACAAGGTGCTGGGGATACAGCCGTGAATGAAATGGGTGAGATGTCTGCCCTCAGTGAGGGCACTATTCTTAGGAGTGGGTGCGGTGGGGGATTCAGACAAAAAAGACAGTTATAAATAATACATTATGGTGTACTATTAGGGGGTGATAAATGTTAGAAAGTGAAAACACATTATGATATAAACTGTAACAGGATAGAAGAGTGTTTATTTTCAACATGGTAGATGCTTAAACTGTGTCCTAATAATCTAATTTCCCACAAGCCAGAACTAATGAATAGGGAAGGAAGATGAACCCATGGAGTATGAACTAAAGAACCTGTGAGGACAATCTGAGCACAGTCCAGAAGTGGTGGGACAAAATCTCAACAGTTTGGAACTGCAGGGGAAAAAACAACAATGGAACCAGAGCCATGAGTCAAGAAGTAGACCATGACTCGATCTAGGAAAGAGGAAGCTAGGAATGGGTGACAAGTTCTGAGTAAATCACTACACACCAGGGTTGCTGATGATTCCCTTCACAGGACAGAGTGTGTGGGTGTCAGACTGACTCCAAGTACTGAGTCAGTGACTAGCAACGAACATAGCTGATAGCTTCTGGAGGCCATTTCCAAACTAACAGTGAAACAGCATAATGATAGGCAGTAAGTCAGAGTAGCAATTTTGAGAAAAACACCATTGCCAGGAAATTTCAGAAAGTTAGAATTGGGTTGGTGTCAGTAATAAAGGTAATGGTTCAAGAAAGGGTAAGAATTGAGAATTGAAGTGAGTGACAACACTCACAATACAGGAGTCAGCTGGGCACAGTGCTCTGTCCAGTGCAAGTCAAAAAATAAAAAGAATCAGCTCTGACTTCAAGGCTTTTACTTGCCGGGAAGATGACAAATAAAGCCAGAATAACAGGGACTAAGAATTGAGGTTCTCAGAACAGAGTTTACTATGAGGTCCCATTTTCCTCCTTTAGGTAAAGATTTTGCTAATATTAAATCACTGCATTTCCAAATATAAAATGGGTGTCAAGAAAATCTAAAATTCATTGAGGACTTTTTTTTTTACAATCTTCAGTCTTTTATTGGCCAGATGTTAGAGAAGCTGGCAAAAACCTAACAATGGAAATCCTAACACTTAATGCAATTTTTCTGCCCTTTGGGGAAATATAATCATTTTATAAATTAATATGTATGATTTATTCTTTTTTAAATACTTTTATTTTCCAGTTACAGGTGACATGCAATAATACATTAATTTCAGGTGTCATTAGGCATTTGTATAACTTACAAAGTTATAACCATAATAAATCTAGTATCCACTTGATACATAGTTATTAGAATATTATTGACTATATTCCCTATGCTGTACTTTATATCCCCATGACTATTCTATAACTACCAGTTTGTACTTCTGAATTCCTTCACCTTTTTCACCAGTCCTCCCAACCTCCTTCCCATCTGGCAACTGTCAAAATGTTCTCTATGACTCTATTTCTGGTCTGATTGTTTATTTATTTTTATTCTTTTAGATTCTAGATGTAAGTGAAGCCATATGGCATTTGTCTTTCTCTCTCTGACTTATTTCATTCAGCACAATACCTTTTGGGTCCATCCATGTTGTTGCAAATAGCAAGGTTTCATTATTTTTATGGCTGAGTCATATTTCATTATATATATGTGAACTACTTCTTTGTCCATTTGTCTGTTGAGGGACACTTGGGTTGCTTCCATATCTTGGCTATTGTAAATAATTCTGCAATGAACATATGGATGCATGTATCTTTTGGCTTAGTGTTGCGGGTTTCTTTGAATACCCGGAAGTAGAATTACTGAGTCCTTTTTATCTCTTGTTACAGCCTTTGTTTTAAAGTCTATTTTGCCTGGCATAAATATTGTTACCACAATTTTTTTCTTTTTCTTTTATTTTTATGAAATATCTTTTCCTACCTTTTCACTTTCAGTTGGTGTGTGTCTTTTGATCTGAAGTGAGTCTCTTGTAGACAGCATATGTAAGGGTCTTGTTTTGTTATCCATTCAGCCAGCATATGTCTTTTGATTGGAGCATTTAATCCATTTGTATTTAAAGTAATTGTTGAAAGATATGTATTTGTTGACATTTTACCATCATATTTTTTACTTTCTTCTTCTCCTCCTCCTCCTTTTTCTTCTTCTTCCTATAGACCCTTTAACATTGCTTACAATACTAGCTTGGTGGTAATAAACACCTTTAGCTTTTTCTTGTCTGGAAGCTCTTTACCTGCCATTTAATTATAAATGTTAGCTTTGCTGGGTAGAGTAATCTTGGTTGTAGATGCTTGCTTTACATCACTTTAAATATTTCCTGACAATCCCTTTTGGCCTACAAAGTTTTCACTGAGAAATGAGCTGACAATCCTATGAGAGGTCCCTTTTAGATAACTAACTACTTGTCTCTTGTTGCTTTTAAGATTCTCTCTTTGTCATTAACCTTTGGCATTTTAATTATGACACTTCTTGGTGTGGACCGCTTTGGATTTATCTTATTTGGGACTCTCTGAACTTCCTGGACTTGTGTGTCTATTTTCTTCATCAGTTTAGGGAAGGTTTTTTATTTTTTAAGATTTTATTTATTTATTTTTAGAGAGAGGGAAAGGGAGGGAGAAAGAATGGGACAGAAACATCAATGCATCATTGTCTTTTCCATGTTCCCAGCTGGGGACCTGGCCCACAACCCAGACATGTGCCCTAACTGGGAATCTAACCAGTGACTCTTTGGTTCAAAGGCCAGCACTGAATCCACTGAGCCACACCAGCCAGGGCAGGTTAGGGAAGTTTTGTCATTAATTTTTAAATAGATATTCAATTCTTTGCTCTCTCTTTTCTCCTTCTACCTCCCCCATAATGTGAATGTTGGTATGCTCAAAGTTATCTCAGAAGCTCATCAAATTATTCTCATTTTTTAATTCTTTTTTTCTTTTTGCTGTTCTGATTTGGTGCTTTTTGCTTCCTTATCTTCCAAATTGCTGATTTTACCTCTACTTCCTCTACTCTCCCTTTGATTCCCTGTAATGTATTCTTCATTTCTGTTAGTATATTCTTCATTTCTGAGTAGTTCTTTTTAATAATGTTTTCTAGTTGCATTTTTATGTTTCCTATCTCTTTGTTGAAGTTCTCACTAAGTTGTTCTACCCTTCCCCTAAGTTCATTGAGCATCCTTATAACCAGTGTTTTAAACTCTGCATCTGGTATCTTGCTTGTCTCCATTTTGTTTAGTTCTTTTTCTGTGGTTTTGTTCTGTCCTTTTATTTGGAATAAGTTTATTTGTCTCCTCATTTTGTCTGCTCCCCTGTGTTTGCTTCCATGTATTAGGTAGAACTGCTACATTTCCCAGTGTTAGTAGAGTGACCTTATGTAGTAGGAGTCCTGTTGGGCCCAGTGGCACAGTCTCTCCTATTACTCAAGCTGGGAGCTCCAGATACACCATTGTGTGAGTTGTATGCACCTTCCTGTTGTAGTTTTACCTTGATTACTATTGGCACACCAATGGGAGGTATTTATTCCCTGATTGATTGCCTGTGAGGACTGGCCTTGACAACCACTGTAGAGGCTCTTCTGTGCACAGGCCAACCCCACTGAGCAGGACTTACTTCAGCAGAGCCCTGGTGCCCACTGAGTCTGCCTCTTGAGTGTATTGTTCATGGAGGTGCTACAGTGGGGCTTGAAGCTATCCAATGGGTGCACTGGATCTGGGGTCTTGAAGGCCAAGGTCAGCTGCCACTTGTGCCTTGCCTGGGGCCATTAGACATAAGCTACAGAGGGATATGCAGATGGCTGCTACTTGTGTTGGGCTTAGAGATGTCTGGAAGAGGCCAAGCTACAAACCAAGGTTGGCTGCCTCTAATGCCAGGCCTAGGGTCACTTAACAAGAGGTACAGAACATACCAAAGCCAGATGCTGCTTGTTTGAGAAATTTAAGGAAACTTTGAAATATGAGCCAAGAAAGGTTGCTTGTATTGAAAAGCCACTGGAAATGGACTTGGGGAGGGGCCCAAAGTTGGGTGGCATCAGCAGGGTGGGACAAACCATGTGAGCCTGGTTGATGGAGACTCAAATATGGTACCTGCCTGCCCCTGTGCATGGAGAGCACAGCAAAGAACAATGGCCTTTGCCAGTACTTTTGTCTGAGAGGAAACTGCTCCTGCAGCCTTTTCCTTGATGCCAGACATTTCGGTTTCTTCTGTATATCCCTGATATGTTTTTTGAGTTGCTGCCCCAGTAATGGAGCTCAGAGGGAGTGAGTCCAAGTCCATGCATAGGCCGTTTAAGAGGAACTGCCTGGGACTCCAGTAGTTTCTGTCTTCTGTAGTCTCAATCCCCATTGGTTTTTACAGACAGAAGTTATAGAGACTTCTCTTCCTAGCACTAGGACCATGGGTTGTGGGGCCTGTTGTGGGGCTGAGACCCCTCACTCCTCAGGGGGTACTTCTGCGGTCAAGATATCCCTCCCATATGGGAGACAGCCAACATACTCAAATTATCCAAATCAATAAAGTTATTGGTGAAAATGAAAAAGTCTTTTATTTTATGGAAAATACCATATGGACTTTTTGGCCAACCCAATACTATATTATCATAAATTAATAGTTAATATGATTATAAGATATTAATAAAAACCAGGTGTCAACTGTGATGGGAATGTAGAAGTTCAAACATATGACATTCCCCTTTTAGGGATCTTCACCAAAGTTCTATAAGTTCGTTTTGAAGAAGGAAAGACTCAGAGAAATTGAGTTCCCTGTCCAAGTCTACATAGAATTTGAACCTTGGTTTGTTTGACTCTAAGTTCTAGGCCTGTGTGTATGCATGTATGCATGGTATATGTGTGTGGTGTGTGACATGTGGTAAATGCATCTGCATGTCTGTGTTGTGTGGTACGTGCTTTCCATTTTCTCCTGAACACATGTGAGCTCACATATCCACTCCTTAGTTTCTCAAGCTGGGAGGACAGAGTTGTGAGATGTTGTTAGCTGGGTGAGTGGGGCCTGTCTCTGCTGCCCCAACACAATCCCCTGTCAGTCTTCCATGCTGGGAAAAGACCAAGCAGCGCATTTTACAGACTGAACTGTTATAAGTTGAGGGGACTGTGGAAGACAAATAAGACAGTCAAGTTCAGGTGCATCTGAACAGTGCTGTTGCTGCCTTTGGCCTATAAGAAAGGAAACGAGGTAACCAGAGAGGGGAGTTAGGAATTAGCAGCTCTGTCTGGCTTTCCACTGACTTCCTCTGTGCTATGACCCTAATCCGATGATAAGATTCTTGTTCTTCCAGGCAACCTCCATTATACTCTCCTCAGCCTACAGAGTGATAGATTTTAAAAAACACAAGTCAGATCATAAGATTTCCTGACACTCTGAGAATGAACACAAACCCCTTCCCACAGCTTACAGTGTCCTACATGAGAGCTTCACAAACTGTGGCCCTTGAGCCAAAGCTAGCCCAATGTTTGTTTTTGTAAAGATAGTTTTATTGGCACACTGTCACACCCGTTCATCTTCTTATTGTCTATGGTTCTTTTCTCTGTAAAGGCCAGGCTGAGCATTTGCAACAGAGGCCACATAGTCTGCAAACCCTGAACTATTTACTATGTGGCTCTTCCTGGAAAAGTTTGCCAATCCCTGCCCATCTGGGTCACCCTTGCTCACCATTTTCCTGCTCTGCCACAGCCAAACAGGCTGCCAAAAATCTTGTCCTTATCCTGAGCCAAAATCCTGTCTTCTGTCTTCACAAAACTAACTCTTCATCACAAAGTTCTTAACTCAAGTACTCAGGAAAACCATTATACTGTTTTATTTCCTCATAAAACTTATTACTTTGGGAAATTCCACATCAATCCCTTTACTTAAGCCATTCATTCAACAAATACTTGAGCTCCTCTTTTATTGGTATATGTCAGTGGACAAGACAGAATGATTCTTGTCTTTCTATAGCTCACATTCTAGTTGGGTGAAACAAAAATTAAACATTTTAGCACAAAAAAAATGGTGATCTATCAGAAAATGACTACGGGGATGGGACGTATTTTAGATACAGTACACTGTTAACATAGGAGCTGAGAGAAAAATGAGAAGAGGAGTGAACCATGTGCAGTCTAGAATATTCCAGGAGGAGGAAACAGCAGGTACAAGTCCCTGGTGCAGCAGAGAGCTTGGAGGAACAGAAAGGAAGCAGTTGGCTGGAGCAGAATGAGCAGGGGTGATGCGTCCACAACTCCCTGGTTAGGTTTGAAGCTCCATAAAGCTTTAAAGCTTGACCATCTTGCTCACTGCTGTTTCCCCAGCCCCTAGAAACTCTCCCACCCTGGGCCTCAGCTTCCTCATCCATCCACCAAGAAAGTTAAACTAGATAATGTATAAGTACCTCTCTAGTTCAAACTTTCTATATATAATTTGAACTTTCTGAGATCATAAAGTTAAAATCCATTGGCTCCCCCTTCCAACATCAGCAAAATGTCCTCCTCATCATTTTTAAAACCATCCAAGAGGCAATTCTTAATCATGGATCAGCAAACACAGAGCTAAGCTGGAGATTTCTAGCACATTCTCTCAGATGCGCAGTTTGTTGGAACGCAAAATGAAGCAAGATTCGTGGATGAGTCTGGCCTTTCTGACTCCAGGCCTTTCTGGGAATGTCACATACACAATGAAGCTTTTTTAAAATAGCTTCCTCCCTGCATTTTTAATACACTCTCATTTTTTAAAGTATCAGTCCATAGTCACTGTGAAAAAGGAAGGAGGCACTAAGTGACTAATAACATTTTCCCTCTGAGTTTACATGATTTGTCCCTGTTTCTTTCCCAGGTTCACTAAGTGGGGAGAACACAATTAGTTCAAATAGTGGTGGCGAAGATAAAAATATGCTAAAGATCTTTCCTTCTCTTTCTCTCTCTCTTACACACACTTGCATGCACACACATAAGAGCAGGCACATACATATACCACTACAAGCATATACAAAGGTATCAGATGTACAGCCATTGATAATATTCTAATAAAACACACACAAGCACATACTCAGGTTTACAGTCACAGCTTCAGAGGTCCACAACTATTCATGTGTATGTGTGCCTACATGTTTATATATTCAAATGCACCCCAACACATTTCTAATAAGTCACATAAGCAAACACATTCATCCACTTAATGTACATACAAACACAAAACTGATGTGTGCTTGCACTAGTGAGCTCACACCTGCACACACAGCACAAACATGTTGATACACATATACAGACTTACCTATGAGTTCTGAGATATTCACACATATATATAAAGACATAGGTACATAGGGCCACACAAACTGAAGCATATACAACTGTAGGCACATGCATGGACATGCACTCATGTTCATAAATACTTAGAAACCCTTACAAGACACATATGCAATCTCACATACCCCAGGCATGAGGCATGCAGTCTTGCATACACCTTGCAATCCCCAGGTATGGGGACACCCAATTGCTGTGCAAAACACAAGCTCTAAGAGCTTTATACTGTTTTCCTGAATGATCAGGTCAAAAGAAATATAACTGGTAAAGGATCGAGGATGCATTTTTGCTTCTGCATTGTGCTTTTTTTCTGCTACAAAATGGAAAACCAATTGTAGTGAAATGAGTGAAGCAATCAGAAAATTAGATTCAGGCTCCCGGGAAACAAGAAGTCTGGTATTCATCTCTGCAGAGAGGTGAAGGATGAGGAGGTGAGGCTCAGTGGGAAGCTGGGCTTGCACTCTTGAAATTCATGAAGTCCTCACCAGAGGGAGTCTCTAGGATATTCCTCACCATCTCATAAATTAATATTAACAACAGCCTTACATTTCTGATTCCTTTTGACTTTTGGCAAAAAAAAAATGCTTTCATATCTATGTTCTCTTTTTGTTCTTAAGCCTCAACAAAAGGTGGGAAGGATAGGGGTCATGATGCCATGTCAGAGTTAACAACCACCAAGACACAATTGCTTTTGCACATATTGTATGGTGCCCAGCATTGTGCTAAGTACCTTGCTACCTTAACTTATGCAACTCTTGCAACAACCCTCAGGAATAAATGTTTTATTATCATCATTTTGCAGTTGAGTAAAGTAAGGATAAGGGAGGTAATAACTCGCTCACAGTCAACTAATGAGGCTGGTGTTTGAACCCAGGTCAGATGTGGAAAGACAGACACAGGAGGTGGTAGAACCTGGGGTGTCTTCAAATAATGAGACTTTCAAAAAAGCTTTATTCTTAAATAGCCTTTATTAATGAGCATAACCAAAATCACTGCACAATGTCAATCTCCTTCTCTTTTTTCAGATAGGTGGCCTCTGTCCTGTGGGAAGACCTTTCCATGAGGAGTAACAGTCATAAAAGCCACAAAAAAAGATAAAAAAATGAGCTCATTCAGGCTTTTGACTATAGCAGAGTTTCTCAACTTTGGCCACTTTTGGTATTTTGAGCCAGATATTCCTTTGCAGGGTGGGGTGGGGTGGGGGTGGGGTACTGTCCTGTGCATTGTGGGATATTTAGCTATGTCCCTGACCTCCATATGCTAGATGACAGTTGGTCCCTTCTATCAGCTTCAACAACCAAAAATATCTCCAGGCATTACCAAATAGCCCCTGGGGGACACAATCATCCCTGGCTGATTATCACTTGACTGTTTTCCTCCTGAATACCTACTTCATGCTAAGCACTGAAGGATGTATTTTAATTCACTTGCTTCTCCCAACCACTCTATAAGGTAGGTAGTGTCAATACTCCCATTCTATATGTGGAAAAACTGAAGTGCAAAGAGGGTAGATTACAAATGACTAAGGTTACAATTATTCCTTTATAGTCTTCTATTGTTACTTCCAATAATAGCAAATTCCATTGAGCACTCACTGTGTGCCAGGCACTAGGCTTTACATTATCTATTTTAAGTTTTATCACAGCCCTTTGCAGGAAATATCACTAACACATCCATTTTACAAGTGAGAAGACAGAGGTCCACCTAGTAAAAAGTGTAGCAGGGATTCAAACTTGCTCTATATGACTTATAGTATCAACACTCACCAGGTCCTAGATACAACTGCCATGCCCTGGCTGGCATCACTCAGTTGGTTGGACCATCATCCTATAACCCAAATGTTGTGGGTTTGATTCTGGTTGGGGCACATACTTAGGTTACAGGTTCGATCCCCAGCCAGGGTGCATAGGTTTCTCACCTACATCAATGTTTTTGTCTCTTCCTTTCTCTCTTTCTCTCTCAAAAAGCAATACAAAAAAATGTCCTCAGGGGAGAATAAAAATAAATTAGAATATGACTGTCATAGCAGAGAAAAAGATTAGACTGAAATCCTGAAAGCAGAACATAGGCTTTCATCTGACTATTTCCTGGCTTGTGAGCTGGCACAGTGATATTGAGTGTCTAAGCCACTAGCTTTAAAAAAATAATAATTGTGGAACCAAATTCTAAAGCAAATTTATTACAGCATCATTAAACCTTAGCCACAGTATCCCTCTAAATCACCACCAAATTGCAGCACCATGCTTTAGTTAGTACCAATTAATTCCCTTACAACTGAGTATATTTTCTACTATTACAGAGGCTGTGTGAAATCTTCCAGCTGGGAGGACCTAGGGACATTAGAGTCTGACCTAGATGGTGATCCTCATCTCTTTGTGGTACAAAATAAATGAATCAGGGCTGTGAGAGAGTAAAGATAACATCCTGTTAAAATGTGAAAATCTAACATCCTGTGAGATCTTCTAAAGTGGTGCAAGACCTCAACTTAGAGTATTCTAGAGGAACACTCTTATTTTATCCTGAGGGCAAGGAAAAATTTATAAAGCAACTGGCATCCACTCCCCTTTCCTGTTGGTAATAAAACTGTAGTTTGGGTCTGGGTGTCATCCAGGCTCCTAAACACATAGCCCCATCCTCACCTCTAGGCATGGGCTCTGATTCATTTAAAACACTCCACATTCTCTAGGAAGCCACTCTGATTGGCTCAGTGAATCTGATACACTTTGAACCAATGAAGTACAACATCTATTTGCTAAAGGAAAAGTAATCGTCCCCACTACCTGAGATAGCTGTAGGGAAAGGTATTCTTGGTTCCTGTTGCCTCAGGACAAGGCAGCCTAGGGCTCCTGCAAGCTCCTGGCAGCCATTTGGGATCATGAGGAAAATCAGTCTGAGGATGAGGCAGGAAAGAGGAATTCAGAGAGGAAAGATAGAAAATACTGGTGTGAGCTCTATTAAACTCAGCTTGAAGCCAGGTCTTCTTCTGGGATGCTCATTTACCCAGGTAAACAAGTCCTTTCGCTTTTCAAGGCAACCTGAGATGGATTTTCTATTAACTTGAAGAACAGGATTTAGCTAAGAAGATTTATCTTTTTTGTGTGGGAACCACATAGAAGAGACTTGGGAAGAGAATGAGACCTGACTTTGAAAATCATGTCCATGCCAGAAGCTTTACATGCATTATGGAACTGTCCTCAAACAATCCTGAATGACGACACATGCTTACTGCTGTTTTATAGATGAAGAAACTGAGGATTGGGAAAGCCAAGAGGCTTGCCTAAGGACTCATGGCTGGTAAGCTGTAAAATCAGGGTTTGAACCCCAGTTTGATCAATTCTAAAAAAGCTGATTTTTATTATAGCACCTTACCTCACCCAGATTCCACACAGATGGACAGGGAATTCAAACAACTAAGAAGTAGAGGAATTGGGATCCAAAGACTACCAAATTTAAACACAATGTATCTCCCTGCTTCTGAAGACCTAGTCGTGGGGTCTTCTTCAGGTTATAGTATAACTATTACAAATAAACTCTTTAAATGTGATTGGTAACTTGTGAATACAGCCATTTCAGGAGCTGAACTGATTGTGACCCAATGACCTTGATCCCAGGGGAACTTTGCTTGCTAAGTATACAGAGGTACAGACTCACTGGTTCCAAATTCCAGTTGCACTTCCCCCCAGATTTCCTGTCTCTGAGTTACCAGCTTGTACAGACACATTAGTCTAGAGCATGAGGTGGCATATACTCTCTCCACTTATTAGAGCAAAATTAATGTCATCCCATCATTCCATTCCATAGCTACACCTACGTATAAGTAAAAGACTCCATGAGTATGCAAACGCTCTATAGCTCATTGGTTTCTTCATGTACCCTATTTGTAATAAGTTCATGAAAAAATAAATAGCAATAAAATCTCTTTGACACTGGAGCTCTCAAAATTGTTTTCTTTATGCCCAGATTGAATCTAAGAGGAGACCTGGGACTTATTGAGGTTAAGCTGACATGAGCAGGGAAGGAGAGTCACTGCAGGTTTCTGGGTCCAAAAAGGCTCCCCATTCCCCAAACCCAAGGTTACTGTTACTAGGATGCTTCCAAATTTCCAATCCCAAGAAATGAGGTTTTTCATATTCAGTATTATCTTTGATGATCCATGAAGAAAGATTGACTTTTTAAGCAAGTATTTTTTTCTAAATTAGGCTAGTTTTATTAATAAAAACATCTTTCTGGCCCAAAAAATGTGTGTACAAACCAGCAATTTGAACCTTTGTGTTATGTGTACTAATGTGCTTTTCTATTTGGATGCTCTTTCAGTTTTAATTTCTTTTTTTTTCCTTTTTCTAAAAGAATTGTTCAAGTACAGTTGCCCCCACCACCACTTCCCCCACCCCAGCCATCTCCACTTTCCACCCCTGATCCTACCCCCCTTTGGTTTTGTCCATGGACCTTTATACATGTTCCTGAAAACCCTTCCCCACTTTCTCCACCATTATCCGCCCCCTCCTCCCCTCTGATTACTGTCAGTTTGTTCTTAACTTCAACGTCTCTGGTTATATTTTGCTCGCTTGGTTGTTTTATTGATTAGGTTCCACTTATAGGTGAGATCATAAGGTATTTGTCTTTCACTGCTTGTCTTATTTCATTTAGCATAATGCTCTCCAGTTCTATCCATTCTGTTGCAAAGGGTAGGAGTTCTTTCTTTGTCTCTGCTGGGTAGAATTCCATTGTGTAAATGTACCATAGTTTTTTGATCCATTAATTTACTGATGGGTGCTTCCAGCACTTGGCTATTGTAAATTGTGCTGCTATCAACATTGGGGTGCATAGGTTCTTATAAACTGGTGTTTCAGGATTCTTAGGGTATAATCCCAGCAGTGGAATTGCTAGGTCAAAAGGCAGTTCCATTTTTAGTTTTCTCAGAGGCTGTATCAATCACATGCATGAAGTCATTTATTTATTCATTCTTTGTTTACTGAGCGCTTATATGCTAAGTATGCCACTAGGCACAGAGACAAACTGTCAACCTTATAGCCATGTAGAGTATGCATGGTATTTTATACTACATCATTAGAACTTCCATGAACTGGGAAGGCTGTGGGATAGTGGTTAAGAAAGTGGGTTCTGGGATAGGATGACATGGGTTAAAAAAAAATGACTCCACCACTTATCCCACATTATTAGATAAATGACTTGAGCTTTCTGAGTCTCAATTTCCACTTCTGCTAAGCAGGGCTAATAACAATGTCAGAGGGTGCTTTTGAGGATTAAGTGAGCAAACAATCCATATACAGTGTTAGCACAGTGCTTGGACATAATGAGCACTTAATAAATGTGAGCCATTACTATCTCCAAAATATTCTGCCTGTACAAAACTTGTATCATTAACACTAACACGTAGTCAAACTCTTTCACCTAAATCCCAGAAGGCTTGGTATCTGCTTTCAATGTAAGGAAAACAAAGGCCATATGTGGGCTGAATGAGAATAAACTATTTTTGAATGAACAAGAAGTCAAATTGCTTTAAAAATGAGCAAGAGAGAGAATTTATTAACTTGTACCACAGGCATTTCAGCTGAACCAAGAGGTCTGTAAATAGGATGGACTGCCTGGGGAGGCAGTGAGGTCCCCACCACCAGAGAAGTTTAAGAAACACACTGTGGCCATATGTCGTAATGTAGTACAAAGGGAGTGTTGGCCCAACTGAGCTTTAAGTCTGCCTACCGTACTGATATTCCATTGTTCTCTTCCGGGAGATCCTTGTTCCCAGTGTTACTTAGATGGAGGGAAGGGACAGGATATTTTGTATTTAGTGGTAAAATGACTTTCTACCTTTTACCCTATAGTGAAGTTCTGCCTGAGGGAGCAGGATTTTGAAATGAAACCTATCTAGGTTCAATTCCTCACTCTGCCATACCAATCTTAGTGTCCTCAGCTTCAAGCAACTTTGAAGTCCTGGTTCTTGGATTCCTCATTTGTGAAAAAGAGGAACTATGGTTGACTCTTTGAGATTGTGCAGAGATTTAGATGCACTGAACACAGTCCCTATGCCCCCTTTATACTATCAGATTTCCCTAAATTCCTCCTTCAGGACAGGTGTTTTTGCTTCACTTATCAAGCATTATCAACCAGGCTGTTACTAAGCATATTAAACATGAACTCATTTAATTTAATGAGTCATGACCCTGGTATTTTTATTATCACCCGCTTTACAGATGATGAAACTGAGGCACAAAGAAATTGAGTGACTTGTCTTACCCAAAGTCGCACAACTGGGGTTGGGTTTGAGCAATCTGGTTTCGGAGTACATGCTCTTGACCAGTACACCATTCTGCTTCTCATTTCATTGACTAATGTGTGTCTTGGCTCTCTGCTCTAGCCTCAATACCTAGAATAATGCCTAGCACAGAGTAGGTATTCAAAAATATTGAATGAATGAATGAATGAATGAACGGAATACATGCTCAACAAATGTCAGTTTCCTTTTTGTTCCATTCCCTTGCTATCCCTAAAGAGTTAGTGAAAATCAAATCCAAATCTCTTGTCTTCTCCTTAAATCCTGGACTTTGCGCAAAATTACATGTAATCATAGATCACTCATAAAGATGAATTCAGTTAAATTAGATCAAAAATAAAATATCCATATTGCAATGCAGTGGATTTGTCTAGAAAATGTATTTGGCTGGAAATTCAACCAAATCCAATGCTCCCTGGAGGTCACTAAAAAGAAGCACAGCCTGGTGAATAATAGGACTATTGAGTGCTAGGCTGGAATTAAATGATGCTTAGGAGATACCCATGACAAAGCTGCCTCATAACAAGATTAATTTGGGGGCAAGGAGAAGGTGGTTATTAATGTGTCCAGAAGATGAGTCCAGACTCTGTTTCCCTGATGAGAGCAGAATCGTAGGTTATTTATAGCCTCTTCTCTGGAGGAGCAAGGCATAGGGTATCCGAGGAGAGAACCATGCCAAGGTGTCCTAATGGAGATTTGAGGATAATTTACTGCTCAAGTTCAAGGGCTTTTACAACAAGAGAGCCTTGCAAACTCCCAGTAACCTCTGCTCAGTTAGGAGGCTAACGGTGACAGCACAGGTCTGTCATTCAAAATTCACCTTCAGTTCTCATCCAAGTTACTGCAACAGGCTCCTCTTCGGTCTCCTCCTCTCTTCCTTGTCCTGCTTTACTTCAGTCTCTTCTCAAAGATACAGCCGAAGTGACCCCCTTCAAACTAACTCAGATTATATCCCTTCTTTGTCAAAAACCTAGAATGGTTTCCTACTTGGCTCAAAGTGAAGACATCGTTTTGCAGTAACTTACAAAGCCCTCCATGACATTGCCTCTGCTATTTCTCAACCTCATCTCTTTCCATTGTCCCTCTGGCTCACTGCTCTCCCACCACACCAGCCTCCAGGCTGCAACTCCAACATGCAAAGCTATTTTCTCTTTCTAAAACATACTTTTCTGACACCCTTTCTTGCTTCCCCACTTTGCTTTTACCACAATCTCACATAGCTCTTACCACAATCTCACATAGTACCCAGTTCCTCCTTGCTGTTTGTGGTAGTTATGTTTTATTAAGTTGTGACAAACTCTGGATTAGCAAATACAGAACACTTTGCTCTTAGGGAATATAGGATTCTGGTCACACAGTTTTGACAACCAATGAATATATCACCTTGTTTTTTGTGTTTTAATTTGAAGGTAACTTTTTAAATATACATTGATTCATTAATATTGTACTCACGACCAAAGCACTATAATTCATGCCCGAACAAAGTTTATCTAAAACATACAATGAGGCCTGTCCAGAAAAAGTCCAGTCATTGTTAATGCAATAACAGTTTGCGTGACATTGATGTAACCTGGCAGCCAAGGAAAGTGGACTGGAATGCACATGCGTGAACAATGACAACTTCTCTGTACTAGTCATTGGGGGCAGTAGACACCATTGAGTGAGCATGTGTACTGTGTGGCCATTGCATTCAAAATGACTGAGAGAATACAACAACAAATATAAGCTAGAACACTCCTCTGTGGAAACTATTTGAATGATTTAGAAGACTGCAGCTATGAGCAACTGCTCATTGGCAGCTTTGTCACGACAATGTGCCCAGCTATGCATGATGTCTCGTGCAGAGATTTTGGTGAAACATCAAATCACCCAGGTGACTCAGTCCCTCTACAGCCAAGATTTGGTGCCCTGCAACTTCTGGCTTTTTCCAAAACTAAAATCACCGTTAGAAGGGAAGAGATTTCGGACCATCAATGAGGTTCAGGAAAATACGATGGGGCAGTTGATGGTGACGGGGAGAACTGTGTGAGGTTCCAAGGTGCCTACTTTGAAGGGGACTGAGGCATCATTGTCCTATATGTAATGTTTCTTGTATCTTGTGTCTTCTTCAGTAAATATCTCTATTTTTCATATTACATGGCTGGATACCTTCTGGACAGACTTTGTATTTTCTCTGCCAGGTGCATCACAGCCATCTTGCACTTAGGAACACTAGGCAGCACTTCTGTGCTACACTTGGGGGTATTTTAAACAGTGAAATCACTAACAAAAAGCACAGGAATATGAATAATTTGGCTCTAAAAAACTGCTAAAATATTGTTTACAGAGTGAAAGCCTTGTTTTGTTTGACCTCAGCTGGGAATGTGTGCATCAGGCGACTCAAATTTTCATCGTTCTGTACATGACTGTGCTGGTCATTCAGCCAACAGCTGTGAAAGTGACTGGGATACTGATTTGGGAATTACAGGTAAATTTCACTAAGTAGGCAAATTTGCAAACACAGAATCCATGAATATTGAGGATCTACAGTATATCTTACTTAGATATTTATTATCTGCCTCCCCCAGCAGAATATAAGTTTCAAGAGAGCAGATGCTTTAGTCTGTTTTGTTCACAGCGGTGCCTCTAGCACCTAGAACATAGTAGACTCTTAACAAATATTGGTTGGGTAAATAAGCCTGAAGCTCTATTTATTTTGACCAGACACAACATCAGGTATACTTACATTATTTTTACACAGACAGTGGCATGTTAATATCAGAAATGGTTTTAGAGAATTGTCAGCCAATGCCCTTGCATCATAAATGAGAAACTAAAGCCCAGGGAGGGGTGGTGATCAGCTCAAGGTCACAGTGTAAATTGGATGAAAAGCAAGCATGTACAGTGGTAGGCAAAATGCGGTTTACAGTTGTGAGTATGTGAAACACAGAGTTTATCCTTGTACTATTATTTATTTATTATTAACCTACTTTTGCCTGTATTTCTTAACCCATAGTTCAGGGATCCTTTCATTTCACTATACTGGCAGCACCTTTCAGATGAGATTGTTCACAGTTCTTGGGATGTCACAGAGCATAGGGCCCAGTGCTTAAGATAGAGCAGGTATTCAAAAATACTGACAATGTAGATTACAGAAAAGGTGGATGGTATTACCGGAAGATCAAAATGAAGCCTGCACCTTCAGCTAAAGTTAATCACACCATCTGGAATGACCGACTTGATTTTAAACAGTAGCCCTCCCTAGGAAAAGTTCATGGGGAGAGAGGCTCTGTATCAATCAAGACTTTGTGTTGCAAGGCATTGAAAGACAAATACCATATGATCTCGCCTTTAACAGGAACCTAAACAACAAAACAAAGAAACAAGTAAAATATAACAAAAGACACTAAAATAGAGGACAGGTTATCAGGGCCCAGAGGGGAGAAGGGAGGGAATTTCAGGGGAATTTCAGGGGAGAAGGGAAGGGTTTACAGGAACAAATATAGAGGACACATGGACAAAACTAGGGGGGTTGGAAATGGGAGGGATAAGTGGGTGGGCTGGAATGGGAATAAAGGATAGAAACTGTACTGAATAATCTAAAATAAAAAAAAATTTTTTAATTAAAAAAAAGACTTTGTGTTGTAAGTAATGGAAAACTAAACTCAAATTGGCTTTCAAATAGTAAGACAGAGATTTATTTACTCGTGCATCAGAAAAGTCCAGAGTTAGGGTGGATTTCCAATGGGGGTTGCTCTAGGGATTGAAAATATCATTGGGTTTGCAGTTTTGCAGCTTGGGGTCTCTGTAATTTCTTTAGCTGTCTCCTCAGGATGGCTTCCCTCATACTAGCAAAGTATCTACAGAAGTCTGAGACTTAGCACCTACCCAACACGGCATCCAGAAGAAAAGAGCTTCTGTGGTCTAGAGTTTTCAACCAAAGACCTGAGATTCACTGTAATTGCATCAGCTTTGGTCCATGGCCATCCCTGAACCAATCACCACAGCCAGGGATGAACACCACTGATTGGCTGGGCGGGGTCACATGCTCTAACCATAGAGCCAAAGGTTGTTATCAGCTTTGCCAGTACCTGAAGAATATACCAAAAATTCAAGGCTGGTAGACAAAAAATGGAAAAAATGGATGAAAGAAAAGCAACAGTTTTCCACTATACTCTGACACACATATGAGGCCAAACACCCTCAAAGCACTCCCAACTTTAAGAACAGAGATTTCAGAAATTGTTATTTTTTAAACGATTTACTGATCCACAAATATTATTGTTTCAGGTCCCATGCTGGGCTCTGGGGATACAAAGTTGAAAAATACCCAGTCTCCACCACCAATGAAGCTTACAGTCTAGAGATGAAACAAAGAAATATATCAATAATCACAATACAGTATGATAAGTTCAACAATGGAAGTAAATTCAGGATACTGTAGAATCAAGAAGGCAAAGCATCCCATGCAAATGAGTGAGATCAAAGGAGAAGATAATGACTGAGCCAGATGTCTGAAGAGGGTAAGGAGTTACCCACATGAATTTCACAGTAAGAATCGGGATGGAAAAACTATTCCAATCAAAGGAAATGGTGTGTGCAAAGACCCAGGGTTGAGAGAACAGGGACTGCAAAAAGAATTACTGATAATTCACAACAGCTAGGTCATGAGCTATACACAGAAAGGGGAGGAAGCTAGAGAAATGACAGGGCCATCTCAATCCCTGAACAAAACATTGTTTCCATGTTATTTATTCCTTTTAACATCTTTCTGAATAGCGTACATACACCAGGGAGAGAAATTTGCAATGTCAAATGAACTCTCTTTGACAGCTATTAGTTTCAGAATATTAGAAAAGCTTGGCTCATCCAAATGAAAGTCTTTGAGAGAATCAGCAGCAGCCTCCTCCCACCAGTCACTGTACTACTTACATAACTCACAAGAGATTGAACAGGAGGATTTGGCCTCACATTCCTTTACAATATATCAGAGAGATTCTTGTGACTTCACTCTCACACTGATGTCAATCAGCTGCTCCACTGTTATTCATGCTAAGCAAGAAAGCAAACTGTGGGCAGGAACTTCTCCTTTTTCCATTGACAGCTATCAGAAGGGAGAAGGTTTGCAGCAAAAGTGCATTGGATACTTCTGCTAAGAACTTTTTTACCGACACGTCCCCTAGAGCAAGGGACATAAAGGAAAGAATAAACAAATGGGATCTCATCAAAATAAAAAGCTTCTGCATGGCTAAAGAAAACAGTATTAAAATAAAAAGAGAACCAACTGTATGGGAAAACATATT
>CM052540.1:97201620-97270886 GCA_028533065.1 Trachops cirrhosus
AAAAAAAAAAAAAAAAAGAAATTCTTTCAGGCAAAATGAAAGTGAAACCAGAAGAATTTGTATCTATAGAAAAGAGTGAAGTGAATCAGAAATAGTAAATGCATAGGTAAATATCCTCATATATAAGAATTTTTCTTATTTGTAAAATCTCATGATTGAGGCAAAAACAGTAAGAATATATCTTGAGATTTATAACTTATGTGGAAGCATAATATATGACAAAAGTTACACAAAGATAGGTAGCAAGGAAATGGAAGTGTAGTGAGATTCTTAAATTTTATGGGTGATATAATATTTCTTGAATGTAAAGTACAATAAGCTGAAGATGTATACTATAAATTGAAAGGAGCCACTGGAGAAAACCCAAAATGTTTCTGCTAATAAGCCAACAAAGAGACACCATGGAATCATAAAGAAAACTCAATTAAACCAAAGAAGGCAAAATACTAGGAAAAAGAGGAAGTAAAGAGAAAATCAATAGCAATATGGAAAATTTGAATCCAACTATGTAAATAACCACATTAAATATTAGTGAGTTAAGTGCCCCCAATTAAAAGGCAGAGATTGTCAGATTAGATGAACAAGCAAAATCCCACTAAAACCTAACTACAGGGAACCACTTTACATATACTCAAACAGAATAGAAATAAAAGGATGGAAAAGATACATACAACAAACACTAACAAAAAGACAGATTGAGTAGATACAATAGTATTTAAAAGAGAATATTACCAAGGAAAAAGGAGGGTAATTTCACAGCAATAAAGGGGTCAATTTATCAAGACATCATAAAAATCCTAAAGGTATATGCACCTGATAACAGAGCTTCAAAATACATGAAGCAAAAACTGATAGAACGAAAGAAGGAAACAAAGCACTCAAGTATAGTGAAAGATTTCAAAAGCTCTCACTCAATAATTGATGGAACATATAGACAAAATATCAGCAAGGACATTAGATTAACTAGAATAATATTTTCATCTAACTTGACTAAATTGACATTTACATAACATTCTAGCCAACAACAGCAGAATACACATTCTTTTCAAATACAAAGCATTTACCATAGGCCATACTGTTAAACATAAAAAAAAGAAAAGCCTCAATAACTTCAATGCAAAGTATGTTCTCTGGCCAAAATGGAATTAGAAATGAGTAATAGAAAGATAACCAGAAAACCCCTCGTACTTAGAAACTAGCAAACCCTTTAATAGAAAGTTGGTCAAAGGAATTAGACAATATTTTAAGCAGGATAAAGGTAAAAACATAAGGTATCTAAAGTTGCAGAATACACCTAAAGTAGTGCTCAGAGAGAAATTTATAGCACTAAACACCATACAGGTGTTTAAGAAAGATCTCAAATCAATGATCTTAGCTTCTTCCTGAAGAAACTAGAAAAGGAAGATAAAACTACCTCACAAAGTGCAAGAAGAATACAATAAAGGATAGAAATCAATGAAATAAAAAAAAGTCATATTTTACCATGAATAACACACATTTTTTTGCCCAAATTTTTGAGAGAAAAATAAAGATGCACATTATACATGGGCAGTACTAATTCTGTATCTATACAAATGCTTTTAATTCTTTTATTTACATTTATGTGTTAAAAGTATAACTCTAGAAAGCAATAATGATATCTGTATGCAAAATAGTTCCCTGGAATACAATAATCAGTTTGTTTGTAAATACAAATAAATAAATGAATGAATTAAAAACTTAAAAGATTTTTTCCTGAAATTTTGGGCCAAAAACCAGGGTGTGCATTATACACAGCAAAATATAGTATATTAAAGCTAAAATTTGGTTCTTAAAGATCAATATAATTGATAAACTTCTAGTCAAATTGATCAGGAAAAAAGAGATGTAAATTACCAATATCAGGAATGAGAGAGGCCATCACTATTGATCCTACAAACATTAAAGGGATAAGAAGAGAATATTATGAACATCTTTATGCCAATACAATCAATCAGTCTAACGAAATGGGGAAATTCCTTGAAAACTACAAACTGTGAAAAAGCTCACAGAAGAAAAGCAGATCTGAATAGCCTTATATCTACTAAAGAAATTAAATGTATAGTTTAAAAACTTCACTGCAAAGAAAACTCCTTGCCCAGATGAATTCACTGGTGAATTCTATCAAAAATTAAAGGAATAAATAATACCAACTCCATTAAAAAAACTTTTCTAAAAAAATACTGAAGGTCAAGGAAACTTCCCAATTCATTCTATGAGATCAACTGATCAGTTACACTGACTCTAAAACTGGAAAAAGACATTAGAAAAAAAGAAAACTATAGACCAATATCCATCATGCATGTAGACACAATAATTCTTAATAAAATTTTAGCAAATTAAATTTAACATTTTTTAAAAAAGATAATAATCATACTAATATGGAATTTATCTCAGGAATAAAAGCTTGGTTTAGCATTTAAAAACTGATCCATGGAATTCACTGAAAGGGCAGCCAACACGAAAAAAAAACAAAGCAAAAATCACTTAAATAATAGATGAAGAAGAACAGACATCCATTCATTATAAAACCTCTGAAAACTAGGATGGAATGGACAATTATCAACCTGATAAAAAGCAACCATTAGTAACCTACAGGTAGCAGCATGCTCAATGGTAAAAGATTCTATGCTTAATGGTAAAAGATCCTTTCCCCAGTAAGATCAGGAATCAGGCAGGTATGTCTGCTCTCACTACTTCTGTCCAACCTTATACCAGAGGTTCTAGCAGTGCAATAAGCCAAGAAAAAGAAATTAAAAGCATCTACATTGGAAAGGAAAAAGTAAAACTGTCTTTATTCACAGAAATGGTTATTTATAGAGAAGAGTTTATAGAATCTACCGAAAAGCTACTAGAATGAGTAGATGAGTTTAACAAGTTTCTGAATATTAGGTCAATATATTCTGGATATTAGTTTTGTTTCTATGTACTGGTAGTGAATAAATGGAAGTTAAAAATTTTTAAAGGATACTATTTACAATAAAACCAAAAAGATAACATATTTAGGGATAAGTTTGACCGAGGTTGTACAAGACCTGTACACTATAAATTACAACACATTCCTGAGTGAAATTAAAGAACAGCTATGTTTATGGACTGGAAGACAATATTGGTTAAAATGTCATTTTTCACATTGATGTATAGAATCAATACAAACTCATACATCATCCCAACCAGCTTTATTTATGTAAAATTGAATAGCTACTTCTGAATTTCATATGGAATGCAAAGGATCTAAATTACTTAAGTAACTTTGGGAAATAAAAACAAGGTTGGAGAACTTGCACACAAGATTTTAATACTTATTATAAATTACTGTAATCAAGACAGTATGGTATCGACCAAAGTATAGAAACAAAAATCAATGAAATAGAATAGAATCCAGAAATATATGGTCAATTGTTTTTTTTCCAGATTTACTGAGATGTAATTGACATATAACATTGCGTAAGTTTAAGTTGTAGATGTGTTAATTTAAGATACTTATATATTGCAAAATGATTATCACTATAGCATTAGTTAGTATCTGCATCACATCACTTAATTACTATTTTTTGTGCGTGTATGTGTGGTGAGAAAATATAACATGTACTCTCTTAGCAACTATACAATAGAGTATTACTAATTGTAATTATTATGCAATACATTAAATCCACAGGACTTATTCATCTTATAGCTGTAAGTTTGTACTCTTTAACCAACATCTCCACTTTTCCCCATAGTCAATGATTTTGACAAAGAAACCAAAACAACTCAACAAAAAATGAAAAGGAAGCCACAGACTAGCAGAAAATACTTGCAAAGCATTTATGTGACAAAGAACTTCTGTGGAGAATATAGGAAGAACCTTTACCACTCACCGATACTAAGGCAAACAACCCAACATAAATATTTGAACAAACATTTCACCGAAGAAGATATACAGAAGGTAAATAAGCATATGGAAGGTCGCTCAATACTATTAGTCATTGAGGAAATGAAAATAAACCACAATGAGATACCGCCACATTCATACTAGAATGCCTAAAATTTAAAAGACAGATCATATCAAGTTTTTGCAATGATGTGAAGAAAGCAGGAAAAAGTTACAACCACTTTGGAACACAGCCTGCTAGTTTCTTAAAAATTTAAACATTCAAATAATGTATGATACAACCATTCTACTCCTAGGTGTGAACCAGGGAGAAATTGAGGCATAGAAATACCTGAAACATTTGTCATTAGGTGGATAGATAAACAAGTGAAAGATACTAGACAAAAAGAGTATGTATTCTATGAAGCCACTTACATAACATTCCAGAAAATTAAAACTAATCTATAGAGTCAGCAGGTCCCATGGTCATCCGGGGATGGTAGAGAGAGGAGGAAGGCATTACAAAGGAGCATGAGAAAACTTTTGGGGGTGAGACATGTTCATGATCTTGATTGTGGTCATTATTTCACAGATGCACAATAATGTCCAACTCATCAAACTGTATGCTTTAATGTGCTTATAGTAGGTCGGTTATACTCCACTAAAGCTGTAAAAAATGCAACCTGCAGTGCCATGTTCATATATGCTGATTAAGTAGTAATAGGAAAAGCACAAGAATCAGCTTTTTTAACAGACCTCCCAGGACATGCTGATGTAGGTGGTCCCTGAACCATACTTTGAAAACTGCTGCTCCAGAAAAATATATCTCTTAGCTACACCAGCCTAGCCCGGGGGCCCATGTGCTAGGTGGTCAGTTTGCCCCAAGCAGCCAGGCAGGCAGGACTCACATAACTGAAACTTGTATCCACACTTTTCTTCCCTCCCTTTCTCTTTGTGCTGGCTGATGCACAAGTTCATTTTTCTCTCCTGTCACTTCTTGCCTTGTGTTCTTAACTGCCTGTCGTCAGTCCACTGATTCTGGCTTGCCTTCGTCAAAAGTCTTCCCCTTGTGTTTTTAAACTTCTCATTTCCCTAAACAGCCTCAAAATTGCCAGAGCCTTCTGGAAGCTTAAGCTGGAAACACCTTCCAACTAAGAGAAAAGGCATTCCAAAGCTTCCCAAATTGATACATACAAAAGATGCTCTTTTCGCCTGGAAAGGCTAGATACTAAGCTCAGATTAATGGGAAGGTGTTAATGGCTCTTAAAACTTTTATTTTTCCACAAACTTCTGTGTCTCTTTTTCTTACTGCCTCTATTTTTGAGATACTGTGATTTGAGGCCAGTGGGTGATACCAGTGCACATTGTATTAGTACACAAAAAGTGCTTTTTTTAAAAGAGTAAGAAATGGAGATGAAAACACAATAAACTTTTTAAAAAGGCTAAAAGCCATGGGTAAGGTTAATGCATTTTGCCTTATCCATACATATCTTTGTGTAGACTAAAAGTGTTTGTTTTTCTTGTTCTTGTTAGTGAGTGACTTTCGTCGATATTTTTAACTTAATTTAAATAAGGAGGTGATTAGGCTGAAGTGGCCTCAATGCTTTAGTCGCCTTCACAAGCAAACCAAAAGCTAAGGCTGCAATGCCTCAAGGTTAAGAAATTCAAACCAATCACAAACAGCCAACTGGGCTTTCCCAAATAAGGCAACTGCTTAAGCTACAGCCAATCAAATAATTCCCTTCCTTTGCTTACCCCTCTTCTCTGTGAAAGTCCTCCCCCACCTCCCCGCAGCCCCTGTTCGTGGTGCACTCCTAACCATTTCGGTTTTGGCGCTGCTGATTCACATAGATTCTTGCTCAAATAAACTCTTAAAACTTTTACTATGCCTCATTTTATCTTCTAACAATATCACGACATTGCTCATTGCCACTCACTCTACCTTTCCCAGGTTTTGCTTCTGAAGTGATTCCATCCTTTCCTCTGGTTGATTTAGGCTTTCAGCCTGGCAAAGACTGCTTTGTTTGAAAGTCACTTTGTCGGCACCTGGACTTCTGCTATCAGGAAGAGCTGGTGGGAAAGCCTCTTTCTCAGAGTCAGGGGCAGCATTAGTGCCCTCTGGGCCACTAATGTGTCTCTTCTTCCCCTGAGACAATGAAAATCTAATTTGGAAAGTGGCCCTGGCTTTGCTTTGGAAGGCTCTGCTCACTCAATCAAAATAGAAGTTTATTTACATAACAACATTAATCCTGTAAATTGATTGCTTGTAATTTACATAGTGCTTCTGGGTCCATTAGAATGATGATATCAGTCCAGTGTCTGTTGCAGGTATCCAGAACTCCCAGTTAGTGGAGCTAAGCAAAAGAGATAAAATGGGCTTACATAACCTTAAAGTGCAAGAGTAGAGTAAATTTGTAGCATGTCTTGATGCAGGGACCTAATTGGGTACTCTCTCATTTCTCCCTACTACTTGACTCTACTACCCAGTGGTCTATCTTCAGTCTCAAACTCCGTGTTTCCCTCTCCCACCCTCTGCTGCTCCCTTTACTCTGTAACAGGTTTGTCCTGAGAGCACTCCCTCAACAAACCATTTGCATAAGAACCCAATGGCAATCTCTGCTTTTAGGCAACACAACCTAAGGCAGAGGAGAATGGAAAAAGCATGCTAAGCAGCAAAACTGACTATTGATGATAAAGATAATAAACTTGCCATGTACTGTGGATCCTGATAGATATGCACTGGTCACTATGCCACATGTTTTACATGTACCTCTTCATATCCTCACCACAGTTTCAGAGGGTGGCCATTATTATCTTTACTTTGCAGACGAGGAAGCTAGTGTTTACAGAGCAGAACTGAATTGCCCAAGTTCATACTGCTAGGAGCTAGCAAAGCTGCCCTTGAACCTACTATCCCTTGCTACCAGTTGCTACCACTCAGATACCAGTGTAGTTACCTTCACTCTGTCTAGCAATATAACACTCCTCCTTTATCTGCTGTGCCCTATGTGCCAGAGACTTTTTTGCTAAGCCTTTATATTCATCATCTCATTCAATTCTCACAACAGCTGTGATATATTGGCATATTATCCCATTTTACAAACTGAAACACGGAAAGGTGAGTGAGCCTGCCGAAGGTCACGCACTAAGGACAGGTGGTAGAGCACAGATTTGGACCCAAGTGTCTGACTTCAGGGCCCACACCCCTAAATTCTTACCTTCATGCTCTTATTCAAGTTCTTCCAAAACGCCCTAAGAAAACAAACTTCATCTAGCTATGGAAAAACTAAAATAAGGAAGACTTTTCTTTACTTTTCCTGAAGCCTGACTTTCCAGATATGTAAGAAAATGATAGTAACTCTACATCATTAACCTATGACTCTTAATTTAAATTAATTCCAAAAATCACCAGAGGTGAATTTGAAATTGTCTGTCTACTTCAAATATTTATGACTGAAAAAATTATGTGTGAACATTGTGTTTAAAATTGGGAGCCATTTCCTTTAGCTACACAAAAAGAAGTTAACTTGTTTTCTTTTTGGTAACACAAGTTTTCCTAGTTCTTTCTTTGTTGTCTGGTTCTCTCTGAAAGTAGGCTCTACCAGAGGAGGGACTGTGTCAGTCTTGCCCTGTCATAGTACTTGGCACTATCATGGCACGTAACTGGTTTTTAAAATATGTCTTTGAATGAACTAATTTTGAAAATGAAAGTAAATAGCAATCTCATCAGGTTGTCACTGATACAGAAACTTTCCTTTGAAAGGGAGAACTGAACAATAAGGTTAGAGGTCTATGAACTCCTCGTGATTCCACCCAGTGATTAAAAGTCTGTAGTTCCATTATTTTGTTCTGTTCTGAGGGTTTCCACAACTTAATTCTGTCTTGTAAATTGAGGTCAGAAAGATGGTAGAGAATCAAAATCCTCTGGGCTGTGTCTCTTTTCCTTAGACTTCAGTTGCCATCAGCACTGTCTTAATGAATCTCCACTCTATTAAATTGTTATTTGGTCTTGAAGCAGGTCATTTGTAGCCGCCTCCTCAGAACAGAAGGCAGCCCTCAGAAAAGAATAAGAAAATATAGTCAAGGAAGAATGAGATTAAGATGTAGTTTCCCAACTGTGGATCCTCATTTAATTAACTCTTTCAGAACAAAGAGTGCTCATATGGCAGGTTCACATGTCAGGGAGGTTGTAGGTGGCAGAATTTCCTACATGAGAACTGGACATGGTAGGAAGCTCAGAGAGTATGAATATGTTTGGAGAATTGAATTTCTTGTTGTTTGGAGCCTGGAGAATGTAAACTTCTTGAGCCAACTCAGTTCAGGTGGGAACTAATTCATCTTATTCTTTCCATCACCCAATCACTGTGCTAGCTTTTGCTCCCATCAGTTGTCATACCTCCTCTAAACTGGTCTGCCTGCCTTCAACTTCAAACTCCACCCCTACTTGCAATCTAAAAAGAAGAATTATTTAATGAGCTGCAATTTTATTCAGATATTCTAAACTCATTACATGGATTAATGTGTTTAATCTTCACAACAATATAATGGGGTAGATAAAATTATCATTTTCGTTTTGTAGAAGGGGAAAAGAAATTTAGGGGAAGGAAATGGTTTGCCCCAGGTAAAGTGAGATCCCAGCCCAGGGCAGCCTGATGCCAAAGACAGTGCTGTTCACCTGGCTTTCCAGCCTCTAGCCAACACCCATGTGGTCTCTCTAAAGCCTCATCTGACCTTATCCCTCCATTCCCTTTCTCTGATTCTCTGTTGCCCAGTTAATGAAGTCCAGGTCCATATCCTAACAGGTTTCCAAATTGGGATTAGGTCGAGGTCCCCATTTTATCCTTGACTCCCTGCCACTGTGCCAAATGTATTCATTGCCCCATTTCTTCCAAACTTCTCACTCTGTTTCTTACACACTATTGTCCTTCATATCTCAGCATATTTGCGGATGCTGCTTCTCTGCTTGGAAGTCCTTCTCTTCTTTCCCACCTGTGTAATATTGAGGTATCATCCAAAGCTCCAAAGGCCTATTCTCTATAAGGCCTTATTTGACTGCCCCAGAAGAGGCTCATTTCTCTCTTTGTTTGGCTCCCACAGAACTTTTGCCAAACTCTTACTGGGGCACTTAGAATTTTGTACTATACTTGCTTACCAGAGTGTCTGCTCATATGACTTGGTCAGGGACAGAAAAGGCAGTTTACTTGTCTTGATATTCAGAGAGCCTATTCCAGCATTTTTCAACAGGCAGTAATTCTGCCTCACCTCTAGTGGACATTTGGCAATTTCGGGAGATGTTTTTGTTGTCACAGTTGGGGTAGGGGGAGTGCTACTGGCAGCTAAGCACTCAGAGGCCAAGAACGCTTCTAACTATGTAAAAATGAGCATGGTCCCACACAACAGAGATTATCTAGTCCAGAAATGTACGTTGCTGAGGTCGAGAAACTCTGGCTTGTCCCAGAGCCTGGTTATAGCAAGCAAGTTGACTGGTGTGTGTATTTGAGCAAATATAGCTGGGAACCTGGGTTGTAGTCAGTGTTTGTGTTAGAGAACCCAGGCTCTACCCTTGGGAACCCCGTTGGAAAATCCAAACAAAATAAAAGATCTTAAAGTCTATGAATCTACTGTGGAACAAAAATCTGAGATGTTTATGTTCTTCAGTCTTTTGCTGATCTGGAGTTGTGAAGATCAACATTCACTTGGTATAGACAGAATCTCCTGTATGGCAGAAAATACAAACGAGCTTCATTCAAAAGGCAGAGCTACTGTGGGGAGGAAGAAGAGATATAGAAGTGGCTGAGTAGTGTGATCTCATGGTTGTATCAGAGCATTTTAGATGAGAAGTATGAAACACAAACATGTCTAGAGAAACAGAGGCTGTGTTGTGTTGAACTGTTTTGAGCAGAATATTGAGAAAACCCAGGCCCAGTGAAAAGAAGACTGTGGCTAATAATGAGTAATCAGGGCTCATCAGTAAGGATTTAGGAATATTTCTCAAGTTAACAAATGGACTAGTGATAATTACGCAAGAATTTTTCCTGGGTGGCTGTATATAATTTATTATCCAAACTGAGAGACTTTTGAAAATAAAGGGGGTATTGTTCATAATTAATTGATCTATGACAGACATAGACTGAAGCTTCCCCAGAAATTGGGACTTACTGTAGTCATACATAAGTTTTTAGTTTTATTTATTCTTAGGCCACAGGTAGCATATACATGGCATACATAATATTCTATCTTCTTCCTCTGCCTGTAGTGGGCATTACAGAACTCTTCCCCTATGAATTAATGTGTGGTCTTAAAATCATTCTCAGTAGAGCATCCCAAACCTTCTTGCAAATTGACGGGCATTGACATAAGAGATCAGACCTGCTATGGGCAAGCATGCTACTTACATGCTCTTCTCAGTTCCTCCCTGACTTTATTCTCCCACCACTTATCTCCTCACTGGAATTCTCATCCTCAGGAATCTAAAATTCCACCTTTTCAGATTCCCATAAAGAGGCAAGGTCCTAGACACAGTGGTCCTTTAAGACACAACTTGCAGAGTTATTTGAATATCTTGTTATGCTTTTTTGTTTTAATGCCACATGATGTTTTATTAATTTGATGTCTAGGGCCAATTATGCATAAATATTAAACATGTTTTTCAATGAATGGTTAATAAAATGTAACCCTCAAATGGATTTTTGCTTGTTAAAAGTTGTAGGGCTTGATTAACATGGTCATTTTTCCTAGGAGAGATTACAGTTTTTATTTTGGCAAATATATCCAATAATTTCAACATGGCTAACTGGCAGTTACTAAAATGAGTAGGATGAACCAAAAGCTAAAATAAATTATTAAGAGACCCATCTCCCTCTATGAATACTAATATTTAGTTATCGAGAATATGGTGGGCAAGGTCCAGGGGGCATGGTAGGGAATTTGTCAAGGGTGATACACCACTTCCATTCTTTCAGCTGTAATGGAGATCAGTTACCTAGAAACATGGCTGACTGAGGGCATCCCTTTTATTTAGTAAAACACAAATGCAAGTTGCTAAAGTTGTTCTTTAATTCCATAAACATTCCTGTAAATTGCTATCTGGGGAACTCTTTGTGATGTGTGTCCACTAAAATTTAGCCTTGGGCCTCAAAATTGGGCCTTCGTGGATCCTTATCAGTGTTACAGAGTCTGTATTGTTCAACAATAAACATAGTATTTATGATTACACAGGGTTGTTCATTGTAAATTAAATATCTATTGCAAACTAGAATATCAATATACATGTAAACCATTTAATATTTTATTTGGCCCACATAATATTTTAGAAATTGTGTTTTAACATTTCCAACTTCTAAAAATCAGGAATGTAGCAATTATTAAAAGCACATTTTGAAACGTTTTAAGAGTCCACTTTGAAAAAGTAGACTACCTGGCAACACCGGCTCTCCATTCCTGTCAAGATAGAGGTTATTTTCTAGTTGTACCTAATCATCCTTGTTTACTATGTTTCCTTCTTGGCCCTTTGAGGTATTTTAGCTTTCTACTCCTGGTTTAGGTTAATAAGTCAATCACAAAGGAATCAACCATGAAATTGAAGATGTAGTCACCCAAGAGTGTATTTTAATTTAAATTTAACACTAGCCAATGCTTCAGGCTACTGATGAACATTACCCAGATCTTTCAATATAAACACACAGAAAACTTCAGAACTAGTTCTTTCATTTAATCATATAAATGTTTACTGAGTACCTACTATGTGCCAGAAACAATGCCAGGTTTTCTGTTACCAACATCAACTTGATCATTGCCCACAGATAAGCAGGACAAATACACAAGCTAATTGAGCAATACACAGAATTGCTCAATTGGGGGATGTATTATGGAAATTCTGGTGTGAAGCACATTCTCCAGAGTTTTAAAATATACCTTGTACATAGTCAGTCTAGGAGGCAACGGTAGGTTGAATAAATATATAAGCTTATAACTGCCTTGCTCTTTTAGATTTGAAGAGGTCTTTAGAGATCCTGTCCAAGTTATGGTAACAGAAAAAAGAGAGCTATAAATGACTCACTCAAGGTCAATTGGTTTACATCAAGGGCAGGAGAATTCAGGAGCTGGGCTATTTTATTTTCTCAGGAGAGATACAGATTGCCACCCACTGGCTTGAAAAATGGGTCACACCATTTGCTGATAGATATAGAAAATATTATCAATAAAATTCTAATTCAGGCCACTGCTACATAAATCTCCTGTTTTCAACTCTTCTGAGATCACTATGGTGGGGGGAAAAGGCTGAAAGATATTTCTGTCTTGTGGGCATTCATCTAGAATATCTGGCCTAAATAATGATTATTTGTGTGGTTTTGGCTCAGCTTGGAGGTCAATCTTTAGTACAATACCACAAGATCATTACATTGAAATCAAGGGCTTGGAGGAGGTATGCACAGTCATCATCCAATTTGTGTTTGACAAAATGCTTAATGAGACAGCTAATCCCCAGAATGAAAGAATCAAATTGAGAAAGTCCTCACTAGACTGGAACATTGGTCACAAGCCAAAAGATGAGCTTTAATAGAGATAGATATTGCTTTAAAAAATCAATTGCTTAGGTAGAGAATGGAGAGCATTAGGCTTGGCTGTGGTTCCCATGTCTTAGGGATGGATGTCCCTTAGGGGGGTGTTTTAGGGGCTCGTGTGAGCCAAGTGACGTAACACCATAAAAAAGATGTTGATGAAGAAAACCCTTTTGGTTAATAAGTAACAAAACTTCAACTCAAATTGATTAAAGCCAGATGGAAAACTTAAGAGATCATATACTGAAAAGTCTGGGAATGAACTTATGGAACGTTAGTCATTTTTTGATGTGTAAAGAACAACTTCCAAGTCTCAGTGGTTTTCAACAATACAGGTTTACTTTTCTTTCTCATAGGTCCATAGGGCAGCTATGTTTAGGCTGGGCTTGCCTGAGACAAGCTGGACTCAGGACTTGTGCCTGGTTTTGACTGCTCCATCGGTCATCAGCCTGAAGCCCAGCCAAAGAGGCAGTGCCAACATGGGCAGGATCACCTCATGCTGGATCACAAGAACTTGAAAGGGGTGAGTGGGAGTACAAACGCACTAAGGTTCTCCCTGGAATTGGCAACCAGGACTCTTGTGCACATCCTGTTGGCCATAACCAGCCATGTGTGGAGTTGGAAAATAAATTTCACCCTGTTTATTTGAAGGTATTGTGGCTACCTGATAAAGGACAGGAATATGTAATTCTAATGCCCAGAGACTGATTCAATCTCCCACAGTCTGGCTTTAACATGTCTGGATCCAGAAATTCAAAGGATGCCAACAGGAATCACTTCTGTCATCTCTCTAATTTCTACTGTTACTTTGAGAACAGAAACCATCTACACTCACAGCTACTGTCTAAAGTCTTAACAAAACTTTACTATTTCACTGTCTTTATCAATGTAATTTTACTTTTCCAGAAAACTCTTGCTTAGCAAAATAAATGTTGCAAATTACTTTATTGTTCATTCAAGAAATGTCATAAAAGAGCCTTCAATTCTTCCATAGACAGCATTAAACAATAGTTTATACCCAAGCTGGTGAATTTGTTATCTCAAACTTCTCATCTTGCTGTGTCCATTAATCCTACACTATTATATTACAATCCTTGCTAATTCTAACAAAGTCCCCACATTAAAGACCACATAAATCAACTTCAAAACTTCAATAAATATCCCAACTGTGTCCTTGCTCCTTTGAGATGCTACTAGATTTAGTGCTCTTCCCCGTAGTGTTAAGAACCAACTCAACTTTGTCTTATCAGCAAATTGTTAGGGTTATCATCCAAAACAGTTTCAGGAAGCTAGCATTTAATAGCCTCACGCTCAGGATATCACCACAAGACTGCAAAAATATCTGCCAGCCGCTTCAGGTTTATGGCATAAAGCCTGAACATTCCTAAAAAAAAAAGTAAAAGAAAATATTTCTTGGGAGCTACAAAAAAGGTCCTAGTAAGGCTCTGATTGTCCCAGGTCAAATCACATGCCCAACTGTAAACTATTCAAGTTCAGGGGCTACTATGCTCTGATTGGCTATGCTTGAATCTCTTGGCTACTGCTAGAAGTGAGCAAGTAGTAAACCTCTCCTGAATCATGTGACTTGAAAGGAGGGCAGGTGATGTCACCTGGAGGATAATCAAGCATTCAATACTAAAAGAGGAGGGAATGGATGTTGAGCAGACAAAAAATGAGAGGTATCTGGTATCCTATTTTAGTCAATAGATATTAGTAGGTCTCACATAAGAGACTGAAAGCTTTATTGTACTGCTTAATACTGATTTCCAAAAGATGTGTGTTTCCAGAAGAGAGAATAATAATAATAATGGGATGGGCACCAACTGAATGGTGAAACCTGCATAGTTTATCCAGACTAAGGAGGAGGCTTAAAGGTCTGTCATGTACAAAAGTGAGTAAATCTGATTTACACCTAATTCAATTCAATTTAATCCATGAAAATTGGTCTTCATTGTAAACTAAATGTTTGTACCTCCTCCACCACCAATTCATATATCGAAGCCCCAACCCCTAATGTGACTGTACCTGGAGTAAGGAAGTAAATAAGGTTAAATGAGGTCATAAGGGTGGAGACTTGATATAATAGGACTAGTGTCCTTTTAGGAAGAGACACCTGAGAGCCCTTTCTGTGTGTGTTCACCCTGAGGAAAAGCCACGTGGGGACACAGAGGGAAGGCAGCTCTCAGCATGCCAGGAAGAGAGTTCTCATCAGAACCAAGTCACAGGAACTTTGATCTTGAACATCCAGCCTTCAGAGCTGTAAGAAAATAAATTTCTGTTGTTTAAGCAACCCAGCCTATGGCCTTTTGTTATGGCAGCCTGAGCTGACTAATATAGGCTTCAAGTTAACTTAATTCATAGTATTCTTTGATCTCAGTAAGTAGTCAACAACTTCTGTACTACATCCTGGCCATGGCAGAAATTCTATGACAGATAATGGGGTTGATGCCAGAGCAAGATCACAAATGGACCTTGACCATATGGACTGTTAAGAAAAATTATCCAAAATTTAGACATAAGGCATAGCATATCCTGTCACTAGCATGTCACATCATTGTTTAACAGCTCTGCTCCCTCAAGATTTGCATAATTCTCTTACAGAATGTATCTGTATTGGGTTTACTTTTTATTCTTCGATTCAAGATCAAGGGTATTATGAAGTTACATGTCATCTTATAAATTTCATTGCAGTGGAAAAAATAGCTCTAAAGGTTACAGTTCTATCATCCTATAGAACATTACTCACCAAAACAATTTGCTGGTAAGACATAGTTGAGTTAGTCTTTAACACTATAGGGAAGAGCACTATCTTGATAAATCTAGTAGCATCTCAAAGGAGCAAGGACAAAACTGAGATATTTATTGAAGTTTTGAAGTTGATTTAAGGTGGGTCTCTAAGGTGGAGACTTCGTTAGAATTAACAAGGATTATAATATAATAAATAGTGTAGGTTACAGTTCCATCATCTTATAGAACATTACTCACTTTTGTTTTTAACCTAGCAGTCTTACGGGAAGAATATTTGCTTTTCATAATGCCTATAAATACCCAGGTCCTCAGAATGTTCTTTGAACAAGTTTTACCTTTTTACTGATTCCTTCATTAAAGAGTGAAATAAAATTTGACAACTGTTTGATTTATAGTTGCCTGAAATTCATGTCTTTAACTTTTTGAAAATTATTCTTTCACAGAGCTTTCTAGATTACTAGGAGAGAGACATTAAGTCAATCATGATGAGGAAGGCTAGTAAGTAAAAGAAACTACTGTGTTCTGGGGGGCCATGAACAGAAGGTTTAACTTAGTCTAAAGCACTGGGAATGGCTTCCCTGAAAATGTGACATTTCTTAAGCACAAGTGGCAATTACTCAAGTGAAGGAAAGAAAATTTGGGGTTGGGGTGTACTTGTTATAGTGGTCCAAGGTCATGGGTGAAAAGAGGAGGTAGGTTGAGTAATAGAAGCATAAAGAACATATTTTTTTCACCAGAGGATCTGGTTCAGAGTTCTTGACCTTCCAGGGATGTCAGAATCCCCAGCATGAGAACAGAAGAGGTGCTCAGGCCCCTGCATCTCTGATTGGGCTTGCACATGGCTTTGGCTTCTAGCTAAGTGGTCAAATGACTCCCACAAAAGAAACAGCTCAGAGGCTCAATCCTGGGACTCAGAGTGAGCTTCAAAGGGCAGTAATATAGTTTCTTTTTCCCCACCAACTGTGAAATCAGGCAGGGGGTGGGGGCTGGACGAGGAAAGGAGCACTTTCCATAAGCCCAACAGGAAAGACAGACCTCCCATGCTTGTGTTACACAGGAGCCTAATTAAATCTGCACACATGAAAGGGAGTGGCTGCCACACCAGCTCACTCTGATCCCATCTCTGCTTTGCAGATGAGTGGGTTTGGGTAATCAGTCCAAACTGTTTTTCATTTGATTGAAAATCTCAGAATATGGGAGAGAAATAAAATGCTGGGGCTTGTGTTGCCAGGATATTAAGCCACTCATCCTAAAAAAAATAACTAGAATGCAATAGGAGGGAATGACTTTTAATATAGGCTCACTGGGCCCTAGCTTCTCAGGCGCAGGAATGTTTTTGTGAGGCAGTTTTGACCTGGAGGGCTGTGGGGCAAAGTGCCTTGCTCAGCATGCCACCAATCCAGGCAGTTCCAGCCACAGACAAAAGTCTCTGTTCAGATTTTTGACACTGGTCCGAATAGTTCAGACTTTGGAGTCACATAAACCAGGTTTTATATCCTGGCTCTGTCTCTTACTAGCTCCGTGATCCTATACAAAGACAGCTTCTTCATCCCATCCATACTAGGGGATAAAAACTGTCCTTACCTGATGGGGTTACTCCTAGTAAGAAGTGAGTTTATGCATGCAAACTGCTTAGTGCAGAGACCAGCATGTGGTAAGTATTATCTATCATTATTACAACTATAGTAATAATAATGGTAACCCTCATCATCATGACCTGCCTGTAATTTTTCACTACTATAAAAACCTGATTTCAAATTCATCATTTTTCTATTGCAAGGTTCATCTGCAACCAGTTTTAAAGAGCATTTCAGTATCTTAGGGGAAAATACAACTTGATGCCTGTCATTCAACTCTGAGGACCAGGTGGGTTTATAATGAAAAGATGGGTTATCAACTCATCTTGGTTTGCCTGAGTCCTGCCTGGTTTTAACACAGAAAGTCCCATATCCTGGGAATCCCCATAGTTCTGGGCCAATGAGGAGAGTTGGTCACCTTGATTATAGGACTGACTCAGGTTGCATAGCAAGTCATAAGAACCAGGACAGAACCCCAGGCCTCCTACACCCAGCCTGGATGGTGCCACCAACACCTTTGCTTGGGGTGGGGTGAAGAGAAATACATACTAAAAGAAGTTCCAATTTATAAGTCTGAGGGCAAAGCTTTTTAAAAAAAATTTGTTTTTAATTTACTGACTGATTTTAGAGGGAGGGGAAGAGAGGGGGAAAGAGAAACATCAATTTGTTGTTTCACTTATTTATTAATTCATTGGTTGATTCTTGTATGTGCCCTCACCAGGGATCAAACCCACAACTTTGACATTATTGGGACCATGCTCTAATGAAATGAGCTAACAACAATGGATATTGCAAATGACTGGGGCAAGCCAGGGGACTTACACAATGCTAAGTGGGAAGTACCCTTTGGCAATGGCCACTTGTCACCCTGTGGGACTGTGAGCCCAGTGTTGCTAAATAAACCGGTTGTTCAAGAGGTGGCAGGTATCCAAAATTTTGAAAATGCGAGAGCTCCCCATTTTCAAATGTTGGCAACTAATTCCACTAAAAGAAACAAACAAAAAAACTGTATGAGCCAAACAAAATACAGTAGTGTGCCAAATGAGGTCTGCCAGCCTTCACTTTACAGTCATAACCCAGACCAGGCTTTTCCTCACTTCCAGGCCTTTTCATACGCTGGTCCCTCTGCCGGGCACCCTGTTTCTTTCCTACCCTTACTTCTGCAGGCAGCACCTCTTATTCATTCATCCCTAAACAGCATCTCTAAGATAATGATTCCCAAATTTTATTACCAAGCCCAGAACTCTCTCCAAACTTCAGACCCATATACATATTCAACTGTCTATTCAACATCTGTTCTTGATGTCTAATAGGCATTTAAAACTTAACACGTCCAAAACTGAACCTTTGATCAGATCTCCAAATCTCTCCTTTTCTGATCTCAGTACATATATGCCAATACCATTCTTCCATCTCTCAGACCAAAATTAGGGCCATGCTTGACTGCTTTCTTTCTGTCATATCCCATATCAATCCTTCATTAGATCCCATTCACTGCTCCTTCATAATACATCCAACATCTAACTTTGCCTTAATCATCTTCTGCTACCACCTGGGTCCAAGCAACCATCATTTATCACCTGGATCGGAACCACAGCCTTGGCTTCTACCCCTCACAATGTCCAGCTAGCTGCCCTCTTCCCCATTACATCTCAGAACTCCGCACCAACTGGCTTCCTTGCTGTTCTTATCATGGTCCCTTTGCATGTACAACTTTCTCAGCCAAAATGCTTTTCTTCAGGTACCCATGTGGCTCATTCTTTGCCCCCTTCAGATTTTTACTCAAATATTACCTTCACAGTAAAGTAAGACTTTGAAAACTCAAAATTTATCATCACCACCCACCCCCCACATACCCACACCCTGCCCCATGACACTGCTATTTCTTTCACTTGCTTTATTTTCTCCTTAGCATTTATCATCATCTAATATTTAATATATTCACTTTTCTTGCTCTTTTGGCTATTTCACTTTTCTGACTAGCTCCTACAGGACAAAGATTTGTGATTACTTTTTTACTTCTCTCTTTCCAGAACCTAAAACAATTCATGAGACACAGGAAGTGCTCAATAAATGTGTTGAATAAGTGAATCAAAGAACTAAGAGGATATTAGGTAAAAGATACAAAATATTGGCTATCACTGATGAACAATTAAGAAAACTTGAATAAATCTAAGTAAATTTTTTCTGACTAGCCAAAACAAACAAAATCAAAAGAAAAATAATAAACTGAGAGGGAAAATGCTTTTGCATTACTAATGACAAAAAAAGGATTAGTTTCTTTCATTGAATAAGTGCTGTTCCAAAGAAATGACAAATGGCCAGGATCCTATTAGAGAAATCAGCAAAGGACACAAACAAATAATTCACAGGAGGGAAAGAAAATGGAATGGCTTATTAACATATGAAAAGATGCCTGACCTTTCTCATAATTAAAGAAATGCAAATTAAAACAAGGAGAGACTAATTTTCACCTAACAGATTAGAAAATACACTCTAAAGATGATTATAATACACAATGGTAGTGGGAGTTTGAGCAAATGGCGAATGTGCCAATCAGGACAGCCTCTGGGAAGGTAATTAGGTCACTGGTGTACAAACTGTACAACACAAATCCTGTGGTCTGACAGGAATTTGTCCTGCACAGAAATTAGCCTTGCAAAATGCACTAAGGTATATGCACAAGGAAGTTATAGCAATATTTTTCACAAAAAAGAAAGACTAGAAGCAACCTAAATATTCAGCAATAGTAGTGTTGTTACATTTTTGAAGCAGGTAAGAATTATCCACTTTATAGATGACAGTATACATCTATTTGAGGAAAAAAGATTAAGGTAGATCTAAATTATTTATATAGAAATAGTAAGTTAAAAATGCAAGATGGAGAAAAATGCATTTGCTTTTATTCCCTTTGTATTAATAAAAAGGATATGCTTACATACACATGCTTGTACATGAGTAGAAATTTTATAACAAATACACAGGAAACAATTAACATTGGTTTTTCCCTGGGAAGAATAACAGGAGATCTGAGGTGGAAAGAAAACTTTGACTTCATTTATGTTTTCAAAATATATGAATAGATTTTGTATTTTATAAACAAAATTTTGTTTAAAAAACATTATTTTCCAAAAATACGCATTGAGTATTTAAGTTACACGTCCTTGGGACAGGAGGAGAGAGACTGTTAGATCAAAGGCTGCGTACCCCTCCACCCCAAATGGGCACTTTGCTGCTTCTGACTACCTTAATCTCATGCATGAGTCAGAGTGAGAGGCCCCTCTTACATCATTCCACCCAGGCAGTGGTGCCCTCCGGCTAGCCCAGCACATAGATAATCGCATCATGATGGCATTTTCCTGCCCCTCAGTCTCTGTCCTCAGCACACTCTTTTGCAGAGAGAAAATCATAGAGAACTTTTATCTCTGACTTAGAAACATAGCATAAAAGCCCTGTGAACTGCTTGGACAAAGGAAAAGTAAGACAGGCAGAGAACTTCAGGTTCAGGAATAACTTGCTCTTTAGACTCAGAGATACTGTGTTTTCCCTAACAAGAGCTTCTAATTCGGATGTAGTATTTTTGTGTGTTTTGATCCCCTTCACCCATTTTTGTCCACCCGCCCCGCTCTCCCACCTCTGGCAACCACCAATGTGTTCTCTATATTGATGAGTTCAGGGTTGGCTGGTTTGTTTTTATTCCACACATAAGTAAAATCATACAGCATTTGTCTTTCTCTGTCTGACTTCTTTTACTTAGCATAATGCCTTCAAGGTCCATACAGTGTTCTTGTAAATCACAGGATTTCCTTCTTTTTAAATGGCCAAATAATATTCCATTGTATATATGTACCACGATTTCTGTGTCTATTTATCTGTCATTGAACACTTAGGTTGTTTCCATGTCTTGGCTATTGTGAATAATGTTGCAATAAACATAGGGGTAGAGGTGCAAAAATCTCTTCAAGATAGTGAGTTTACTTCCTTTGGATAAATACCGAGAAGTAGAATTTCTCTATCATATGGTAATTCTAGTTTTAATTTTTTGAGGAACCTCCATACTGTTTTAGGATATATTTAGAATAAGGACAAGATCATGTAAAACAAAACAAAACAAAACAAGTCATCCTTGTCACTTCAATATTGAGAATCCAATATTACATGTTAAGATAATGCCTTTCATTTAGCTTAGTTATGTTTATGTTAATGCACATCAGTTTGAGAATGTTTTATGCCTCATGTAGATCTTTCATGCAGAAGCCAGGTTTTCATCTATGGTCAGTAACTAAAATTTCAACTCCTGGAAGCACTGAGGGGGGGTGGGGGGAATAATAATAATGGTAAATAGAGTTATAAATAGAAGTAAAAGTAGTAGAAACAGTGAAAGTGAAAGTCGAAGGAGGAGCAATAGTAGCAGTAAGTGTAGTAGAAATAATATAAATAGTAAGTGCAAAAGAGGCTGATGTACTAGTGACAAAGATTCTCTCATTGACCAAACCTTGCTCAGGTTCCCTGATCTCTTTTTTAATTAGGCCTGACTTTTGGACTCCCATCTTTTTCTCTGCATTGTCCAGTTTTAGTAAGAATCCTGCTAAATTGGTTTAGCTAGCGTCTCCCATCCTCCATATTTGATCACCTTCAATATCTGATAGGGTTCCTCACTAGCCACCCACCCCCAGACGATGTCTGATCACCCTGGCCTGTCTTCAGCATGAATTCAGTTAGGTCAGTTTAACCAGAATCCTCCTCACTCTTCATATTTCCTCTTAGTAATTTTCCATTCTTTGACCTCCAACCTGCTCCTTGGTTATAAATTCCTACTTGCCCATTGTCTATTCAATGTTGATTCTGACCTTTTCCTCTCACTAAAATACCCCATTCTGGTGGTCCCCATACCTATCTGGATGGCCTTTCCCTTATGCCATGAGCTTCATGAGGATCAGGACCTGCCCATCTTGCTCCTTGCTATCATCTCCACCATCAAACACTATTCTTTTTTTAACTTTCTGATATTCCAAGTATTCTTTTTTATACTTGTTTTCCTTGAAACAACTGCACATGTGGTTATATAATTTAATTTAATTTAATTTAAAATTCAGTTCTTCATTTGTACTCGCTTTTCAAGGGCTCAACAGCCATATGTGCCTAGTGGCAACTGAATTGGACAGCATACATGTGCAACATTTCCATCATCACAGCAAGTTCTATTGGAAGCAGAAATACATCACTTCATACATTGTAGGTTTTCAGAGATTTGAATCCCCATTTGGGACATTGCCAACACTGATCCCAAGATGTTCTTGAATGTATTGCTTATTCCAATATTCAGAGTCACCCAGCAAGGTCCATTTGAACCAGAGGAAGGTATTAATGGCATCCCATGAGGACCATCAAGCCTCGTTTCCATACACATGTTGTTTTGGGCAGTTTTGAATCACAACAGTGCAATTTCTACGTGGTTCCTGGAATACCCAAAGCCCAGCCTCTGCCTCTATAGCCATCCTCCTGTCCATGGATCCTTTCCATGGATAGGATGTGGCATCCATGTGTGAATAGGGGGGCTGAGGATGGGAAAGGAGTGGTATGGTGGTACTACTGCCATGAAGAATCTGGATTTCCCTCCTGATTCCCCAAATGTAGCAGGTGCTGAGTGGGCAGTGACAAATGGCTTCCTTGAAGCAGGCCATCCCCATTTTAATTATTTGATTCAGTGGAGTGCAATGACTTCACTGGCTTAAATTCAGGATCTTCCTAGGCAGTCAAAGCTCAGTCAGGGGATGTTAGTGCTTCTCAGTTATAAAATAGACTGAAATTCCACTTAAACTCAAATTACATTTGGCCAGAAATCTCCGGTTGTCAGTTTTGAAGATTCAAAAGCAAAAACAAAAGGAAAAGGAAGAATTGGGAGGAAAATATAAAAAAGAGAGAATGCAAGAGAGAACATATTTTGGGAGGAATAAATGGCTCATAAAAGTAGTCCTTGGAGGTTTAGAAACAGGATTTATTGTTTCAACAAGCAGTTATTAAGGAGCAAAAGATATTCAGTGTTAAATGCTCTGAAGAACTTAGAGGGAGAGTTCTTGTGTTTTGATCTGACAGATCTAACTTAAAATCTTGGCTCCTCTGTTGTCCAACTGTGTGACCTTGGTGAAGTCATGCAGGCTCACTGTGTTTCAAGTTCAGTGGTGCCTTCCTCAAAGCACCACTGTGAAGAGTAAATGAGAGAAGGTAATGAATATGGAGCACATAACATGCATCTAGAAGATACTATAGTCCTCACCGAAGATAAGGATGTGAATAGTCTTGCCCAGAAAGTACAAAAAGAGAGAAGAGACAGGGCCCATGTTCAAACCCTGAGAAATATCATCAGACCTCAGAAAGGAAGATGGGAGATGAGAAGGCAGAAGCTACTAGAATAGCCAGAAAGATTGAAGAAAAGCCAGGAAGGAGTAGAATTCTTGAAGCTAAGGAAAGAGAATGTTTGACTATCTCCCAAGATATAACAAAAAACAGGACTGAAAATGTCCATATATAACCATGTGCCACCATTAAAAACGAGGTATTGCTAAAATAGTGGATGTCATAGATGTTCTTAATATATTTCAAGGGAAGAATCAGATGACAACCATTTATATATTTATAAATATAGACGATTGAGCTAGTATTTGTTTAGTTTGTCATTCAACAAATATTCACCACCTGCTGTAGTCTAAGCACTGTTCAAAATGCTAGAGATATAGGGGTGAATGAGACAGGCACCTCATGGCACTTACATCCTATCTTGCATTCGTGCATGTGAGATTGTGTGCATATATACACATATATGCACATGTACATACACATATATGCACACATACATACATGTGTATATATCTTTCTGTACCTTTGGTTGAAAGAGATATATGTGATTGACCATAAAATTAGACCAAATCATATTTCTGCATGTACATATTGCTTAGATAAAAAAGATGGCAGGCTATGCACCAAATATTAATGATGATTTATTCAAGTGATGGGACAGTGTCTGAGTGGATAAGAACTCAAGCTTTGGGGTCAGGCAATCTGAGTTCAACTTATTTTTGCCACCAAGTAGCTGCCTGGCTGAGCGAGCCACTTGACCTTACTCAACCTGTTTACTTTCCTCTAAAATGGAGATAACAATAACCCCTGCCTCACAGTATTGTGGTGAGAATACAATGATAAAATGCAAGTATATACCTAATTCAGTGCCTGGCATGTATTAAGTGCTCAATAAATCTCAGCTGCAATTGCTTAGGTTGCATGGATTTTGTAATTTTTTTCTATGTTAGGGTTTATCCCTTTTGTAATCACAAAACATAATAGAAGTTGTTTAAAATAGTAACTTTTAGTGGAGAGCAATGAGGGGCCGGCTGCTTGGAGATTAAATACTTGAAGAGAATAAAAGGAAAGTCATATTATGTAACACAATCTGATTGTGTCAGATATTGGCATTTTGCAAATTCTACTATTTTTTTTTTGCTTTTTTAATTGAATTTATTGGGTTGACATTGGTTAATAAAATTACATAGATTTCAGGGCTACGATTCTACAATACATCATCTGTATGTTGTATATTCACCACCCCTAGTCAATTCTTCTTCTATCACCATTTATCCCCACTCTAGCCTCTCCTCCCACCCCCGCCCCCCTTTCCCTCTGGTAATCACCATACTGTTGTCTGTATGAGGTTTTTTCCTTAATCCCCTAATCTTTTTCACCCATTCCTCCTTACCCACTCCCAAAAATTTTACTCTTGAAGAAAAATCACAGAAGAATCATATGACCAAGGATGGGAGGTGAGAGAGACCAAATAAAGTAAAAATCCCCTTTCTGGAAAGGGGTGTAGTAACAGGGGTCCATGGCAGAAATGAGCATCATAAGACTTTCATAATAGCCTAGAGAAGACAAGTCATTTCACCCAAACCAAGAGTGAAGACTAGAATTCAAGCCTCTGGTTTCCACAAACCAGCACCCTTTCTATTACACCACACTGCTAGGGTATTACTATTTTCAAAGATATTCTCTGCATGGTAGGTTCCCCATCTCTTATTCTAAGACATGTGTCCAGTTACTGAAAGACTGTGTCTCATCTTTCTATATTTAAAAGGCAATAAACAGCAGGCAAAAGTCAATAAAAGAATCTAGTAACTATGTATTTGAAACTATATCTTTTCAGGTTTTCCAATAAATGAAACACAGTAATAACAAAAAGTCTTACCAGGTGTGTCAGGTGGCCCCAGGTGTGCTAAAAGAGGTCACTGGATTCAAACAGCTCTTGGAGGGTGTCAGGTCAATTTCTCTCCTAATGCAGGAATCTTTTCTAAGATACCTCTGAGTGGACAGTAAGCAAGCGTTGATTGAGCTACTATTTATTTAGCAACTATTATTTCCAAGCATGAGATATAATCTACAATATTTCCCAGAAGCATCCAGAGTGACCTTGAAACCCGAATCAGAACTCACACCCTTCTCATGACTTCTCATCACATAGGGAATACAATCCAAATCATCTCCCTAGCTGATAAAGAAGGGCACCATGGCTGCTTCTCTGACTCCATCTCCTTCCACGCTCCCCTCATCTATTACTCACCATCCCCTAACTGTCTTTCAGGCTTTCAAACATGCCCAGTTCATTTCCTCCTGAGGTCTCTACACTAGCTACTACCTCTGCCTGAAATTCTTTTCCCCTAGGTCAATGCACAGCCCTCCTTTCTAATTCAAGTTTCATCAAATGCCCTCTTCTCCAAAAGGCCTTCAATGACACTTGATCTTGATCTAAAGCAATACCTTGTTCCGTAGTCACCCTCTGTCCCACCTTCTGTTCTATTTCTCCATAGTCCGAATCACTACCAGGAATTATTTTGTGTTTCAGGTCAGGTGCCCCAGAAGCAGAGCTTGAGGATGGATTCTTGAGCAATTGACTGACTTACTGAGAGAATGCTCATGAAAGGAGTTTATAAGGGAGTGCAGAAAGTAGAATAGGGCATGAAAAATGCTGAGCAAAGAAGGTGCTCTGGAGCATGACCTGCTCCATTGAGTTTGTCCTGCCTTGAAGATAGGGAGCTGGTCATGTAACCCCTCATCCATCTGTCAGTGACTGAGGGCTGCCCTTAGATGGGGGGCATAAACCTTGAGACAACCTCAATTGACCAATGACAAACCTTGGGAGAAGGGATGGATGCACCAATGGTGAAGCTCTGAGCAGCACGCCAACAGTATCTGCAATGTCTGGCTCATTTATTATTTTAATCGATCCATATCAGTCTACCCTGCTAGGTTTTAAGCTCCATGAGGTCAAGGAGATCATTTACTTAATTCACTGTGGATGACTCCTTAAGATATAATAGGCACTCAGGAAATATTGGTTAAATGTTCAAAGAATTATTAAGTTAAGACACTTCACTTACTTGTCTAGCTAATCCTTACAATCACCCAGGGAGACAGGATCTTCAAGTCTGAGTTGTTTCCAGGCTCCAATCCAAGCTTGTCCATCTGAGAGCCAATTAACCAGATAAGCTGGGTGGAAACAAATCATGTAAATAAACTTCACTACAGACTTCGCTTTGAGCCTTTCTCCCACTACCATTCCCCCACTACTTCCTGCTATACACAAGTAGGCTTTCTCTTGTTTTCCCAAGTAGTTAATCTCTAAATCCCACACCATGAGATCAAATAATCCCAGAGAATCAGCATACATTTCCAGCACTCTTTTCCTTGATGCTTCATTTGTATTCAAGCATGTTAAGAATATTTTTAAAATATATACTATTTCTCCTATTTTCCTCCTCTAAAACCTAGGTGCGTCTTAAGGTCCTAAAAATATGATAACTTCACTCATTGGATATAAAACAGAAAGCAACAAATTAACAAACAAACTAAACTCACACACACAGACAACAGTATGGTGGTTACCAGAGGGGAAGAGGGTGGGGGGAGGATGAAGAGAATAAAGAGGGTCAATTATATGGTGATGGGAGGAGACTAGATTTTGGGTGCTGAGCACACAATGCCATATACAGATGATGTATTATAAAATTATACACCTGAAACTTATATAATATTACCCTAATACATTTAATTTAAAGAAAAAACTAAATAGAATAAATTATTTCACCAACAGGAATATTGGAGAATGCTTTATCCCCTTTCATTGCTAGGGATTGTCAGGCATGTTAAGGCATAATACTTTAAGACCTCACTCAGGTGATGCTGACGTGCACCTGCACATCAGCATCACCTGAGAACTTGTCAGAACTGCAGAATCCCAGGCCCCACCCCAGAACTGCTGAATTAAGATCTGAATTTTACCCAGACCCCTGGGTAATTCACTTGCACATCAAACTTAGACAATTATTACCTTAAGACAATTGTATCCATGCTTTCCTACTACCCCTCCTTGAGTGAAGCTAATTATTTTAGTTCTGCTAATTCCCTAAATTCCTTTTACTCTGAGTCATGAAGGACCATAAAAGGGTCCTAGATCCATCCTCTGGTCTGAAAGAGTAAAAATTTAAAAAGCTTAGGATCTTCAAAAGTGGGTACTTGTCTCAGACCCATATTTTTAGAAAGGATTAGCTTAAAGAATATCTGGTTCTGGAATGATGACCCTCAACAAAATTCAACACCTCTACCTACTGTCTTTTTGAGCTTCCATGAGAGAAACTTCTCCAGGACCAAGTGGACTGATTCTGCTTTGTCTATTTCAGGTAACCCAGAGGCCCTCTAGAAGTCGCATTAGCAGTGCCTTTCCTAAAAATCTTCCAAGGCCCTCAGGGCACTAAGTTCACTGAGTTCACTAAGGTGAAAGTCTAGACCCACATAATAGCCTATGAGGCCTTATATATAAGCTTTGCCTTCTCGCTCCTGTCCCCAGCCCACATGATCCCTCAGACCTCTACTAGTCTCACCCTTGTTCACTCTGTCCCTTGTTTCTCAGACATGCCAGGCCTACCCCTGCCTCAGGGCCTTTGCACTGGCTGTTCCTTCTGACAGGAATTCTGTTCCTCACTTATCTACATTTCTTCTCCTTCACCTGCTTCAGGTCTTTGTTCAAAGTGGCATGTTTTTAGTGAGGCTTTCCTTGACCACCCTGTTTTAAATTGCAGCCCATACTCCTAGTTCTCCCAATCTCCCTTACTCACAACAATTAATTTTCTTGTATCACTATCTTCTAACATACATAATTTAAGCCATTTATTTGGTTTGCTTACTACATGGCCACCAGTATGTAAGATCTATTAGGACCAAGATTTTTGTCTCTGCTCACCACAATATCTGCAACTCCTAGCACAGTGCCTGGCACAGAGCAGATGCTCAATAATGAATGAGTGAGTTCATTCAACAAACTCTATGTCCTGAGACCCATGCTAGCCACTAGCAATCCAAAAATGAATGAGACCTGTCTCTGCCCCTTGGGAAGCTCACAGAGCACTGTGAGAAAGGGACCAAGGAGCAAATAAGTAAAACTGGGAAGCGACAGGTCAACAGAAGAGAGGTGTGTGTGCAAGGTCACTCAAGGAAAAAGCAGACTCAGCCCAGCAGCAGTTTCAGAGGGCAGCTGGCATTTGAGGTGGGCTTGAGGATAATGGAAATTTTGACAGGATACAGTGGATGGAGCGATGAGCACCAACCCTCTACCCCCAGACAGAGGAGTCAGCAAGTATGGAGCACACAAATTCAAATTGTATTCAGGAGCAAAGGATAGGAGGCAGGGCCTGTGTGTGTGTGTGTGTGCACATGCATATATGCATGTACACGTGTGCGTAGGGAATAAGTAAGGCTGGAGTGGAGAAAAACAGATGCCCTGGGTCAGTTGGAGGGCTGGGGTTAACATTCTAGCTCAGCTCTCTTCTTATTTGCTGGGTTCCGTGCTGCCTTCTTGATCAGCTCTGTCTCCCTACTCTACCACCTGCTCAGGTGCCTGCACCCTCAGGACCTTCCATATTTTGCAGAGCAATTTACCTTGGACTTATCTTCATATTCATAAACACAAAAATATCTCTGTTGAAATCAAGTGTCAAATGTTCTGAGACACAGCCTCCTCGATGCAGCACAGAAAAAATGGTAGAAGCTTTAAAATTTCAGACTCCTTCTTTTCTCTCTATGCCAGTCTATCTATCAATAAATTATAGGGATTTCTTTACCCTTCCATTACATATGTAGCCAGCACACCTCCATCCCTCAGGAGGATTTTTGACAACAGTCCATTTGGGTTTGTAGAATTTCTAATTTTTTTATACCTGATACACCTACTTTTATCTCTCTGAATCCTCATAGCACCCCTGTGAAGTAGGTATTATTAAGCTATTTTTCAGGAGAGGAAACTGAAGCCCAGGGTCATAGCACACAAATAACAGAGCTGGAGTGAAAGCCCAGGTCTATCTAAGTTCAAGGTGAAACATTTCTAACCCAACATCAATGAGAAACAGAACGGGACAATGTATAGCTCATAATCTAAAGGCTGATATTTCAAGGAGAATAAAGATTCAAAAGCACCGTAGAGAATGGATGTTTCCCTCTATCCTTCCACTGTGCCCATATTAAATATTAATTCTCTTTGTCTTTGCAAATACAGAACTTTTTTTTTTACCTCTGAGATTTAGAGAATAGAAGTTAGGGCTGCTAATGTCTACCATCAAAATTAGTACGTGAGTGAAATGTACCTGGAATCGTACCTCCTAGAACCACCCTTTTGATAAATCTTCCAGAATGATTATTTTTCTAAAACACAGATATGTTTAAACAGCATTTTTGAACATACAATCATTTGTAATCAGATATAATCATAGCATCTTTGTTCACCCCTTAAATTCCTTCTTCATTACTTTAGTGGCTGTATAGTATTCCATTATGTGAGTGAACCTCCTTTGAGCTTTATAAGCATCCATGTCTTTAGCTATTTAGAAGGACTGTCTAAAGGTAGTATTGCCAGAATCAGGACCCTGAGGGTGAACTCCAGGAGTTGGAAGGTAGTGCCCCTGGCCAATAGGGGGCTTAATTACATTCCTCCAAGGTAATCCCAGTTTAAACTCATTTCCCCAAGAAAATGTGTTAGGGAACATTCTGAGAGATTTAGGAGCCTACCCTTTTCCTAGCTTCCTAGGGAAGCACAGCGTCAGACATTATTCCCTTGGCTTTCATTATCTGTGGAATAAAATCCAAACTTCCATGTACCTCTCATGTTCTGTCACCCACCAACCTATTCTTTATCCCTCAACTCTCCACCATCCAGCCACGTAGTGTTGCTCCAACTCTGGATCACAACAAGCTTCTTCCTGGTCCAGGTTTACCACATACACCTTCCCCTCCACTGCCCACCCCCACCACTCATGCCCGGAGCACTTCCTCCCCAGCTTCTCCTTGTTCTCTAAACTGAATGTCACTTCCTCAGAAAGGTTTCCCTGACCTCCTGATTTGAACAAGATTCCCTCTCATCCCCTCTCATAGCACCCTGTGCTTTCCCTCCACAGCTTTTCATTTCTACTGCATTAATTAAATATTGATCTGCACATTTATTTGTTGAGTACTTGTCCTCCTTATTGAGAACTCTAAGCTCTATAGAATTGAGAGGGACTGTATCAGTTTTGCTCATTGTTGAATGTACAGCATCTAGCACAGCCCTTACTGCACGTAGATGCCTAATAAATCTTTCCTGAGTGAATGAGTGAATGACTGAGTCACTTCACTTGTGTTACTTACCTCTGGTCATTAGTTTCCCCTTATCTACAAAATAGGGTTGGTGATATGCCCCCCTAAACCAAATTGCTATGAGAGCAAATGCTCTAACTTCTGTAGAATGCCTCCGTGAGTGTATTGACAGGTGAGAAATGGTTCTCACTGCCATGGGCCATGGTTATTTTGCTCTTCAAACATCCCTAGCCTTAGTATATAAAGAGAGATACCCACAGCCCTACTTAACTTAAAAACTTTTTGTTTGCTTTTTTAAAGGCAGGTGCAAATGAGAACACTGGGATATTTATTCTAATACAATTCCTTTGAACCTCAAAATACCTATGACAGAAACAATTTTACATATTCTAGCTAACATATACAGGATAACATATATAATTTTACCTTTCCTTTCAACAAACTACTATTTACAAATGTCATTTGCTCTGGTTTAGCTCAGAAAACCTTTGCAAGTCTCAGGCACTTAATTAAAGCTGACTCTGGGGCAGTGGAACCTGAGCCACACTCAGAGGTCAATAGCTTTGATGAGACTGGGAGGGAATAAGTGTCACTTAGGTGTGACAGGTTGAGTGCCAGTCACCTTAGGAATCAATGGGTCTATAAGTCAGTCATCCCATCCTCATGTCCCATTTGGAATAGTTTATACAAACAATAGTAAATACAAAAGTGTCCTTTCCTTCCCAGAGAAAATCTGGCCTCCAATCTAGTGTGGAGGGAATATGATATAATTCATCCATTCATTCCACAAATATTTACTGACCACTTACCACATGCAAAGCTATGTCCTAGGCGCTCAGCAAAGACACAGCAGTTAACAAGATTGGTAAGATCTCTGTTCTCAAGGAGCTTACATTGGGGGAGGAGGGCATTTAACAAGGCAAACAAAAGAAGAAGACAAAGAAAAAAGATCGCACAATGATGAGTGTTTTTTTTTTCAGATAAATGAAAATGGAATGAATTAAGGGAAAATGAGCTATTGAATGAAGATATGAAATTTAATCTGAGATCTGAAAAACAAGAAACAAGCTACACAAAAATCTGAAAGAAGAACATGCCAGGAAGAGAAAGCAGTTAGTACAAAGCCCTGGGTGGAAACTTTAGATTTTAGAAATTTAGTAAATAAATAGAAGAGAAACTAGAAAAAGAAGTATGGAGATCAGCCTTTTAAGCCATGGTGAAGAGCTTCCATTTTATTCTAAAGGCCAATGGAAGCCACTGGATAGTTTTAAGCAAGGGAGTACTAGGATGTGATTTATGTTTTTAAAAATATCACTGTGGCTACTGTGTGAAGAATATATGGTAGGGGCAGGTGGAGATGTAGGAGACCCTTCAGGAGGATGTTGCAATAATCTAAAGGAGAAGTAATGGTGGCTTGGGCAAAGACATTACAGACAATTCCTGTCCATGATTAGTTTATAGTTCATTAAGGTAAACCTTTAAATGCACATAGGAGGTACATTAATCCTACAAGAGACCTAGCAATCAAATAAAATTGTCAGTTAATTTAGGTGGAAAAGTTCAAACATCCCACCTTTCCCATTGGAAGAAGCGGCATACACCTAGCTTCCTTTTCTCTCTCCTCCAGATCATCCTGTTAAACTTCACCTGTTTAATAACCTACCTGCAGATCTTGGATTCTGGCATAGCCTTCAGAGAACAAGGTCAATGTGGGGAAGATGAAAAACAGGAGTTTTTCTTTTCAGGGCTATGAAATCCAAGAGGTTTGGAATGAGGATGTCAAGGCCATTTTTTTTTTAATGAATACAGCCACCAATAAAGTCTGAATTAGAAACCTCTCTTTTTGCCCCACCTGAGAATGGGCAGCTACAAATGAAATTACTCATGATTTTCTGATGATGTTCACTTGAGCAGTTATGGAAATGTCTTGGGAAGAGATTTGGAATCAGGAGAGAATTTTTGTGAAAGCTACTTAGTCATGCCTGGTCCAGTAACACCACCTAAGATTTTGCCAAGAAACTGGTCTCTTTCTTAACTGGTATTACTCCAGGACCCTGTGGCCATAGGAACTGAATGGGATGCTAGTTGGGGACCTTGAAAGTCTTATGTTGCTGGCTAGAGTCTCAGACTTATCAGAGATCATAATCAATATTTGGATGAGAGGAACTGAGACTCATCTCCAAAATGTCAGAGAAAAAATATAAAAAAAATATGTGTGTGTGTGTGTGTAGAAAGCAAGTGAAGTCATGTTCTCAAATGAATATAGTATTTCTCAAATGCCTGCATTCCAAAAGCCCTTTTTTCTTTTTCAGATGTCTGAATTGAGACATTGTTCTATTTGCCAGTAACTAAGACAAAATAATATGAGACATGTGTATTAGAGAGAGAACGAGAGACAGACAGAGTCTAAACAGATGATGCTGCTATTGTCTCTACTCATATTAAAAGGTCATTAAAATATATCATAAAAACAAAGATCTCACGTCCCTGTTCATAGAAAAAAGCAACTCAGGATTTTACTCCACAGGAAATTTATTATAAATCAATATTAATCTATGACTTGGAATCAATTAGATACAATCCCTTCAAACAGTCTCACTTTCTTCCCAAACACAGAGCAAAGTTCCCTTGTGGGAGCTAACCTAAAATTCACACACACACACACACGCGCGCGCACACACACACACACAGTTTCATTTCCAAGATATGTACTCAGATAAGGTTCCCAAATTTAATAAAAGGTTTCACATTGAGAAACCTTTCATTTCAAATGAAACAGCCTGAGAAGAAAAAAAAACTGCAGTAAGACAGTAAACTGATTTCTCAAATGTGTGTGATGTGCCTGCAGAAACATCTTTTCAAAATAAAAAAGAAGTCAAACTCAGCTGCCTCATCTCCCCACCTTCTCCTCTACCACTATTGCTTCTCTATCTCCACGTGGAAGCCCCATCATCTCATCCCTCATCCCTCAGGGGCAGATCAAAGAAAAAGTCAAGTTCCCCCCACTTTGGGAATGCCTTTCTTGTTTGCAACCCTGCAGAAAAAAAATATCACTCTCTGTCCCTCTGGGAGGATGTTTAAGTTGAAAATATGCCCAGTACAGAGAAGGAAAGCAATGTGGTAGAAAACTGGTTATTAAATAAGGATTGGAAGACCCATAATGTAGTATCCACTCTATCATTAACATAAGTGATCAGTTTTCCTTCATCTGTGAAGTAGAGTGAAAACTTACCAGGCTCTATTTACCCCCTCAGAACACTGTAAAAATACAAAGTGTTAGAATAAGGGAAGACTTCTTCTCTGAGCAGAGATGTAGGGCAACCCCATCAAGGGAAGAGTATTTCAAGAAAATTGCTTCAACAATAAGTGATCCGAGTTTAACTCCAGGTGTTGGAACTGAATCAAGGCAAACAGACCAAAAAACACCTTCTGAAAAAAGTGCCAATGGTATTGTCTGAAGTGTAAATAAACAAGACACAATTTTAACAAATTCTATCCAGTGGGTTTTTTTTAGTTTCCCTTTGTTTGCATAATGATATAAAACATATAACTCCAATATCAAGCTCAATTCTTTCCACTTTGTTAGTTGTTTTGATTCTTGATGTCGTTCTGTCTGTTCCTCTCTGATCTTCTTCTCAATCTCTGTTATCATGTATAAGAGGCAGAATAAATGTGCAACACCTGGTATTGTACAGGTACAACACCTGGTGTCTTGCACAGTGGGATAATCCTCTTCTAAGCCAGACATCCTAAAGATACTTCCAAATGTTTTTACTTCTGCTGGGTCATGTGAGGGTGATAAATATTATGTGTGGGCACTAGAAATGAAAGTCTTATGGAAGGCAAAGTAGACAGACATTCGGCCATTCTGATGAACAGGCACTCTTAATCTCTCTCCTCCTTCGTGTGAGATGCTCAGGGTCCAAAAGCCAGGACTAGTCCCACACACTTCTCTAAGTCCCATGATCTCTGAAGCCACATCAGTTCAGCCTCAGGATTCATTCATCTGCTTTGAAAGGACCTGAGGCTTCACATGAGGTCCTTCAAATGATCTTTAGATACTGAGTCCTACTTCCTCTGTGGGGACATCAAAGTCTTCAACAAGTGGGTTTTGGCAGTATGTCAAGTGGTTCTCTGGACACAGAGGTGGGAGTTCGACTTATTAACAAGTCTCTAGGTTTACCTGGCCCAGAAGAAAATACATTTGTAGGTAAGACAATCTATATGAACCAATGCCTATTAAAGCATCATCATTATTAAATGCTAATTAAGTACCTAGGATGAACTACATGTTAAGAGAGATGTCCAACAGCAAAAACACAAGTGTTCCCTTAAAGGAGCATAAAAAATGTGAAACAAATACATAGGAAGATAAATAGTAGCATGCATCAAGTACCTCTAAAGGCTGTGTCTATCAGTCTGACAAGTTCAGAACATGGACTGCATCATTTTGTTCACAGATATATCACCAAAAACTAAAGTAGAATGTGAATGTAGTAGAGAGCTTGAAAATGTTTGTTGACGGGGTGGTGAACACAGAATACAATATACAGACAATGTGTTACAGAGTTGTACACCTAAAACCTATGTAACTTTATTAACCAATGTCACTGCCATAAATTCAATAAAAAATGTTGAACAGGAGAATAAATGTAAAGGCCTGGAGTTATGGTTGGTAAGGCTTAAAGGAGGTAATGGTATAAAATATATAAAAGAGAATGTACAGATGAATAATTAAGAGCTTAGATGCTGGTTCTGGCTGGGTGGCTCAGCTGGTTGGAACACTGACCCATACACCAAAAGGCTGCAGATTCACTCCCCAGTTGGGGTCCTATGTTTCTCTCTCACATTGATGTTTCTCTCTCGACATCTCTCTCTTTGTCTCTGTCTCTGTCTCTCTCTCAAATCAAGGGTCATGTCTTTGGGTGAAGGTTTGTTTGTTTGTTTGTTTGTTTTTAAAGAAAAACAGCTTCGATTCTGGAGCTAGGATGCCTGGATTTGAATCCTGGCCATACCACTTACAACCTACGTGACTTTGGGCAAATTATTTAACCTCACTGTGTCTCAGGGTTGTTTTTTTTTTTATTTATAAAATTGAAACAATTAAAACACCTACATTGTACAGTGGTGAAAAAGATTAGATACATACAAGTACTTAGAAAATGACTAGAATATAATTGATGCTATATATGGGTAGTAAGTGGTGGTGATGATAATTATGATGGTGATAATGATGATGATGGTAATGATGATGACCACATCAAAAAGATGGAGGTTCATGAAGAATGAACCAAAGCACAAGAGTTTTTAGGGGATGAAAACACTGGCCTGGTGGTGGGCATGTGATAGGAGAGCATGAGAAATAACAACATAAAGAGGAAGAAATCTAGACTAGAGATCTCCCCAAATAGCATTTGGGTGATAAGGTTCAGGCACCTGAAAGTTTTATGAGGGAGTGCTCATCAAGGGGTATTTTAGAAGATGCAGAAATAAATTGCATGCCTTTTATAATGCAAATATGAGAATATTAACAAGAAAATAGCATAGTAAACTTTGATGTATTTATATTGTGGAATACTATGCAGCAATTAAAAACGAATGAATTCAACCTACACATAAGAATTTGAAAAAAATCTCCAAGTCATGTTGTTGAATGAAAAAATATGATGCTAAACAATAATAAATTATACTACTACTTATACATATCTATTTCTGCATATTTTCCATTCTACATGTTTTCTATTGACACATATGTTTACAAATACACAGAATAATGCCTGAAAGTTTACATACCAAACTGATGCACATGAGGACTCTGAAGAGAGGAAAACAATTTGAGGGATGAGAAAACTATCTAAGGGATTTCACCTGCACCCTCCATGTTTTGGTTTTTAATCAAAGAGAATGATACAGGCATTATTTATATAAATAAAAAGTAATAAGCTTGAAAAGAAACTTGTTTGGATGAAGGGTAGGCTAGAAGCTGAAAGCTTAATTAGAAGGTATTGCAGTTGTCTGGGTTTGAGGCAATAGGTAACAAGGTCCATGATGGGAATGAAAAGAATTACAGTATATAAATCAACAGATCATTGTAGAGAGCCAGAAAGAGAGTGAGGGGAAGAGAGAGAGAGAGAGAGGGAGACAGAAACATTCAAGTTCCGTTTAGTAACATGTATAGCAGGACCAAAGCTCTGAGAAAAGCTATCATCTAAAACTCTACAACTTGCATTTGGATTGCTTTCTTTAGCATAATAATGACTGGATTCAATCAATTAATTTTGTGAATTAATTAATCAATTGGCCCACAGCTGTTTTAATAGCTTTACAGAACAACTGCAAAGAAACCCCTAAACAGTTGATTTAATATTAAGTAGCTATTGCTTCAGCCTTACTTAATTAAGAAATAGTCCCATTGAAACCAGAGAGTATTATCCTTTTATCAGTGCATTGAATCTGATGCACTAAATGGCTTACCAATGATCTGGGAAAGATATTTTTATTCCATAAAGAGAGGGTATTTTGAGCCCTAGGTAATACATATTTCAGTTATGTCCAAGCAAAATAGCATTTATAATATCCTGTATTCAAGGCCCACATATAGTCCCTTTTCCTTCTGACAATAAATTTATAAAAATACAATTTTTTAATACATTTTTATTTTTATTTTTTATTTTAGTTTATTCATTAGAGTTTCTATCCTTTATTCCCATTGAATCAAGTTTAATATTAATCCATTGAAAACTGTCTATTGGCAATACCGAATAAAGTTACTTTCTGCTCCAGCTAATAGGAGGTGTGAGAGAATTAACCTATTGAAGTCCCAGTTCTTCATCTGGGGCAAAGAAGAGTGGCAGTCCACAGCTGGGCTTCAAGGGGCCTGAGGACATCCTGAAATGTTATGCAAAATTCTCTAAAATGCCTTATTAATTTTGCCTTGTTAACGTGTTGGGGAGCAAGAGCCCATGATTTAAGTAAGTTCAAAGGAAATAACACAAAAACAGCTATAATATTTTTTTTACAAAACATGTCATCCAAGCTGATTGAATAATTCTAAGTAGACAGGATTGCTGAATCAGACAATATTAAATTGAAGTTATTTATAGTAAGTCAATCTTTTAAGGGAATTATGACATGTGACCCTGTAACATTTTTTTAAAATGCAGTCCGTAATGAGTCCAACATTTCTCAGAAACAATATCTAAGAAGAAACGTTTACAGCAACACTAAGAAAATTTTCAAGGAGAGGAGGCCTTCCTCTGGTTGAGAACATCATGGGACACTTTTGGAAGCTGGAAGCACTTGAACTATCCATTGTAGAATAGATAGGAATTTGTAGACAAAGGATGGGTGAGCAAGTTTTAAGTTAAAATAAGTGTTGACCAATGCCATGGACTTAGGGAAAGTCAGGCCATCCTCAATTGCAGAAACTTTCGGGGCAAAATAAGAAATAAGGCAAGAAATGTAGCCTTGTACCTGACCAAGAAAGCTGGGTCTTATTCAATTAATGTTTCTTATCAAGGGGATAATATGAAAAATCGATCTATTAAGAGTGGAGGTGAAAGAAAGATCAGAGAAGAATAGAATAGCTGTGGAATACTCTGTAGATAACCAGGGTGAAGAAAATTAGCCACAAAGACCAAGCAGAAAAAGTGAAAAACCATTTTGGATATGAGGTAGCCTATTGTTGCCCAGGGTTACTGCCCAGGGTCAAAATTTCTGTCCAAAATTATTGCCTTCTTCAAATGCTTAGTTGGCACACACATACAAAGACACAAACCCTTAGTACCTGCTACACTAAGTTTTGGGGTGATGCATCTACAATGATTTTTCCCCCAGTAAATTGGCCCTTATAGGGAATAAAAGAACAGTTTTGGTTCTCAGTTCATCATGATACTATCTCAGCAAATGTCAAAGGACAGGAATGAATTAATTCTCTGGTCCTCAGTTAAAATCTGAATTCCCTGTTTCCCTGACCAACATGGGAAACCACAGCAACAAATGTTCTTGTTGGAGGTGTCAATCCCACCTTTCCTGGTTTGGAGAAGTGTAGCCCTCTCTGTCCGCACCACACACTCCCCTCTGGCTATCAGCTGAAGGATTACTTATATCTCCCACTCAGGCTGACCAAAGAATAAGTGGTCAGAGGGTCAGAGGTCATTTTGAATAGAAAATGTTCACTTCTTTAGAAACCATGACACCATGGCATTGGAAGTGACTCTCAGGTCTCTCTATCACAGAACCAATAGAACATAGGCTTTTGAGATCAATGTGTGGCATAGAATCATTAGAACAAATTCAACAGGAAGGAAAGGAACCACTAGATGGGAATTGGATAGTGTGCTGAGATTTACACAGACTGCAGAGGATATGCATGGTCCTCTGTTATTACAAGTGCTCTTTGGTAGAAAGTAATAAATCCCTCTTGTTTAAGTCACTCATAGTTGGAATTGTTACTTTTTGCTTTTGGCAGACCGAAGAGGAAAATGGTTACCCACAGGGACTGGAAGAGAAGAAAGGTGCCAAATTTTAAGATCTCAACCACATTGCATTAATTTATAATTGAGCAGTAGTTAGGTGTCTTTGAGCAGAAACCTCATTTTGGACTCAGTTTTGGGAGCAATGATTGTGTGATGTCCTGAGACAACCTGGAACTTGCACATGATGATATTTCCTCCTGAAAAGAACATTACTTTTGAACTGAAAGGCATGTTACTTTTGAGCAAGGTATTCCAGAGTTCTAGTCATTTCTAAAATTACCTTGTTCCTCTCTAGGGAGAATTTTTCACTGTCTCTAGGTTCAAATTTCATTTTGTTTGATAAATATGCCAGGTGTAAAAGTTTCTCATTATTTAAGAATCATGGTCAGCAAAGTGAGTAGGTATGTAGATAAGTAGACAGATCAATTATAGATGATAAAGAGCTTTCCACCAATATCATAGATACATAGATGATAGATAGATAGATAGATAGATAGATAGATAGATAGATAGATAGATAGATATAGGAGCTTTATACCAATGTCACAAATAAGATAAAAGAAAATTTGTGCTAGGCTGAACAATGCCCCCTCCAAAAATTCCCTTGCCCTGATCCCCAGAACCTATGAATGTTAAAGGTAGCACCTGAAAAAAAGGGGGGACTTCCTACATGTGATTAAGGTAAGGATAATGAGGGGGTCATCCTGGATTATCTGGCTGAGTCCAATATAATCACAGTGGTCTTTATAAGGGGATGGGGGCTGGAGGTCAGAGTCAGAGAAGGAGATATGATGGTGGAATTAGTGGTTGGAGTGATCCACTTTGAAGATGGAGGAAGGAACCATAGTCAAGGAATGCCAGGGGTATCTAGAATCTGGAAAAGGTAAGGAAACGATTACCCTCTGAAACCTCCAAAAGGAATATGACCCTTCCAACAGCTTGATTTTGGGACTTCTGACCTCCAGAGCTGTAAGATAATATATTCGTGCTATTTTGAGCCATTAGTTCATGGTAATTTGTTGCAGCAGCAGTATAAAAAAATAACAGAACACTATAATCGGAGTCACTAAAGGCTCCGAATTTCTGCCCAAAGGAAACAATAAGGAGGTGGGAATGGCCCCCCACATTCCTGCTGCAGTCCCCCAGGAGTATTTGAAGAATCTGAGCTGCAGACAATGAAGACATCACTGTGCTGTCCAGAGCAGCTCCTGGCATTTAACAGCTCTGACATCATCCTTCAACTGGTTTCAGCCTCCTCATATTTCATATTTTTATTCCATTATGATCAGAAGAACAAAAACATGGCCTGACCCAGAGGTAAGTGTTCCAATATGACAGACCCTAGGCAAAGAGGGGATTGACTTCCACAAGACGAGTCAAGTCTATAGATGCTAATGAAACACATTCAGAAGCGTTCATCTGCCCAGCCCATTGTTCATGATAGTCCCATGGGCATTAAACACACACACACAGTCACACCCACACACACCACTCCTGGGTCCCATTTGAATGCCAATCAGTTCCTGCAGACTAGCCAAGTTACTCCCACGGTGTCAGAAAAATCCTGAAGTGGGAAGCCAGAGATACATCTTGAGGGTCCGGGTAAGAGCTGTTCAGTTGAAGGGTGTTGATATCTGCTCTTAAGTAGTTGCCACAGCAGCATTTGGAATAAGAGGGGCTGACAGGATTTGTCTACAAGATGGATCCATTACACTTGCAATATCCAAATGATATACTAGGAAAGAGGGTTTATTCAGAAACAACAAAAAAGGCAAACCAGCCCATAACATGTGGTCATTACCATGTATTATCAATGGTGACCAGAGCTCCTGATCAGCAGTTTCCAAATTCCCAATGCCTGGCACAAGGCTGGAAGTCACACAGTAGACCCTCAGCAAGTTTGTAAAATTGAACTGAACTATTTTTCACTGCTCTTTCCCCCTGTATTAGTTTCCAAGGGCTTTTATAATAAATGACCTTAAACTTAGTGGCTGGAAACAACAGAAATTTATTGTCTCACGGTCCTGGGAGCCAGAAGTAAGAGATCAAATTCAGTGAGGCAGAATGAAGACATTGCCAAGGCCACATGCCTTCTGGAGGCTGTAGGTAAGAGCCTTTCTTCATCTCTTCCAGCTCCTGGTGACTCCTGGCCTTTCTTGGTTGGTGGCAGAATCACTCCACTCTGCCTCTCTCTTCATATGGCCTTCTTCCCTGTGTGCCTGTGGGTCTCCTCTCTGTGTCCTCTGCTGTTCTTACAAGGACACAAGTCATTGGATTTAGGCCCACCCTAATTCAGTATAACCTCATCTTAATGTGGTTACTTCTACAAAGACCCTATTCCAAAATAAGGGCCTATTCACAGATTCTGGGTAGACATGAATTTTGGGGAGACATTATTCAACCCAGTACACACATGTCAGCATGGAAGTCATGATTTTACCTTTTTGGGAAAATTATCCTACAATAGTGGTGATGCCATTAAAAGTAAAGTCAGGAGAAAGTGATGGGTTGGGATGTGAGAGGTCAAAGAGAACGTGTTTGGAGTTGAATATATTGATTGGCCTAAATGTGGGGCTAGAGGACAGAGAAGGGAAGACTAGATGAAGAGGAAAAGTAGTAACCTCAGTGGCAAGAGTGTTACAGAACAGAGCAGGGGGAGGGAGGGGTTGAATGATATAAAAGACACCCCCTTTTTTTCTAGGGGTTCCTCCCACCTGCTTGGTTCATTTTGCCCACTGCCTGAGGAAAAATGTCTCTTAGTACCAGAGATCAGTGAAAAGGAAAGGAATTTATTATTTATTTGAAATAACACAAACTGAAGTTCCCCACAAATGCACACAGTCCTCCTGGCACCCTCCATGTGACAAAAGGGAGCACTTCCAAAGCCTTGTGGTCCTGACCCTCACCCAAGACGCATGGTCCCAACCAAGACACCAAAACTGAATGGTCCTAAACAGACACGTGGTCCCAAAAAGAGAGACAAGACCCCAATGGCTGCTGTGCCTCCGTTTGAATCCCAGCGCCAATCTTCTTCTACAGGCCCATTTCCAGCTCCTCTCACAATTGGCCACAGCTGCCGCCATTCTGGACAGGTGTGGCCCTGTGGTGTGGAGCCAATTATCTCCAAGCTCTTCTGGACCCTATTGCAAATCCCTATTTGGGGATCCCCTCTTGGCTGCACTCTGTTATAAGAGCTCTGTTCTATCTAACTTGCTGACTTTACAGATGGGAAAACTGAGGCCCAGAGAGGGATAACTCTCCCAAGGAGTTAACTGGCAAAAGCAGGATGCAGCACAGACTTTTTGACTTCAGCTCAGGATCCCATGCTGGTTGGAAAGGTTTTTTAACAGTTTCTGCTTTTGAATGGAGACCTTCAGACTGTTCATTTCCCTGACAGCTTCCATATATCATATTCTTAACATTTCCATATATGCACACACATACATAGACATACAAGAAAAAGGTCCACATAGTGGCACAAAACTTAATTGTGATATCTTTTATTAGAAAAGCTGAACCTGAATCAAAATTCGACCACAGATAATTAGTTTACATGCCTCCCTGATTACACCATTGTGTAATCTTCTGGCCACAAGGAAATGTCTAAACTGTAGACAACTCTATAGCTATTAGTACAATGAAATAGGTTTTAAGACAATGATTTCAGTACTTGATAATGGCCCAGGTACAGAAGATTTCTGAATTCTTAGAATTCATGAAAGCAGAAGAAATTGTGAAAATGAAAAGCATCCCAGTTTCAAACTTATTTTTTTAATTATGGCACTGACACTGTGGGAAAGTTATAATCAAAGATCATCTGATTGTCTAATTCTACAGTGATATTCCGGCTCCCAAGAGTTTATAATCACCAAGTCATAAAATGTAGCATATTTTTTACTTTCTTTTACTTTATACCCCTGTATATATTAGGCACAATGAGATATTTCCTTACCAGCAAAAGAGACTTGGGAAAATTTAATCATTTGTTTCATACACTTCCTCAAAACTTTACTGTTTTAGACACATATGGCTCCTATTCTGCAAGAAATTCAAATCTGTACCAGGATGTTTTTGCTCAATGTTGCTATACACTTTGGAGATGCACCTACTAATAATGTTTATGGAGTGTTTTATATTTTCATTGTCTCTATGACATCATATCATTTGAGATTCACAACCACTCACAGAGGTATTTATTATTGTCCCCATTTCAGTGATGAGAAAACTGAAGGTCAGAGACATTCAATTGATTTGCTAGTTTATGCCTCACTGTGAAAATAGCTGAGCTGGACCTCAACACAGAGAAATGTTTCATTCAGATGAAATATTTTATGAAATCCAAGATCTAAAACAGATCAAAGGAATACTTCTTTGGTTGAGGCAAGGGTGCATCTAAGGTAGTTCTCAAAGAAATTCCAGTAGTTGTCTAGACAAGCCTACTCGGGGCAGTTTGGAACATTCTAATCTTACCCAGATTCCTTTTTCAGAATGAGCAAGTCATCCTCTGCTCACAACCCTTCAGCGGTGTCCTTGTGCTCCTAAGACAAAGCTCTTCTCTGAGCCTACAGGCCCTCACATGGCAGTGTTGCTCAATGGACCTAGGCACTGAATGAGAAGCTGCCAGGTCTGACTACAGCACTTACTGGCTATATGACTATGGACAAGTTACTTTACCTCTCTGGGCCTTCGTTTCCTCATTTATATGCAGATAATTATTATTCAAACCTCACTTACACTATTGTTTTAAATGAGGTCCAAAATGAGATTGATTAAATGAGATGATAAATACATAGCCCTCGCATGATGCCTCATATATAATGACTCTTAATCAATTAACATCATTTCTATAAAAATTATTATTTTTATAGGGCACTTGTATCTCTAGAAACAATTTGTAAATCAAAGCAAGTTGATGGGGATGCCAGGCCTAAACTGATGAGAGGCAGTCGGTGATGAAAAGAGACCTTAAGGAAGACCTCTTTCAGGTTTCTACATTGATATTTTTGTTCTTATTTTGTACAAATACCAATCACGGGATAAGGTCAGATCAAGCTGCTTTTTTCCAAGCCTGCTGGACCCCGGGTGGGTGTGAACATTGACAAGTTTATCAGTGTTGCTCTCTGAAATGAAAAGGGCCCTACTCCTCAGCCCATGGGAAGCACAGATAAACCCAAAGAGAGGGGTTCTTTTCATGGGGTTGCATTTGCTTCCACTGGGAAAAAAAAAATGGCAACAATTGGTGGTAGCCACTGTTAGCTGCTTCCCCAACAGCTATAACTGCCCTTCTCCTTTGTCCCTACCAGAAGTCTCAAGAATCACAGGCGATGTATTCCAGGGGAGACTCTCCATCAGCCCAGGGGCTAAATATGTATCACTTCAAGGAACCCATGGCAGTTCCACTTGCCTCTGATTGACTGAGAAGTGAGCCCAGGTCAATGAGATGTAAGAAGAAAGACAGTTCTTTACGAGCCCATCCTCACATCTGACATCAACTGCAGATTCAGGATCCTAAGATAGCCCTCCCTGGTGACACCAACTATAAGTTTGAGGGTCTCCAAGATCACCCTCAGGTTCAATAATTCACTAGAAGGACTCATCAAACCCATCAAAGTCTTTATATTAACTACTATGGTTTATAACTGTACAAAGACTCAGATTAAAATTAGCAAAGGGAAGAGGTTCATAGGGCAAGTTCAAGAGCTAACCCAGCATGGAGCTTCCAATGGTCACCTCCCAGTGGAGTCAGGTGAGTAGTGCTCAATTCACTCAGCAAGTATGTATGATGATATTCATAGAGTATTGCCACCCAGGGATGCTCACCTGACCCTTGGTGTCCAGAGTTTTTATGGGGGCTCAGTCACGTAGACATAATTAATGATCTCCATTGCTGACCTTAGTCTCTAGCCCTTCCAGAGGCTAAGCTAATACAGCGAGGCCTCCCACCATAAATCACTTCATTAGCATAGGCTATTGAGCATGGCCCAAGGGCTCCAGGTAAACCAAGTCATTTTTATAAGGCAGCACATTCCAAGGACTTAAAGGTTACTGCCTAGAAGCTGAGGCCAAAGGCCAAAATTTTGGGCAAGTTTAATCCTTTATTACAGAAAACAACAGAGGAAGGCTTATGGAGTTTTTATCACCTATTTTTAAAAGAAATACAAGCCAGGGATTCTGTCTCTTTCCCTGCATTTGAAATGTTTTTGTGTATGTATGTGTGTGTGTACAGACATGAGGTCTGGAACTGCAGCAACCACTCTGTAGCCATGAGGCAACCCACAACCCACCTGATGATAAAAATCATAGTGGAAGGGGGCAGAGAGGAGAGATGGGAAGACCTTTAGTTCTTTTTTTTTAATTTTTGAATTTATTGACTTGATATTGGTTAATAAAATTATATAGGCCTCAGTTGTACAATTCTGTAATATACCATCTGTATGTTGTATTGTGTGTTCTTGTGTGTTCATCACCCAAAGTCAAGTCTCTTTCTGTCACCATACTGTTGTCTGTGTCTATGAGGTGATTTTTGTTGTTGTTATTTTTATTCTGCTTTGTTTTGCTGGGAAGCTTTTAGTTCTTGCTAATGTCTTGAGACAAACTTTTCTTTACATGAATAACATATCTCCTTAATGTTTGAGCTATTTTAAGTTAGATTTTCTTCTTATTTGAAGCTGAAAGCTTCCTAACTCATATCATACATCTGGTCATTAGAGTGATACACATGGTTGGTTGAGAGCCTGTCAACAGGATACACAGTAAATGGGAGTTTCTGAGACAATCTGTACCAGAATACAAAGCACACCTGAATAACAGTAGTAAAGTCACTAGTTAGTTTCGTGGAGCATGTATATTTCTGCAATTTACCATATGGAGAGGGTAGGAAAGTCTCAAGGTAGGAGACTGGAGATAGGGGTTTCAAGTCTGAGTCTATCAATACCTCACTGTGTGACCTGGCATGGGTCTCTCAACGGCTCTGATCTGCCTTTTCCTCATCTAAAATATTAAATCAAATAAAACTTCACCTATTCATACTGTTTTGGGCAATTAGATGACAAATTTTCCCTGTAAAGGACAGAAACCCAATTAAAATTGCTTGAGAAAGAAAGAAAGAAAGAAAGAAAGAAAGAAAGAAAGAAAGAAAGAAAGAAAGAAAGAAAGAAAGAAGATTCATTCTGAGAGAGAGATAATGCAGCATATTCAAATGGAAGTGCTGAGCTGAGAGTTTACCTAGGATGCTAAGCAGGTACATCTGAGGGGTACTTAACCAAGACCTGGGTGGGGGGATATTTCCCAAGTTGAGTCGTAGAGAATGGGACTTAATCAGGTGACAAGAAGTGGGAGAAGTTTCTGGGCTGAAGGAACAAGACAGAGGTGAGAAATCACATAAAGCAAACACATAATACTTGTGCACATGTGTGCACACATGTGTTTATGACAGGGTACAGGCTGCCAGATACCCAGCTCAACATTACCAGTGAGCAAGGATCAGGGGAGATGAGGCAGGTGAGCAGGGACCACCTCATGCAAGGAAGTTTTCATGCCACGCTAAGATTCATAAATTGATGGGTGGCTTCCCTTTACAGTATACAAGAAAAGAGAAAAATTCCCCCTCAAGCAAACTTTAAGCCAATCCAGCACAAAAATTAACAAAAGCTGCTTTCATTCTATTTTTTTCGATGCTTGTGGCTCCCACAATTTTTCACTTCCATTAGATTTTTCTTTTCTTCTATCCCCCATGCAGAAGGTAGGTACTAATATACTTCATTGGATTTCCCTTTCCAGCTACAATATGCATGCTTGAGACAAGTCAAAAAGAGAGCTTTAAAAATAAAAAACAGCAGTTTCTCTCTTCTCCCTCAGTCCCTGTTACCCTTCCATCAGAGGAACAAGGCTGAGTTTGATGTGAGTTTCTATACTTGTTTCTATGTGTACACAGTCATATGTCAACACATACAGTCACATAAATAAAATTTTTTCTACTTTAAAAAAATGGATTATACCACTCTCATTATAGTATATTTGCTCAGGTTGACACATAGAGATGCAATTAATTCTTATAAACACTGTATAATATTTCATACAATGAGCAAATCTGTCTGTTAATTCAACCATCTCTAGCAGTGGACAAAACTGGATTTACTTCTGCCTTTTTTAATCATTCTCAATAATATAGCAATAAACATGCTAGCACATTTATCTTTATGTATTTATACATTTATTTCTATAGGATAGATTCCTCAGAGTTAGATTTGTGGGTGAAGAGGTTACTCATACATCTAATTTGAACAGATACTGCCAGATTAATTCCCTAAAAGATTATAGCATTATATTTATATGCAGCAGTGTACCATTTCCCAAACGTATAGTCATCCAGAAGACACCATCTTTCATCCATCAGATTGGCCAGGGTGAGGGGGGGAAAGAGTTAATGTATTTGAGGGTCTCAGAAGGTGAACTACCCGAAATGGTGGAGATTTCTTGGGTCTTCCCTGTAGTTGGACACTGAAGAACAGAACTAGAGAAACTAATTTCAAGCAAATCACCTGGCTACTCAAGAAGGCCACTTCCTGTGTGTGAGAAGGTACAGAGAAGTGGTCTTAAAACTATATTAGCTCAAGGTATTCCCTGTTCCCAGCCCTTCTCCCAATCCCTGAATAAGCCACAAACTCTCCCATCTGCTGATCTTTGCTGAAGCATTCTCCTCTTTTTAGGTTGCCATTCCCTCAACCCATATGCTTGTGCCAAATCCTCACTTTTAGTTTAGTTCAAACTAAAGCCAAACTTTCACCGTTTCCAAGAAGCTTCCAAGTATCTCCACTGCAATTCATCTGCTCCTCTACCATTTGCTTGAACAACAATAAAAATGACTACTGCTCTCACCATTTATGATGTGCCAGGCATCATGCTATGCACTTTACATGCATTTTCTCATTTACTCCTCAATAGCTTTTATAGGTAAGTCATATTGGTACCTACACTTTGAAGGTGAGGGAACTGAGGATCAGAAAGTTTGAGACACTAGCCCACAGACACACAGCCAGAAAGTGTGGGAGCTGGACTTTACATTCAGGTCTGTCTCCTCCAGTCATTATCCAGTGCTACATAATAAAAGGAGAATTTCACTGAGCAAGCTGGTACTTTAATGGAAAGTTGTTTGGGTCATTTCTTTGTAAACACTGCCTGCTAATAGATGAATTTGTTTTCTACATCTTCTATGCAGTCTTACCTCCCGATGAATCTTATGAATCCAGCAAAGTTGTCAAGTCCTACATGCAGTGTGATGTTACCAGAATTCAAGCTTTCTGCTGCTAATTTTTCACAAGGTTGTAAGCTTTAATTTAACTGTCAGACCCTGGGTCTTTTGCCAGCACTAATGGAGGACTGTAGCAGCGATGGTAATTATTTCTAGACACTGGTAACTCCTTCATTTACCTTCTGGTTGCAACTACTCAGCAGCTTCAAGCTAATTTCCTTTCTTATTTTCCTCATTAGTTTGCAAACTCCCACTGCCAATGAAACAACCCATCTGATAAAAACATCAACATGGAGTATTCAAAATATTAAAACTGTCAAATAAAGATTGGGTTTTTACAAGGCAGTCTGTGTCACACATGTCGAAAGCACTTTCCAAAGAAAGATTATATAGGGCAAAAAGTTACTGGGGTAATTTTGTAACCCACAAAAACAAACCCCACTATGACAGGTTCTTCTAGATATTATTCTGATATCTTAAAAATCAGCTTAATATACTCTGAACAAATGTGATTAAAATGCTGTTGTCATATGTTCAAATGAAGACTGCAAGTTTTCTGCTCACAGTGAAATTAATAGGAAAATTACCCAAAAGAAAATTCTGAGGTCTTGGTTTATATTTCATTCTTCCCACCAAGAAACAATGCAGACAAAAGATGGGACCTGCCAACCAACACTTATTATCAGGAGCACTATTCTTTCACAGTTCTCAAAAGTTGAACACCTGAGTCAAATTGCTAGGTAGCAACAAAAGCTGTGGATGGGAATGAAAGCCCCAAAGATAATGAAAAAGCAGAGAAGAAAGATGATAGAGCTTGGGTGGGACTGAGTTGCAAACAAAAAGACAAAGACTGAACTACAAATGGGTAATTTTAAACGGGACTTCAAGGAAAAAATCCCTCCAAATGGAACACTTTACAACATAAACATTGACATGTTTACAATGTGATTTAGTGAAAAAGGCGGCATGTAGAGGAACCCTCATCTTCCACCTAGCCCAACAGAAAAGAGCTCAAGTCAAAAAAACAATGAATGTGTGTCTTATGAAATCTCACCCCCTAGTGATAAGGGAAGAGAAGAGTTGGTATAAGATGAAAAAAGTAGCAGAGTCATGTCTGGGAAAATACCTTGCACACACACACAGACAGATGCACCACATGTATTATCGTGTGTGTGTATGACACATTGAGAAAGACACAAAGAAATAGAGAAAGGCAGACAAAGACAGAGGGAGAGATAAAGACAAATTCAGACAGACAGAGCCCTAAATTAAAATAGAAACAGACAGAGGCTGAGATAAAGACAGAGAGACAGACACCAAACAGAAATAAAGATAGAGAGACAGACAGACAAAGACCAGAGACAGAGCAGAGAAAGAGGGAAACAATGTTTGTGAAAGACAATTGCATGTCTGCATAGCCAGGAAATCGTTATCATTTAGCATATTTTTAAAGTTTGCTTATAAGTGACAGATAAAGAAATCAAGAGGTCCTGCAAGATCATTATGCTTTCAGAGCTTAATCAAATGGAAACCCTTTTGCTTTCTAGAGTTTCCAGAGTGCTGTGCTCTGAAAGCTTGTGCCCTGCCACTCCCAGGTTCGCATGTTGAAATCCTAACACTAAGGTGATGCTACAGAAGGCGGGGCCATTGGTAGGGTGATTAGGTCATGAGAGGGGCCCTCAAGAATGGGATTAGTGCTCTTATAAAAGAGACCCCGCAGAGATCCATTCCACTTCCACCATGTGAGAACACAGTAAAAGGGGGCCATCTACCAACCAGGAAGAGGAAAACCAGAATGAGACCATGCTGATGCCTCCATCTCAGACTTTGGCCTCCAGACCTGTGCAAAATAAATGCCTGCTGTTTATAAGCTACTCAGTCTGTGATATTCAGGCTCCTTAGGCAGAACAGACTAAGACACGGGGGTAAAGAGGTTGAAGACCAGCTGCATTCAGTCATGTATATTTACTGAAAAACATATACATGTAATAATAACATTTAAGGCTAGTGGGTGCTTATTATAAATCAGTCATTTCTTTAGGTACTTATAAGGATTAACTCAGTTAATCCTCATTCCAACTGGATGAGGAAGGTCCTACTGTTATCCTCATTTTGCATGTGAGGAAACTGAGTCACGAGGGATTGAATAAGTTGCCCAAAGTCACACAGCTGGAAGCCATGGGGCAAGGATATAAACAAGGCAGACCTGGCCTCAGAGTCTGTGCTGTTAATGACTATATCACACTGATCCCTGCAGTACTGTTCTGTACATTTATGTATTTCTATATATTCCCCATAACAGAATGCCATGGAAATTTCTAAAGAAATAAAATATGCCATAATCAGAAAATGTCTTGTAGCCAAATTGTCCAGTTTGTGCTGGGTTAAGCCGAGTTAAACTGTTATTTATGGTAAAATTTCTTGGCAGCCTATGTTAATGTACACTGTAGTTCTCTAATAGGGGAATTTGCAGCATCTTCTAAACATACTTAATTCTGGAAGCTCTTTTTCTCAGATTCACCTGATAACCTAGAATTGCTGGGAAATACTGACCTAGATGCTCTTTGTGGTGTTCCCCAAACCCGGGACTCTGTGGTTCTTTACTTAGTAATTATGAACAAAGATAATTAAAAAGGATAAAAATTCCTTTCAAAATCAGAAAAAAAATCAGCCATATTCTTTTACTCACTCAACAACTATTTATTGAATACCTGATTTGTGCCTGAATCCTTTTCACTCTAGTGACTAACACATGAAGCTCACTTTTGGATGTGAGAAGACTGGTGCAGAAACAGTCAATAAATGAATACCAAATAAACAATACAATCAGGGGGTTATAAGTACTATGACAAGTATAATAATTCAGAGTAAGGGGCAGAGAGAGACAAGAGTTGCTCTTTTAGCTGGGAATATTAGGGAAGGTGACATTTGAGGAGGTGACTCTGGGCAGAGGTACAAATGAGGTTAGGAAGTAAAACATGTAACAATTGGGTAAAGTGTCCAAGGCAGAGAGAAGAGCAGGTGCAAAGGCCCCAAAGCAGATATTTATGTATTTGAGAATCCCTGGGGAAGCCACTATGGCTGGAGGACTGTGACAAGAGGGAATGTAATGAGAGAGGTCTGGGGAGGGGCCAGGAGCCAAGTGGTCATGTAGAGCTCTGTAGAGTGTAGAACATAGGAAGAACTTGGGTCTTTTGCTCTTTCCAAATGGTCAGTTAATGGACATGGAAAGAAGAAAGACCTTACTCTACCATGTAAGGAGTCTTGAGAGCCAGTTTCTCCCAAGAGAAGGGTAGTGTTGACCTTAAAATGTTATCACAGAAGGAGAGTGATGAAGGATTCTAATTACTAAACCATACAAAAAGAAAAAGTTATAAAAAGGGCAGCACGGTACTGTGGAAAGGGGTGTAGGGTGGGATGAGAACAGCCTTGAGATCCTATGAACCTGAGTTTATATCCCATGTCATTCATCAAATGAAATGTGAGGGTTGTGTGTGTGTGTACCTGAATACAGTTTTGTGTGTGTGTTTGTTTGGGATTTTTGTTTTGTTTTGTTTTTGTTTTAAGTTAAATATATTGGGGTGCCATTGTTTAATAAGATCATATAGGGTTTGAGTGTACAGCTCTATAACACATCATCTATATACTGCACTGTGTGCCAGCCACCCAAAGTCAAATCTTCTTCCATCACCGTATATTTAACCTCCTTCACATTTCACTATGTCCCTACCCACCTCTCTCTGGTGACTACCATACTGTTGTCTGTGACTATGAGTTTTTGTTTGTTTGTTTTTCTTATTTGTTCACTTGTTAGTTTCAGTTCTGACTCCAGATAGAGTTTTTGATATTGGCTTTAAAAATAGTTCCTTTTATTTAATCAGGAAAATTTTCAAACGCAAAAATAAAAAGCATGTATTTTCCCCACGTCCTCACTTTTCTCTCACTTCTCCACCTTAGCTCCCTCCCGTTATTCCTCCACAGAAATTTCTCTTGCCACTATTACCAATGACCTCCATGTTGTCAAAGCCAATGTCCATATTCTGGTCTTTTTTACTCAGTCTCCCAACACCATTTGTCAAGGCCTGCTTGAGGCACTCAGCTCTGCTGGCTTCTAGAACCTTGTTATGCTCCCATCTCCTTGATCATCATGCCTTTACACCTATTGTTCTTCCTCCTCTACTTGACTCCAAAGATCAGAGCTTCTCAGGATTCAGTCCTGGGCCCACTTCCTGTTTCTTCCCTTCCCTTCATTTGCCATGCTAGATTGCCAGTTAATCCAAAAGATTTCAGAGTTGGACTCAATCAAGCAATTTATATCTGCCTGTTTACTGGCTGGAATATGAGAGAAAACTGGATCTCTGTGTCACCTGAGGGAGGAGACAGTATGTGGTCTTAGGCAGGTGCCAATGGCCAGAATAGCAAAGGATATTGAACCACTCTGCTGCTTATCACAGTGCAACCATTAAGTTTTGAATATTTATTGATGGTCAGCTTGCAAGGATTCTGTGATATGGGCAGCTACCTTGAAAAATAGAAGTATCCCTGGCTTCAGGCTTCAAAGCTTCCAGAATTATTAATGATCCCTCAGCTGGTCTCAGCACTACTGGCAAGAAAACACCAACAATTTTTTAATTCAAAAAATTATTAATTAGGAGTAACCTTTAAGTAGAGGCAATCTCCCTGACCTTGGCTTTATTTTATTCTCTAAATTCAAGGCACTGGAAACATAATAAACCTACAGTTTCAATATCATTCAAAACCAGTAATTTTCCTTTAATTATTGCAGGTTAAAGCTCCCTTCATTTATATGCAGTATTTGAGAATTTTATCTGGAATACATGAATATCAAAGGAGGCCTTTAAGTTCCTTTAAAAATCATTTCTATCCACTCTGTTAAAACAATTACCTGTACAGGAAATATTCTAGCACTGTTTTGTTAACCACGTGTGAGAAAACCTGGACTCTATTCATTTAAGTGTTAAAGATAGATAGGTAGGTGGGTGGACGGATAGATGGATGGATGGACGGATGGTGGATAGAGACATGTAGACAGACACAAACAACTTGTTAATCTGCAAGAAGAAATCATAGAAAAAGTATAACTTCACTTAATCTCCATAGCAACTCTATACAGGATATGTGGTTTTTATTGCCATTTTGTGCAAGCAAACTGAAGGTGAGGGATGTTGAATAGTTTGCCCCAGATTACTCAGCTGGAAATGGAAACACCGTTAATAATGAGTGTGATGATCGTGATGATGACAATAGCAACACAACAATAATGATCTTTTTAAAAAACCTCCAATGTGCTAGGCACGTACTTGGTATTTTTTATGTATTGTGTCATTCAGGCACCACAGTAAATCTTTCATTATCTCTATTTAAAGTAAAGAAACTGAGGCTCAGAGCTGTTCAGTAGCATGGTCTAAGTCACGAAGTTGTGAGAGCTGACGTCATTTATTCGAACCCAGGTCCACCTGAGATCAGTGGTCAAGATCTTTCCTTTGTCTCTACAGAAATTTTACTTAAAATGGGGTTTAATATTTGTGTCAAAAGCCATCAACTTTGTCTGTGGATTGCTTATGGAAGTCATAAGCACAGAGCCTCGGAATTACTCTGCTCAGAAATATCTCCTGGGTATGAGATTTTGAAATTTGAGTAAATAAGAGACTCTTTTAAAATGTAAATACCACATGAAAATGTTAAACTTATTAGAAAGTCACACCTTAAGATAATCTAATTTATACCTGAACAACACACTGAATGGGTTTTGTAACTGTGATAGAACAGAATATTTTCCTTTTTTCCTTTAGTTTGGAACATCACAAAGGGGATGGAGAAAGAAAAGCAGCTGGGTACTTTTTAAAATTATCTCTTTGTTTTAGCATAGTTTTGGATTTACAGAAAAACTGTGAAGGTAGTACAGGGTCCCCACTGACCCCAAGTTCAGGTCCCCCTATTATGAACATTTTACATTAATAGGGTGCATTTGTCACACTCAGTGAACCAATACTTACACATTGGTATTGATTCCAGAGCCCACCATTTATTCATATCTCTTCGGTTTTTCCTGCTCCAGGATCCCATCCAGGATACCATGGGACATTCACCATATTCTGCCATGTGTAATGTGCTCCTGTGTATAATGCGCACCCATGCTTTTGGCCCAAACTTTCCAGGAAAAAGTCTTTCATTTTAATGTTTTAATTCAATTATTTATTTATTTATATTTAGAAACAAAACCAATTATTATATCCCAGGGTATTATTTTGCATATATTATTTTGCATTATTGCTTTCTAGAGTTACACTCTTAATGCACAAGCATAAGTAAGAGAATTAAAAATATTTGTAGATACGGAACTAGTACTACCCATGTATAATGTGCATCCTTATTTTTCCCTCAAAAATTTGGGCAAAAAAATGCACATTATACAAAGCAAAATATGGTAGTTGTTATGTTTGCCTTAAGCTCCTCTGGGCTGTCTAGGACGGTTTCTCAGGCTTACCTTGTTTGGGATGACCGTGGCAGTTGGAGGAGTACTGGTCTAGTATTTTGCAGAATGCCTCTATCCTGGGATGTGTCTGATGTTTTTCTCATGATTAGACTGGGGTTAAGGGTTTAGAGGAGGAAGAACACCAGGGCAAAGTGCTATAATATCAAGGGTTCATGCTTTCAAGATGACTTTTTGCTGTTGCTATGAACCTTGATCTGGTTGAGTAGTTTTCCAGGTTTCTCCACTGTGAAGTCACCCTTACTCTCCCTTTCCGAACTGTACTCTTTGGAAGGAAGTCACTATGTAGAGCCCACACTTGAAGAGTGAAGCCTGAGGCTCCCCCTTTGAAGAGCAAATATCAACATAAATTATTTAAAATGTGTCTGCCTGGGAGATTTGCCTGTTGTTTGTATCTATCTATCTATCTATCTATCTATCTATTTATTTATATCAGTATCAACAGGTGGATATTTATTTTGTATTTTGGGTTATAATCCAAAGTGATTTTATTATGGTATTGCTTGAATTATTCCAGCTCTGGCCACTGGGAGTTTTTCAGTTGACTACTATATGCCTTTGGCATATTCCTATCATTGTAAGACATTTTTAGCACTTTTTTATTGATTATGCTATTACAGGTGACCCAATTTTCCCCCTCTTTTCCCCCTCCACCCAGTACCCCCCATTCCATCCAGGAATCCCCTCCTCCTTAGTTCACGTAGTTCACATCCATGGGTCATGCACATAAGTTCTTTGGCTTCTCTGTTTCCTACACTGTTCTTAACATCCCCTGTCTATTCTGTACCTACCAACTTGTACTTCTTAATCTCTGCACATTTTCCCCCATTCATCCCCTTCCCCCTCCTAGCTGATAACCCTCCAAATGATCTCCATATCTATGATTCTGTTCCTGTTCTGCTTGTTTGCCTAGTTTGTTTTTTAGGTTCAATTGTTGATAATTGTGAATTTGTTGCCATTTTAATGTTCATAGTTTTTATCTTCTTTTTCTTATTTAGTTCTTTTTAACATTTAGAACTTTCTTACTTTCTGGCACAATAAGCTGCTTTGGGCTTATCTTGTATATTTCTTCTGCCAGTCTTAGAATCAGCCATTTCTCCAAGGAACACTGATACATTTTAATGTAGAGTAGTATTTATTGGAAAATGGTATGAGAAACTAAGATATGGACTCTAGGAGTGTTTATTGCTACTGAGTGGCATGCTTCCAGTTCCTCTCAACTAACGGAGAAGGACACATGGAAATATGCAAACCATGTATATACACACTGTTAAAAAGAAACAGTAACCCCAAAACAGAGTCCCCATGCCAAGCCCTTCAGGTAACTAAGATGGGATGCTTAGCCTAATTGCAGTTTTAGTTTCCCAGGAACATAACCTTTAACTAGTCAGCATGGACTTACCTCATCACCATTAGAGACAACCAGCCCGATGAACCCCTTCATTACCTTTAGGAGGGCAAGTTGGCCTGAAACAATGCATTGTTTGCTAATCATTTCCTTCTTCTACCCCATTTCTGTCTTTAAAATTTTTCTATCTTGTGCAGCCTGTTAGCTCCTTTCTAGTTGCTAGATGGGATGCTGCCTAGCACATGAATCATTCAATAGGGCCAATTAGTTCTTAAAAATTTACTCAGTTGAATTTTAGTTATTTAACCACACTATAAATGTCATGGTATTCAATATTTATTTCTATAAATATTTCTATATGTAACCACGTTAAGTCTATATTAAGTTAAACATGAGTTCATACTAATGCCTCAGCATATTTTTTAAAGTACCAACACCCAATGCCCAGCCAAGATCAATTGAATTGGAATCAATTAAATTTGAACCCAGGCAGCCACGTTGGAGAAGTTATCTTGCCCAGGCCTAGGTAATTTTTTGAAAACTCCCCAGGTGACTTTCATGCCACTAGCCCTGAGAATCACTGATAGAAACAAGACAGTGGATGGGAAGCCAATGTGAAACTACATATAGAAATTATTAATAGATGGATGAATTAGCGTATGTTCCTAATGCACCTTAATATGTACATCCTCAGAGTTTTCCTCAGAGTTTTCAATTTGATTCATTTTGTTTATCAAACTCAGCTGCAGCAATTCTAATATATTCTACATGGAGTTGTCCCAATCTAGAAAAGAACCCACATGTATGAAACACACATACAAATATGGGCATTATTTTATTCATAAAACCAAGGAGACTGAGAATCATCAGATAGATAGTGGAGCATCGTTGATGTGTGAAATACTATGCTAGGCACCTATTATAGGACATTGTCATAAAAATAACTTTCACCATAAAAAATAACATTAAACTGAGAGTAAACTGTATGGTTTTTGTTCCCTGTTTCGGGCCTGAAGACTCAAAAACCTTGGGATATCTTCAGTGATAGGAATGTCATTGTATGCTAGTGAGGTGACCTAGGCATGGCCCTGAGAGACCTGGGATGGTGTGGAGGGGAGAGTGTTTATCATCAGAAAAACCAATGACATGATTAAAGGGTTAGAATTTTCAGCTCCCCAGCCATAGAAGGGAAGGGGCCTGGAGACTGAGTCATCACATGGTAAATGATATAATCAATAGAATCAATTATTCCTATGTATGAATAATACATATAGCAGCTAATAATTACTAAGCACAACTTTTATGCTCTGGATGATTCTGAGTACTTTTCATGCATTAATTCATTTAATTCTCACTACATCTGTATAGACTGATTCTACTGTTACAACCTTTTACCAGATGAAAAGAAGCACAGAAATTTTAAGGAACTTTCTCAAGTTCGAATAGCTGAAATGAGTTTCATTCCTATCTCTTGTTCCCCAAGTATACCAGTTGCTCTTCCCAAATCAAGCACTGTGGCCAATTTCTTAGAACTTTCTAGATATTTTCTATGCATATACAAACATTATTTTGGGTGAGAGAATTAAATATATACAGAGTAATTGAGGATAATGTAACCAACACCTATGAGCCCACAATCTAAAATTAACAAAAGTGTTTCATTACATTTAAGTCGGATTACATTTAAATAAATAACAAAATATTCAGTATCATTAAAATCTTCCTTTTAACCTTTTCCCAATTCCATTCATTTTGTCCTTCTAATACATGATTTTATTCTACGTATCACTAAAGTCATGTGTTTATATCTATTGTTTTGTGTTTTTTAATCTACTTAATGGTATCTTTCTGCAAAGTTCACCTTTTCTTGACATTATGTTTTGAAGACCCATGTTTGTTCACACATATTGATCTCATCTATCATTGCTGCTATATAGCTTTCTATTGTATAAAAACCATATTTTATTTATCCATGCCCCTACTTTGCTGTGACATGTCAAAACACTTTAAACATTATTCCTTGGAGCTAAATTTTACATGACATAAAAATTCACCATTTTAATCATTTTAAAGTGTGCAACTTTAAAGAAGACTAATTTCAAAATGAATTGAGAACCTCTGACTTAAGATACAATAAGCATACAAGGACAGATTGGGGACACCAATCTCCCTGACTTTCCTTTCCTTCAGAGTTATATCTTCAAACTCCTTAAACCCAAATCCCTGACATCCACCTTGAGTCATCTATTGCTTTATTTCTTATGCTTTGCTCTAGTCAATAATTGTGTGACTACCTTTGCAAAGTCTAAATGGATTGACACATCTGGATTGGCTTATGTGGCCAAAGACTAGCATAGCTCTCTGTCTTAGTCAGGTCAGGCTTCCATAACAAAATACCATAGCCTGGATGGTTAAACAATAGAAACTTATTTCCCACAGTTCTGAAGCCCAGACATCTAAAATCATGGTGCCATCATGGTGGGGTTCTGTTAAAGGCCCTTCCTTTTCCTTTCTTGCAGATGACTCTCCTCTTGCTGTGTCCTCACATGGTAAAAGGGGTGAGGGGCTCTGGTCTCTCTTCCTCTTCTTGTAAGGACACTAACCCTTATAAGGGGTCTAGAACCACACTTAGGACCTCTTAACCTTAATTATTTCTTTAAAGGCCCCATCTTCAAATACTATTACATTGGATGTTAGGGCTTTAACATATAAATTTGGCCAGGACACAAATATCCAGTCTATAGTACTCTAAAAATGTGAGTTGTCACAGCTGAGCCTGGCAGGTACGCAAACCCATCGTCATCAATGTGAAGTGCTGGGGATAAGTGAAATGTCCACGCAGTATGCAAATTCTGCACCTGGACACAGATGTGGATACAAAGAAGCCAAACCATTGCCCCAGTCACAAGCCCAGGATGTCCCTTAAACATTTGCATTTAGGACAGAAAACTCTGCTTGTCCATTTGTTTGTGAAAAATGTCTGTCATAAATAAGAAATCAAACTAGAAATGCAAACCTCATGCAGCCTGAGCTGGGCCAGCCAGGCAGGGGATATGACAAAATATAAATCCTCCAAGAGAGGAGAAAATTCTGCACAACTGTCTTGTGCCAAACCAGGAACATGAGGAAGAACACCATCCAAGAGCCTAAAAAATGTGCTACCCACAGGCCAGTCCACTGACAGAAATGGATTGCCCAATTAGGTTCAACAAGTTTGACCAAATAAATTTTTGAATTGGCCAGTTACCTGACTAATTCAGGACTGGCTTGCCACCCAACTATAGTAGGTGACCACATGGTATAGACAGAGGAACAGAAGTTTCAGGATCAACTTGGCCTGGGATCAAATTCTACTTGCATCACCTACAAATTACCTACAAAATTCACTTGGAAAATAATCTGACCCACAAGAGTCAGCTTTCCAGATCTATAAAATGGAGATGATAATATACAGGGTCCAGCAGAAGTAATGCCCACGTGAGTGTGGTTGGTAGGGTAATAATATGGGTGTAAGAATTTATAGTTTTAATTTGAACATTTCACCTAAAACACCATATGGTGTGCTTGAGTGTGATATTGTTATGTCACATAATTATATGCTTATGATTTTGTAATAAAAGATTGTGCAATAAAAAGGGGGCATTGTTTGTGCCGGACCCTGTATTTCTTCTACAGCCCATTGGAAAGAATATGTGTTGAGTGCTTACTATGTGCCAAGTGCTCTGCTAAGCTTCCATAACCTTCACAACAATGAGGGAGGTAGGAACAATTTTACCCCATATTCCAGACCAGGAAACTGAGTCATGGAGAAGATAAGTAACTTGCCTGAAAAGTTAACAGTTAGTGAGAGGTAAATGAGGCAGAGTATGCGACATTTAGTTGTGTCCGGGCACTATGGAGTCTTTCAACATATGCTTCCTCCTCACCCTATGTTATTCTCACTAACAGTAATAAACCATTCTCACTGATACTAATAAACTTTGGGTTTAGGCCATTGAGGCCCCTTTAAATGTAAATATTTTAACTAGGACAAACAGCACATCAAACCATATCAGCCATGAAATCCAATTAGCTTAGCATCTTGTTTTCCAAACTTGCCTGAAGACAAAAATTACTTATGACACTTGACATTTCTTCCCACTTCCCAGGATCCTGCCCTGGAGATTCTGAAGCAGTGGATTGGGGTGGGGGCTGGGAATTTTTAATTTCCACAAGACACTCAGAGAGGCTAAGAAACTGGCATGTTCCCCAGAGCCCACGGGGAGAAGGGACCTGTGCAAAGTACAGTACATGACCCGTCCAATAGTGTCATAGACTCCTATACCAAGAAAGAACAGGAGAGCACACCTTATTTTGTCCCATCTCTTCACTTTGCTAATAAGAAACTGAGTCCCAGAGCAGGGAAGTGATTCGCACAGCCTAGGTATGGCAGATATGGAATTTAAATCAGCATTTTTCTGATTCCGCTTTCCTCTAACATCCTCAGGATCAGCAAGTACTGGTTGTGGTGAGAGGTACAGAGGTAAAAGCAACGGTGAATACTAGGAGATATCTAAACAAGACAAGTTTAGATGGGACACTTGTGTGAACCAAACACCCCTGAGCAGCCCAGGAGGAAACAAGAGAGGTGGAAAGAGGGAAAAATAGAGACTGCTTCTGATGTTTTGTAAGACCTGTTTTTTATATTTATTTATGTGTACAGTCTATCTTTTTCTCTCTCCTCCACTTTAATCTTCCATCTTTTTCTTTCTCTCTTTTTTGTTCTCTCTGTACCTTTTTCAGATATATTCCCAGTGTCAACCTAAAAAAGAGGCAAATTGAGGCAAGTTTGAAACTGTCCAAAAAAATGAGTTTACTTGGGAAGAGCAGATGAATTGCAATTCTGAAAATGCAAACTACAGGTGAATCCATTGAGGTTTGGGGGAGGCTGTATTTATGGGCAGGTATGTAGAGAGGGGAGAGGTCAGTGTGAGTTGATTTAAATCAAAACAAAGGCAGATCATCTTTGAAAATTCCAAAGCAGGCAAAACCAGTCCAGTCATTCCAAAAAAGCTCACATTAGCTTATTTTGCACGATCAACCCTGTTCAAGTCTCTGGAAGTCATTAGCAAAACTTGTGATGAGACAATCCCTAATTCATTCCCTATCATTTAAGAAAATTCCCAGATTAGTTTTCTGTAAATCAGATATTAACAGGAAATCAGTCCCTCATTTTTTTGTTTTTCTGAGGGCACAAAACTGAGGTTTTCTATTTTCTATCCTCCAATTCCATTTTATACTGAAATGCTTTCACACTAGCCAACTACAAATATATCTTTTATTTTGTCTGCAGGAAGTTCAGATTTCTTATTCAGTTCCTGGAAACAATCAGATTTTTCTCTCTCTCAGAGACACCTCTGTTCAGAATACGAATACCTCCATCCCAGCGGTGGAGCCCTCATTCTTCACTTAGTCCAGATTCACTTGTTAGTCTGCCGCTGGAAAACATTTGAGAGCAGCCAGGCCCTGGTTGAAGCAAATATCAACTACTTAACATGCATCCTGTGTGTAAAGCTTATCAAATCCTGCTCCTCCGCTATCAAACAGACCTCTGTGGAGGGTTCCTTGATCTAGGGCATATCTTAGGATCAACAAGGGAAGTATGGCGGGGGAGGGGGGGAAGGTTCAAATCAAACTGAAATGTCTTAGCTTTGCTTTGACTTGTTGAGGGCATATGGGGAAAGTCATTTCTAGGTTTTGAAAAGAGGAACAGAAAAACCAATGGATTACACCAGCTTGGATGAGCAGCAATCCTCACCTGGCCGGGTTGACAGCTGGTGCCTTGGACAGCAGTCAGTGACACAGGGTAGAGTTAAAATGTCCTTCTCAGAAAGTCACAAGCCTTTCTGACCCTCAGGGCCAGAATACCTAATCAACTGACCTCCACAAGAAACCCTGGACTTGAGGGTTCCCGAGTCTGACCAGGTTGTAATCTCAATCCACACCTAGATGCTCAAATCAAGATGTAAATAACAGAACCAAACAGAAATTGATCTTCTATTTTTTTTAATCTACTTCCCATAACAACAGTCTTCTGCAAATACTATTTAATTCCTGATTAGCATAATCAGACCAAAGGCAGAGGACTTTCCCTTTCTGTTGGAGGAAGGTAGAAGAACTACACTAAGCTCTGGTGTGAAAAATTCTCAGGTTCAAGTCTGTCCTCTGTCATCTGCCAGCTATGTGGTCTGGAGGAAGTTATTTACTTTTACTGAGTAAAATGTCTCCATCTAGAAAATAGGAAGGATGCTAATAAGAATTATTTCAAAGGGATGTTGAGAGGATTAAATGAGGTGATAAATGTAAAGCACTTAGAACAATGGTTAGATACTTGGTATATTTTGTCATTGTCCTCATTGTAGAGGAGACCAGGGCTCAGAAAGTTTAGGTAATTGCCCCAAATTGTTGCTGAGTAAGAAACAGAAATGGAATTCTAACTTGGGTCAGTCTGACTCCATTACTTAAGTAATTGGTGGTAGTTTTATCTATTAGGATAGATATGTCTGATTTGATTGAATTAAAACCTGTTCCATTACTATGTGGTTAGGAAGACAATCCAAAGATCTGAACCATGGACTGTGAATAGTAAAGATTCATAGCAGTCATTTGTCAACTCCAAAGCCATGGCCATAAAATACAGTCAAATTAAATTACCAAGAGCACAACCCAAACATTTCTAATGTCATTTCCATATGACTTTAATTTTTAAGGTTTTTTAAAATGTATAGTGGCAGATTTACCCTCTTGGTGATATTCACTGTAGTTAATATTAACATGAGTTTTTATTCCCCAGGAATGCTTGTGTGGCTCCTGCTTGTGCTCAGCTTCAGAGGGCAGTGCACCCAGGACAGACCCTTACTTGTGATAAACAAAAAAACAATACAAGACATTCATCCAACCGCCAATTACTTAAGTAATGGAGTCAGACTGACCTAGGTTAGAATTCTATTTGTTTCTTACTCAGCAACAATTTGGGGCAATTACCTAACTTTCTGAGCCCCGGTCTCCTCTATAATGAGGACAATGATAATACAATAATAATATCTTTCCTAGTCTTTTTTTTCTTTGTTTTTAATTTTGACACTAGTACAGATGTCCCCATTTCCCACCCCCACCCTCTTTGCCTGCTTCTTTCCTAGTCTTTGTTGGGATTAATTTAGAGGAGTACAGGACTCAAAAAGAAATGTTCTTTCTTTCCTTTTCCCTGCAACTTCCCAGGCTTTCTCTGTCTTGACTATTTCACATTCTGTTTGTTGGTGAGATCCATAGGGCCAGGGACCATGTCTTGTTTTTTCATCATTCTATCTCCAATGCTATGCACAATGTATGGCACATAATAGATATTCAATACATATCTGTAGAATTAAGTGAATAACTGCATAAGTATCAGCTTCCTGAAGAACATGAGGAGCCCTGCATTTTCATCTGTCCTGTCTCCCACCTTCCTCCTGACTCCATTTCCTTCCCTTCCTGAGGTTCTAGCCACCAGAACAATATCCTGACAGTAGATATTTTTGGACAAAGATGCTGGGTATTGAGCTCTTTCTCCATCTGCCTCTATTCCTGTGTTACTAATAGCTTTGAGAATTTTTCCCCCACAGCATGAATGACAGCTTTTGGCTGAGAACATCTTCAGAAGTGACCCTGGTGGCATGAAGTTATTTTAAGCCTGTGATGTCTCATCTATTTTATAGTCAAAAATGAGTTCTGCAGGCCCTCTCAGAACCTTATAAAAGGCTGACTGTTCAAGGAGCACTAAGTTACGAGTCTCCTCTTCCTTCCCAAAACATGTCAGTCAAGCTCAAAAAGAAAAGGCAACAGTGCCCAGGTGGAATGGGGAAACTCAGTTCCCACTTGACACTAAAAGCCCATGTCAGTGGCCCCAACACCTGAGGCAAAATTAGAAAAGAAGCAATTTATCTTTCTCAACCACCCTATTCCACCTTGCCTTATTGCTTCAGCCTTTACTGATACCCCAAGTATCTAGGGCTCCCCAACATTGAAATCTCCTTTAATTGCCCTTTATCTCATTACCACAGTGACCCCGATTTCATTTTGCTAATATGGTTTTTAAATCCACATTTATCTATTAGTTAATTAACTAATGACTTTAGTGCCTTGAATAACAAATTGCTTTCCTTGACATTTCCCAATGGGTGCTCCACTGAAATTGCATTTATTATTCTTCATTATTCTACCCCCAGAAACTAGAGTAGTGCCAGGCATCTAGTAGATTCTCAATCTATATTTATTGGAAGAAAACATTCTGTAAAAAAGTGACTAATATTAGTTTTGACTTAAATTAGGTTTGACTGTAACAGAAATTTAAAATATCAATGGTTGAAACTAAATCATATTTATTTCTCTGTCATATAAATGTCTATAGGTTGGCAATTCAAGGCTGATATGGTGTTTTATATGAAAACAGAGCCAATAAAGAAAGAAATTGCAGAGAGGCCAGTACTTTTCGAAGCTGGAAGTGTTATATAATTACCTGTTACAATGAGCAAAGTACAGGCCCTTTAGTCAGGATGAAATGTTGGCCCCAAAACTTACTACATATATGAACTTGGACAAGTGAGTAAAACTTTCTGGGTCTGTATTCTCAGCCGTATGAATAAGAACAAAGAGGAGGAGGAGGAGGGAGAGGAGGGAAAGAGAAAGTTGTTGGAGTTGGAATTGGAAAAGGGAGGACAGGAGAGAGAGGGGGGTGGAGAAGGAGAAGATGAAATGGAAGAGGAAGAAGAGGAGAACAACAACTCGTGGGTGAACATAGAAGCATCATGAGTGAAAAAGAGGCCCATACCCCACAGCTCCCCAGGGAAAATTATAATCTGTCCAACTGGCTAACTCTCTGACTTGCCTCTCCCCTCATCGACATCACTTTTCTCTCACCACTGCCTCTTTCCTACCCTGGTTTCAGAATTCCTAACAAGAGGTGAGTCAGTATCAGTAGAGTTGAGAAAACAAAGCAAATAACACAAGGATTTGGGGAGGAGTTCTAAATTTCGTCACGTCAACAAAAACATTCTCATAAGGTGGTACAGAGTTTACATGCCAAGCACAAGACTTGGCACATGATAGGTGACCAATATATTTCAGTTTTCTTCTCTTCCATCTCTCAATATTAATAGTATTTGTTAGGCTTATTTAAAAAAAACGTTTAGAGTTCCATCTTCAGATTTAAATCCAGGATAATCCAAAATCTACTCATTTTATTCTCAACAGCATGACTTCTTGATCTTTTATAATACCTTTAAATGAATATGGGCTGTTTCCAATTCCTGTGCATTTAACAGTGAAGAGTTATTTTAATATCATGTTTTAATTATAGATCTCAGGAGTAGACCTATAATTACACCTGGAGTCCACGGATCCAACTGTCTGAAATAATAGAAATATTTTATTGTCTTGGGGTTTCCTAATCTATAATACAAGAGAAAGTATGTCAGCCAGATTCAGAATTCCTGAACTACACGAATTTAGTCATCTCCAGTGAGGGAGGGAAAAGAATGGGCAAGGGTGTAAATCGGAAACATTGAGAGAGATTTTTCATTTTATTGTTATGAAAGAACCCTCTAGGAGCCCTTCTTTCTCCGATTATAACCTCGAGTGCTCAAGACCTGCACAGGTCTTGACCATCCTGGAAATTTTTTTTGTCTCTCTCCTATATTGGACACTCTGTTCTTTGAATTCCATATTCCATGTGTGTGTGTGTGTGTGTGTGTGTGTGTGTGTGTGTGTGTATCCACATATGTGTGCATATGTATGTGTGTATAAATGTATATACACACACTTTTAATTGAGCTATAATGACATAAAATGCTATACATATTTAATCTGTACAACTTGAGGTTTTAGGGATGGGGACACACTGTGAAACCATCACCACCATCAAGGCCATAAATATATCCATTACTTTCCAAAATTTCCTCTTGCTCCATTATTATTATTGCTGTTGTTGATGTTGTTATTATTTATGGTAAGAACATTTAACATCATATCTACCTTCTTAGCAAATTTTAAATAGACAATACAATATTGTTACCTATAGGCACTATGCTGTATAGGAGATCTCTTGAACTACTTTATCTTGCATAACTGATAAATTTGAAGCACTTAAGCTCCTCCTCTCCCAAACCCTTGCCAACTACCCTTCTACTCTCTGTACAATCAGTTTCTGAATGTCTGCTTTTAATCTCTGCACTTACTTAACTCAGACTTTTTAAAGTAAACCTGTGGTCCTGATGTGTCAATACTTACTTCTCATCTCCTCCACTTCCACACACCACAGGAGGCTGAAGGGAGGTGCAGGAAGGGATGAGGGATCCTAATCCCAACTCTGCAGTTAATTAAACAATGTTGGACAGGTTTTGGTTCTCTCTCTTCATTTTAATGGAGGTGGGGTGTGGGTTAAATAACTTCTAAGACTTCTCCCAGGCACAAGTACGTGTGCTTCTTTCTACCACTTAAATAATTGAGTCGCCATTACAATAGTAAATTAAGTATCAGATATGTCATGTCTATCTTATACATGCATCATGACTCTCTTTGATGCCATCAGAAAGGTTCCTTCTCAAAATAAGAAAAGAAATCCAGAGCAGTGTGTATTTTTTGTTTAAGAAATATTAGAAGTCAGACCCACCAAATAAATTGTGATAGCTCAAAATACCCAAGGTAAAAACAATAAACTTCTTTCTCTCTATTACTGTAGCATACCATAAGCTATATTTATAAAAGCTTTATAGAGTTTTGCCCAAAGCACTAACTATATACCATTCTGCCTATCAGACCTCCTGGTATATAGTTACTGCTAAATTAATGTAATAACTCTTTGATAAACTCCAATAATACAATACTTACCTCACTATGTTGTAACTGTTTTCCAGGTCTACCTCTTAATTAGCTGTAACCTCCTCAAGGAGAATCTATACTGAATTATTTTGCAATTTGAATGCTTAACATACTAGCTGCCATATTATAGGTGCTAAATAAATGCTTGCTGAAATTACAACAGATTGATGTATTCATTTTCTTAAAGATAATCACTTCTCTCCATGGGTGATAAAATTTTGGGTGGTAAAATTTTACACCTGAAGTGTGAGTCACAAAATGCCCTGAACCTGGCTTCCTTTAGCTTGTGACTTTTTCGACCTGGTTACAGGATTAATGTCATTAATGCCCACTTCAGTTAATGGATCTCTTTATGAATTACTCAGCATCTGTATTGCATAACCTAGAATCCATCCTTTCTTGTGTGGCAAATGGAGACTTGAAGTTCAACAAGGGTACTGAGGTTGCAGTTACCTTTTTTTTCAGGATGGCTTTTTCATTATTTATCCTAGAATCTGCATTCTCATTAGAGATCTGAGAAAGATATGAAAAACATATTTTCTTTTTGGCTGACACTGGTATTGATGCCAAATTTTTCTTTTAATTTTACCAAAATGTGTTTTCTCCCTCTCATTTATAAAAATAGGATGCAAAAGCACCCTCCAAAAAGGAAAAATAAAAAATTTCCTAAAGGACAGACTGGTTTCTCTATGTTACATATTTTTATTAATTCCATAAAAAGCCAGTATGTTCCCCTTGAAAAAAAAAATCAGCCATTACAAATGTCATGAAAGTCTTGATTTCACCTTCACTTTTTAAAAGATATTTTCACTAGGATAGAGTTCAAGGTTGACAGGTTTTTTCCCTTTGGTACTTTGAAGTTGTCCCACTGTCTTCCTGCATTGTGTCTAAAACTCAGTTGTCATCCTTAACATTGTTCCTGTGTACCAGATGTCTGTTTTTTCTCTGGCTGCTTTAAGATTTACTTTTTGTCACTGGTTTTAAGCAATTTGATATATGTCTTGGATAAATTTTGTTCATCTTTCTTGTGCTTAGTTTGCTGAGCATCTTATATCTATCAGTTTATGTTTTCCATCAATTTATATTCTTTTAGCCATTATTTCCTCAAAATGTTTTTCTCTGCCTACCCATTCTTATGAACTGCAATTACAAATATATTGAGCCCTTTACAATGTTCCCAACTCACTCGTGCTGTTTTTTTCCAATGTTTTTCCTGCGTGCACTTCATTTTAGGTAGCTTCTATTACTACATTTTCAAGTTCATTAATACTTTCTTTTGCAACATCTAATCTGCTGTAACACCATTCAAGTATTTTTTGTTTTAACTCTCTGACATTATAGTATTTATTTCTACAAGCTCGATCTGGCTTTTTAAAAATATATATCTTCCATATCTCTAATAAACATGAGGGAGGGAGGTGGTGCTAAATGTGTTAACTACAACAGGATGAACCAATACAGTCATCTTCAAAATGTCCAGCGGGGGAGAAGGATACAAACCCCCTTCAAAGAGGATCTTGCTTAAAGGTTTTTCAGATTTCTGCTAGGACCTTTCTCCTGTTAAATCATCATACCCTGGACAAAGAGCAGAGTCTCCTCTCATATAACAGCATTTCTCAAACTTCTTCAATGACAAGAATGCCTTGGAGCATTTACTAAAAACACAGAAACCTATGCCTCAATCCAGTCCTACTGAATCAAATTTCCAGGGAAAAATAATTGGGTAATCTCTATTCTTTTTTAAAATATATTTTATTGATTATGCTATTACAGTTGTCCCATTTTCCCCCTTTCACTCCCCTCCACCCTGCATACCCTCTCCCACCCACATTCCCCCCCTTCAGTTCATGTCCATGTGTCATACTTATAAGTTCTTCAGCTTCTACATTTCCCATACTATTCTTACCCTCCCCCTGTCCATTTTCTATCTAACATCTATGCTACTTATTCTCTCTACCTTTTCCCCCTCTCTCCTCGTCCCACTCCCCTGTTGCTAACCCTCCATGTGATCTCCATTTCTGTGGTTCTGTTCCTGTTCTAGTTGTTTGCTTTTGTTTTTGTTTTAGGTGTGGTTATTAATGATTGTGAGTTTGCTGTCATTTTACTGTACATGTTTTTTATTTTCTTTTTCTTAGATAACTCCCTTTAACATTTCATATAATAAGGGCTAGGTGATGATGAACTCCTTTAACTTGATCTTATCTGAGAAGCACTTCATCTGCCCTTCCATTCTAAATGAAAGCTTTGCTGGATAGAGCAATCTGGGATGTAGGTCCTTGCCTTTCATGACCTAGAATACTTCTTTCCAACCCCTTCTTGCCTGCAAGGTCTCTTTTGAGAAATCAGCTGACAGTCTAATGGG
>CM052540.1:97271386-97296740 GCA_028533065.1 Trachops cirrhosus
AACTTGATCTTATCTGAGAAGCACTTCATCTGCCCTTCCATTCTAAATGAAAGCTTTGCTGGATAGAGCAATCTGGGATGTAGGTCCTTGCCTTTCATGACCTAGAATACTTCTTTCCAACCCCTTCTTGCCTGCAAGGTCTCTTTTGAGAAATCAGCTGACAGTCTAATGGGAACTCCTTTGTAGGTAACTGTCTCCTTTTCTCTTGCTGCTTTTAAGATTCTCTCCTTCTTTTTAATCTTGGGTAATGTAATTATGTTGTGCCTTGGTGTGTTCCTCCTTGGGTCCAACTTCTTTGGGATTCTCTGAGCTTCCTGGACTTCCTGAAAGTCTATTTCCTTTGCCAGATTGGGGAAGTTCTCCTTTATTATTTGTTCAAATAAGTTTTCCACTTGTTGCTCTTCCTTTTCTCCTTCTGGTACCCCTATAATTCAGATGTTGGACATAACATAAAGATGTCCTGGAGGTTCCTAAGCCTCTCCTCATTTTTTTTGAATTCTTTATTTCTTCATTCTTCTCTGTTTGGTTGTTTCTTTCTTCCTTTTAGTACACTCCATTGATTTGAGTCTGAGTTTCCTTACCATCATTATTGGTTCCCTGTACATTTTCCTTTATTTCACTTATTGTAGCCTTCATTTGTTCATCTAATTTGCGACCAAATTCAACCAATTCTGTGAGCATCCTGATTAACAGCGCTTTGAACTGTGCATCTGATAGGTTGGCTATCTCTTCATTACTTAGTTGTATTTTTTTCTGGAGCTTTGATCTGTTCTTTCATTTGGACCATTTTTTTTTTGTCTTGATGCACCTGTTCTGCAGTGAGGGGTGGAGCCTTAGGTGTTCACCAGGGCAGGCACCCCAGTCGCTGGGTTGTGATGCTATGTGTGGGGGCGGGGTCCAAGAGGGAGCAATGGTGCTTGCTCCCCTCTCTGCTGGATTTCAATCACTTCCCCCACTTCCCACAAGCAAACTGGGCCCTTCTGGTGCTATTTCCCATGTGGGTGGGTTTGTGTACGTTCTGGGACCCTGTGGGTCTCTCTAATGAACTCTCCTATGAGGCTGGAAGTCTCTCCCAGCACCTCAACCCCCACAGGTGTTTTAAATCAGTGTTTTGAGGCTTTATTTTCCCATGCTGGGGCCCTGGGTTGCACGGTCTGTCTCGTTCCCCAGTTTCACCTGGTTTATCTGTGCATGAATGTGGGACTGCCCAGTTCCACAAGCTACCTTGCACGCCAAGCCCCTCCACAATCTGCTGGATTGGTGGGTCTGCCTGCTGCCACCTTGCATGCCGGGGGTCTGCCAGCCACCGCTTTTTTTTTGCCGTGACCCCTCTCTGCCTTGACTCCACCCCTCCTACCAGTCTGGATGAATGTGTCTACTTTAACTCCTTGGTTGTCGAACTTCCATACAGTTCAATTTTCTGTCAGTACTGGTTGTTATTTTGTTGCTAAATTTTTGTTGTCCTTATTTTGGTTGTGCGAGGAGGCACTGTATGTCTATCTATGCCTCCATCTTGGCCAGAAGTCCTGGTAATCTCTATTCTTAATAAGTATCCAACTCTCGTGGAAGTTTGGGAAACAGTATTAAGGACTTGCAAGGCTATGTCTAGAAAAAATCCAGCCATTGTTAATGTAATGAGAACAGTTTGCTCAACATCCATGTAACCTGGCAGCCAATGAGAGTAGACTGGAATGTGCATGTGTGAACAATGACTTCTCTGTACTAGTCAGTGGGGGCAGTACACAGTTTAGCAACCATGTATACTGTGTGGCCATCACATTCAAAATGACTGAACAAGTAGAGCAATGAATCTGCATCAAATTTTGCATTAAGCTGGAATATTACTCCACAGAATCTATTTGGATGATTCAGAAGCCTGAAGCTCTGGGAAACTGGTGATTGGCAGCTTCATCACAACAATGTGCCCACGCATGCATCACAGCTTGTACAGAGTTTTTTGGCAAAACATCAAATTGTCCTTGAGAATCAGCCCCACTACAGCCCAGATTTGGTGCCCTGTGGCTTCTGGCTTTTCCCAAAACTAAAATCACCTTTGAAAGGGAGGAGATATCAGACCATTGATGAGATGGAAAGTATGACAGGGAAGCTGATGGTGTTTGGGAGAACTGTGTGAGGTCCCAAGGTGCCTACTTTGAAGGAGACTGAGAAGTCATTGTCTTATGTACAATGTTTCTTGGATCTTCTTCAATAAATATCTCTAGCTTTCATTAAAAGAAAAAAAAAAGATTTGCAAGGCCAGACATCTCTAAAACTGTTTCTTTCGTAGAACTTGGTCTGCAGCTAAGATTTCCTGACAAAATAAAGAGAGATAAGTATGGGAAACAACCACATATTCTAGAAAGATAGGCTTCCCATGCTTGTAATTTCCTAAGCTAAAAAGAATGTTTCTCTTCTCAATCATGGTTTTCATATTAAAATCAGTCTAATTAAAGAACAAATGTCTATCACTTTTGCTGCTACAGTGGACCATCAACATTTATCTTTCTTGATTCAAACAATTTATGGGTGATCTCTAGCATTTCTGATGTGAACATGATCTAAAGATGCAGGAATTCCTGTGAATTATGAAAAAGAAAAAAATGTTACTTTGAAAAATAGGGCTTTCCTCAAGAAATCCAGCTGCTAATGATGACCTAGAAGCAAACAAGGTGATGAAGACTAAGGAAATGTAACATTTAGCCAGAACTTAGAAGTTTCATGGGAAAAACAAAGTTGACATGGTATAATTTGCAAATCTGGCTCATTTATAAATTAACATCTTGGGTGACATTTTCTGAAAAAAACAAAACAAGGCTATATTGTAATTATATTGAAAAATTTATGGAATGAGAAACTTCTAGGTATAAGTAACTAATTTTTTAACATATCACATCCTATTAATTTTACATAAGTGCTTCATTTACCCTATTTTGCTCAGATTTCAATAGAATATTTTCTTCAATTGAATCAGAATTTCTGCACAAGACTAAAATCACTTTGCAAACACAGTTACAGTCTTTCTACACCCTTTTTTGGGTTTCCCAAAACTCTTTCTTCTGTGATAGGCATTAATTTTCTTATCAAGAATGCCTATATAATGCCAGTGATGTGTGGAATTCTTTCTAACCAACTAAATCTCTCCTGGACCTTTAGTTCATTAAACATTTACACAAGGTAAGTGACCTTGAGCAAGTCAGTTCACCTGTCTGAGATACAGTTTCTTCATCCATAAAAGGGGGATGGGGAGAGAAGAGAGGTACTGGATAAATGACAGTTTCTAAGGTCCAACATTCAAGGCACTATTTTATATTTATACTTTATATTTAAAAGCACTGAATCCAGAATGAGATGCATTTAGATTCAAATACTAGCACTGCCATTCTTATCATTGAATCCTTAGAAAATTTTTTTAATTTCTCAAAGCCTCTAGCTCCTTTAAATGAAATAATACTTTTATCTGTAAGACAAGATTATCATAACAATTAAATGAGATAATTCATGGAAAACAATTAACATAATGCATAGCCCACAATTAGTCTTCAATAATTGTTAGCTCTTATATACTGCATGATGATAATGATGAAGATGATGATGATGACAATTATTATAAAAGTAATAAAGGGAGTAATAAGCTATTGAGTGTTTAGCTAAGCTCCTCCATGGGATTGCTGCCTTGGCATCATTTTGTTTGGCCAAGTGGTCTGAAGGGATCTTAAACTGACACTAGCCACTTTGTATAAGCACATGCCCTGGATAACAAACTGCAGAGTCAAAAGCAACTGTAAGTTCCTGATAAGATTGGCCCACAGTCCTTGTGATCAACAGTCTCCCCTTGAACACCCTTTAGATAAGATCCCCATGAAGTTTTCCCAAACCCTGACCTTTTGGTTTGAATTGACCAATCTGGCCTTAGCCTGAGAAACCCAAAACACTCCACACAGGGACCCTAATAAATGCATGTGCCCCAGGTTCATTCTCTCTCTTTCTCTCTCTCACTGCACTCTGCCTTGACCTCCCCATGTGGCCCATTACAATGTGCTAGATACTTCTTCCAGAACCTGTGAGTAACAAATTTCTCTATATTGATTTCTCCTGTGGTCTCTTGTTGTACCATTGCTCACCATCAGCACCCTGTACTCCCTTTAACAAGTATTAATTTGACAGATTCATAACATAAGCTCTAAAACACTGTTGCTATAGTGGACTTTCTTAGACCTAGCTGTAGGTCCCTCTAGGAAGCTAGAGGACTTTAAAATGCATTCTCATATTGCATGGCCTTTTATACCCACTTATTGCTCAAGAGAGGGCCATACTTCTCCCAGTGTACCTCATCTTTACACATCTTTTTATTGGAAATCAAGGGGCTTTCAGGAGATCCTGAGATATAAAAACTGTGGTACAAGTAGTTTTTTAAGTTTGTTTATTTAGCTCCAGCATTTCAATTTCAATTTCTCACCAGCCCTGTTTGTGTTAATACAATTGAGGGCCATTTTTTTTAAAAGACTTTATTTATTTCCTTTTAGAGAGAGAGGGAAGGAGAGAGTAACAGAAGGAGAGAAACATCAATGTGTGAGAGATATATGGATCAGTTGCCTCTCACACACCCCCAACTAGGACCTGGGCCACAACCCAGACATATGCCCTGACTGGGAACTGAACTGGTGATCTTTCGGTTTACAGGCCAAATGGAGAACTGGTGCTCAATCCAGTGAGCCACACCAGCCAGGGCAAGGGCCATCCTACAAACAAAACTATTAGCTGTAACATGGAATTAATAGCTGCCCAATCATTTAGTCTGGCGCTTATGCTGATAGTTTTGTCTTACTCTGGACAGGGTGGTCAGGAGGGCAGGCAGTCAGAGTTTGTTTTCATGATAATTCAAGCGACTCTGCAGGTCATCTTAGCCCTCAAATCTGACTTAAAAATTTTTTAAAAATCAAAATCACAAATCTCCTCAAATCTAGTGATATCATTCTTCTTTACCTTCTTTCCTGGCTCATTATACAAAGGTGCTTTCACAACACAGTGATAAACAATCAGTATCCAGAACCCAGGATGGGTTCCATTGGAAAACTTTCAGGAAAAGCCAGTCTCCTTGTGTTACAGAAACACAGGGCCAAGGTAGGTACGATATACTATTACCAGAAGGACCCCCACTAGGTTCGCATTTTCCACCACCAGAGGAAAGACTCTCTCAATGCCAGAGATTTGTGAAAAGGAAAGGAAATGTTTACTTAAAGCTAACAGACTTAAAGTAGTGACCTAATGTCTTCATTAAAATATCAAAGTCCTTTAGGATACCCACAGATGTACACAGTGCTTCCTTCTCCCTCTTCCCTAAACTGAGGTACCGTATCTCAGGAAAAGAAATAGATTCAGGCCCCCGACAACATCAGTTGTGTAATTGGCCAGGATCAAGCTGCATGGTTCTCCTCAGCAAAGCTGCAAGGGGGTCTCCACTCTGCCAAAACTGCGTGGTTCTCCCTGGCAAAGCTGCAAGAGGGTCTCCACTCTGCCAAGACCATGTGGTTCTCCCTCACATGGCTGCGGAGGTCCCCACTCTGGCAAAACTGCGTAGTTCTCCCCTTAATGGCTGCCGTTTCTTGGTTTAAATCCCCGCACCAAACTTCCTCTGCAGCCCCATTTCTGACTCCTCCCACTGTTGGCTACACTTGCTAGCACTCCCATTTCCTTCCAGCTTTACGGGGCTGCCATCATGAGTCTCGGCAGGCGTGGCCCCATGTCGTGGAGCCAATCAAATCATCTCCAAGCTCTCATGAAGGCTCTATAACCAGGGGGAGTTGCCTCCCAGTTACACCTTGGGTGGAAGTCACTCCCTTCTCCCTGGCTCAAAGCCCCTCTTGGCCTCACCCTTTACAAGTAGTCATCATTAATTGAGATTGCTGAAAATATGCTGTAAATCTGCATTTTTTTCTCTTTAAAATATAGGTAAAGATAGTGGGGGGTGACTAGATGGGGGGTGTTGCTCAGTAAACTCAGCAAGCCCTTTTCTTTATTGCAAAGTAGAGGAGGAGGATGCTGGAAGCCAGTGTCTATGAGTGGAATTGTTGGCTGTGACTAGGCTGCAAGTGAAACAGTGTGCAGCCAAGAGGGGGACCCCAAATAGGGATTTGGAATGAGGTCCAGAACTCAAGGTGTCCAGGAAATATTAGGATGTCCTCACCCCTCCCCCGCACAGGTGTGGACTGGGTGAAGGGACACCTGGAGCAGGGCCATTAAGAACTGTTTTGCATAGCAACAGCTTTGCAGCTAACCTCTGGCATGGTCATTTAACATATCTATAACCTTTAACTGGTTGCATAGATACGTTAAATAGCTGTGCCTGTACTCTGAGCCAAGGAGGTGGAAGTAACTTCCCCCCAAGATGTAACTGGGAGGCAACTCCCTCTGGTTACAGTGCCTGTGTGAGAGATTGGAAAAGATTGGCTCCACGACATGGGGCCACACCTGCCCAGACCCACTATGGCAGCCTAGTAAAGCTGGAAGGATATGAGAGTGCTAGCAAGTGTAGCCAATAGTGGGAGGAGTCAGAAATGGGGCTGCAGAGAAAGATTGGCGTGGGGATTTAAACCGAGAAGCGGCAGCCAGAGAGGGGAGAACTACGCGGCTTTGCCAGAGTGGGGGCCCCTGCAGCATTAGTAGGGGGAACCACCACCCAGTTTTAGCAGAGATCTCGGCAACACAGCTGATGATGCTGGGAACTGAGGGAGGTCTACCAGCTGAGACAGATTACTGGGGAGTACTGGGGGCTGCCTGAGCCATGGACTTCTATTTCTTTTCCTGAGATACGGTACCCCAGACTAGGCAAAGGGGGAAAGGAAGGACTGTGTGTGTTTGTGGGTGTTTTAAGGGACTTTGGGATTTTGATGAAGACATTAGGTCACTACTTTAAGTCTGTACAGCATTAAATAAACATTTCTTTTCCCTTTCATGAATCTCTGGCATTGAGAGATGTCTTTCCTATAAGGTGGCAGACATAATGAAACTGGGGGGTTCCTTTCTGTAATAGTATATCGCCCTTGGCCCCCCTTGTGTTCTGTAACATACTGTCTGGTTCATATTGTTATTTCACTAAAGAATTAGAGGCATGGAGAGAGAACAGGCTTGGAGCTAGAGTATCTGCTTACACAAACTTCCAGGAGATGCGTAAGCAAACTGTGGTGACCTTAAGCAAAGTGATTAACCTTTTAAAATTAAAATGCCCCTTCTAGGTGCTGCATCTCATACCTCAGCAACCACTGTCCTTTCTATCTCCAAAATATGTCACAACTCCATTTCCTACTTTCCATCTCTGCAGCCACCACTTCTAGCCATCATCTCTTCACTGGACTCTCTTAGTTTCCAGTCTAGTCTTTCTACTTCCCCTCTTGAGCTTTTATTATCCAATTCCCACACAGAGTTGATCTTATAATTCTCTATCCAATTCCAATGTGTGAGGGTTTTTCCCACACCAACAAGCCATTGTCTGACACCAGCTAATGTCCTACAATTTAACTCAATTCTGACACTATATACCTGAAAATAGCATCAAATTCCACAGGTGAAGGATTCAGTCCTACAAGATTGCCCTCCTCCTCAGAGGCCAATAGCAAGTCCAGGTTGTCTCCTGGGCTTAGGACTTACTGGCTATAGACTGGAGATTCTCGTGCCCCACTCTTTGGATTTAATTTGCTAGAGTGGCTCACAGAACTCAGAGAAACTTTTTACTTGCTAGATTACCAGTTTATCATAAAAGGATATAACTCAAGAACACCCAGGCAGAAGAGATGCATAGGGCAAGGTATGTGGGAATGCATATGGGGTTTCCATGCCATCTCCAGGTTCTCCACATGTTCATCAACCTGGAAGCTCTCAGAATCCTATCCTACTAGGGTCTTTATGAAGGCTTGTTACATAGGCTTGATTTATGAAATCATTGGCCATTAGTGATTGAACTCAATCTTCAGCCCCTCACCTGTCCCTAGAGGTCTGTGGGACGTGAGACTGAAATTTCCACCCTCTAATCACATGGTTTGTCCTCCTAGCAACCAGTCCTCATCTTTAGGTGCCTTTCAAAAGTCACCTCAGGAGCATAACAAAAGACACCTTTATCTCTCCCAACACTTAAGAAATTCCAAGGTTTTTAGGAGCTCTGTGCCAAAAAAATGGGATGAAGACAAAATATATATTTCTTATTATAAATCATAATGTCACAGATCTTAATACAAATCAGATATATTTCTTCCATGATTAAAATCATTCTTTAGCTTCCTGTCTCCAAAACTTACCATGACTTCTGAGTCTTTGCTTAGTCGAACCCCTCCCTAGCTCTCAGACCTCATTTCCTCCTTCACTCTGCTCCCACCACACCAGACTCCTTCCGGTTCTTCAAAAACAGAACAGGTCTTTCTGACCCTCATGGTTTTGAACTTGGTCAGTTTTCATGGAATGTTCTTTCTCCAGATCTCTTTGTGACTATCCCTTTTCATCCTTGATATTGCTCTGTATAATTGTTTTCCTAGCTAAATGTCACTCAGGTACAGTACTTTCCATATCAATCTGTTTCTTTCTTTCATAAAATTTACCACAAGTTAAGAATACCTACTAATTATTTTTTGTCTCTCCCACTAAATGTAAGAGTTATCAAGGCAGGGATCAGGTGTGTTTTACTCACAGTTATATTTTCTTCACAGAACTTTAGTAGGCAGAATTCTAAGATGGCCTCTAGATTCCTGCCCCCTGGATGTTTCACTCCTACCCCTTGAGTATAAGCAGGACTTGTATTATAGCACATCACTCCCATGATCAAATTTCTTTATATGGGAAAGATGAAAACATTTTGCAGATGTAATTAATGCCTTTAATCAGAAGGCTTTGAGTTGATCAAAAGGGGCCTTCCTGTGGGTGGACTGACCTAATCAGGTGAGTCCCTAAATGAAGTCTGGGAGATAAACAACAGCAGCAGATGCTTGCACATTGCCTTAAAGAAGTTACCTCCCATGTTGTGAGGGGCGGAGGGAAGCCACATGTCAAGGACTTGGCCTCTGGGAGCTGAGACTGATTCCCAGCTAACAGCTAGCAAACGAAGGGGGCCTCAGTCATACAACCACTAATAAGTGAATTCTACCACCAACCAGGGAGGTTGGAAGAACACACCCAAGATCAGATGAGACTGCATCCCTGCTGACACCTAGATTCCAGCCTAATGAGATCTTGAGCAAAGGATACAACTACTCCCTGCCTAGGTCCCTGACCCACAGGATGTGTGAGATAACAAGTGTGATTGTTTAAGCCACTAAGTTTGTGGTGATTTGTTACACAGCAATAGAAAGCTGATAAAAACAGCAAAGTGCCTGGCTCATAGCAGGCCTATGGTAAATACTGTGGAGTGAATGAATATTTAATTTTGTTTTTAAGTGCTTTCCTAAAGTTAGAGGAGATGGAGGAGATATGGAGAAGAAGGAAAATCTAATGAATGTGAGCATTTAGAAGGAAGGATGAAAAAGGGAAGAAAGAAACCAAATATTGAACAATAGCTTTATGATTATTACGAGGGTGAGCTTTGCCCTTTACATCTCAGTATATAAAATCCATTACTAATTTGCCCAAATATCTGAGACTAGTTGGAGAAGGAAATATTGAAGAAGTAGATATAGAAAAATGAGTTTTACTCATAGTAGATTAAAAAGGGTTGTATTCAGAAGAGCTAAACAGAAGAAATTCAACAAGATTTCCAATCAGGGATGGAAAAAAAGCAAATTGCATTTCTGGTGTGTCCAGAAACTCAGACAAAGCAGAGACCTTAACTCATGTAAGCCTTAGCACACTTTGAAACCTCAAGTCAATGCACAAAGCAGAAGAGCCTCAGAGGGTTTTTGTTAGTTTGTTTTCTTTTGTTTTACTTCACTTTTTTCTCTCTCCCAGAAGAGTGTAAACCTATTATCCACACCTTAATTACAGAAGGCAGCAGTGCCTCCTAAGACTTACCAATCTGCTCATGGAGTTCTCATGGGGTGGTCCCAGCCTGTGTGAGTTGAAAACAAACTACAGCAAGGTTGGGAAACATTGATTTTTCTTTCTGACTCTATGTCTCCTGGTCTGGAAGATCAGGGACAAGTTGTGGGACACTTCTGGATCCCAGCAGTTGCAAAAGGAGAATAATAATTGTGATTAAGCTGTGTCATCACTCATGAATTAGGGTGAGGGTCACATGAATGCAGAGATTAGCTGCAAATGCACAATCTATTAAAAGCTGGTCACACAGAAGAATCAGTAAACAATTTACTGGCAGAGATCTTGTCTTCCTTTGTCTTCTGCTCAGCAATTAGCAAAGGGCTGTGAACTGAAGACAAAAATCAATCTTCCAAGGCTATTTTTGAAGGACTTATTCTGTAGGCACTCTCGGGACCCAGCACACCAGGAAAATGCAGAGCATCTGTGGTTTTCCCAACAGGGCACTGGGATCTATAGGCTGTTTTCCAGAACTAGATTAATTTATATTGCTGCTCCCAACTTTGACTTGTTATTTATTTGCACAATGAATATTATTCAGTACTCTGTATGTCTGGCTGTAGACATTAGGTATAGAGCAGCAAATGACATAATCCCTAGTCTTCGAGGAGGTCGCAATGTCCTATAAAGACAACCTTTGCCTACCACTCCTCTCCCCAACTTTAACTCACCTCCACATACCTTCAAATCTTTTCATCATACCACTTTGTTGAGATGCTTCCTTCATGAAGATTTCCCTGAGGCTACCAGCTGAGAGTTATCCTTAAAATATCTAGGCACTCAAATTGAGGAAGGAACTCATTGTGAGCTGACTTGTGGTATACACGTATGCTTCCCTTCTCTACTTCAAGCAACTTTAAGGTAAAGATGGCATGGTGGTGAGCTTCTTGGTATTACACACAACACTTTGCACAAACATCTTACCCAAAAGCAAAGATTGCCCATCATTATGAGTGGTTCTCAACCTCGAAGATCACACATATAAAGTTTATAGATACCTTTACTTTTAAAAGTAAGTAAAAGCACATTTAAGATTACCTCTATAATCATATTACCCTGACTCAAGTCACTTTAAGTGCTCTCTTAAATTAGAGAGGAAGAACAGATGGCGCTCTCATTTGGGAACTAATAACAACGTGTGACCTGAGAGCATCCATGGGAGTTTTCTATAGACATCATCCTTAGCCATGATTGGGGAAGAGAAAGAAACAGGGAGAGAGTAAAAATTTCATCCCTCTAAATTGACTGTCCATGGCTAACCATTTTTAAAAAGTTTTTCCAGATTTTTTTCTATGCCCACATACTCATTGTTAAATCCCAATGTGAAGTCACACTTTAAAACTCTACCCTATTCTACATAAGGCAGATAGTATTCCACTGTATGGATTCACTGTCATTTACTTAGCCAATCTCTTTTTGTTGGACACTTGGGTTGTTTCCATTTTTTTTTAAATCAGTACAAACAATGCCACAATGAACTTTCTTATGCACAAAGGTTTGTGCACTAACGTGACTGTTTTGTGAGGACAAATTCTTTAAAATGTCTTCTGGCAATATCGAAATTTCAAATGTACTTTTCTTTGGACCTTACAATGCTACTTTTTGGCTACTCTTTAACAGATCGTGATCTCCTTAGTACTGTGCAGTACTTCCTCCTTCCCACCTTTATTCTTCTACAATACCTTTAGCTACAAAGCTTTGGAGACAATGTAGAAAACTGTTTAGGTGATGCTATCAAGAGACATGGTGATTTCTATTGTGTCAAATGACCAGGGATGATAGGTAGTTATTGATCTACCAAAGACAGAGAATCAAAGTTCAGCAATCATATTTATCAGCCCATAACATGCAGCTTTACTGGGCATTCTGATCTAGGGAAACTTCAATAGTTTAAAAGATTTGGAACCTGCTTGCCTGAGAGTCAGAAATTGACCTCCAAATGGTGTAAGATTGGGTAATTTCTCATTGCTCCCCTTTCACCATCCATCACCTTTATCTCACACCCAGCTAGTTATACGTTGGAATCTGTTCCATGGTATTCTTGAAGTCTTTTCTATTATATTCTCCTTATAGATGCCCAGCAAGCAGTAAAATTATCATTTCATTTCATACATACGCCTCCAAGTTGGACAACATGGTGGAAGAACTTTCCCAATTTCTCCAACCTGTGGGAAATGCAGAAACTTAGCACTTCAGAACAGATCTGTGTTCACTAAACTACTGTCTAAAAGTGAACCTACACAATACAATGGAGGTCTTCCGCCAAGCTGGATGTTCTTGGAACACTACCTGGTTGAGCCTATGAGAAGGAATGACCAACCACAAAAAATGTCATCAGCTTTCAGCAGGAAGTAGAAAGTAGAGCAGGCTCCTACAGCATCCATGGACAGAATCAAGATAAAGATTTGTACAGCTGAAATCCTGCTGAAGTATAAATTCTCCACTTGAGCCTAGCTCAGTGGTTATAGACAGACTACTTTCAAATCTGCCCACACGATGTTGAATCAGCTTGAGGAGGACTATTTAGTTCCTGGGCTTGGATGATCTAAATCAAAATAGAGAGATAGACAAATCCCATCCTCAACTCCTAACTGCTCACTGGAGTGACTCTGAGTGGCAACTCATATGGGAAAATAATGTGACTCATCCAACTACTGGGCAGGGAGGGTTGGGGGAGAAAAACTCTGAGACTTTATAACATAAAATTGACCCATAATCACCTTTTCCACCAAGATGGTAGTCTATTCTACTGTGAGAATGAAATGGATAAAACATTAACGTTTATTCATTGCAGCTAAGGAAGGATGTTTAAAAGTGTTACACAGGAAGTTACACAGTGGGGGATCCAGTTCAGCTTGGACACACTGAAAATTATCTTTCCTGCCTGCAGGGAATAGAAATGAAAAGCCCTCCTCCTTCCACCAAAGCTTAAACAGAATACAGAAGCAGCAGTAGGTGATACACAGAAGATTCCATAGAAATAGAGGAGTTATTTCTGGATAATTGGCAGCAGACATGTTGCCGAGCACATGGGAAGAAGGATCTCCATAGCAACACAGTGGATGATAGCTCCATATTTAAACTAAATGTTGAGCCTTTACACTTTGAAAGACTGAGGATTGCTTTTAATTCTTGGTAATAAGTTCTCTAATTTAGGGAAGCAAGTATTCCAGCAGAGGTCCACATAAGGCAAGAATAACATGAGACATGCAGAAAATAATTCATGGATCTTAGAGATTTTATAGAATAAAGAAAAAAATGGATCAAATGAGAACAGAGTTATTAAATCTTTTCCAGCAATTCTTAGTAAGGATCAACTGGATATTAATTATAAGTCTTGCTGTACATCATTTTTAGTTGTATATAATTATGCTGTGCCCAGTATATGATAAAATGGTACAGAATATTCTATAAAGTAAGTTATTTATTCTCAAGGAATACCTTTTTGCTTTTATAGAGTTTTGAGTTACAGATGGATAGTACCCCATCTCATTCAAGAGTCTAGTGTCTAAGGTAGGCTCTGGTTCATAGCATCACTTGCAGAATTTGTTGTTGAACAAAGCTCAGCCCATCTGTGAGAGTGGACAACATTCTTTTTCCACCACAAAAAAATAGCATATCAGGGATAGACTTGTTCTTGGTCTATTTTTAATCTGCTAACTTCTTTTTGAAAATATTACAATAGAACTGAGACATAATAGTGATCTTATGGTCCTTGTGGTCAACTCCTATTTATTTCCTTTTAATGACTAAGAAGATTGTATGTTGGTTTTGAAACCTCCAGGAACCTATCCCTGCTGCCACATGTAATACCCAGTGGCACTGCCTCTCTCCTTGTCACACTGGTCATGCCACTTTCACTAATCAATTCTTGGTTAAGGATTCAGTAAAGGGGAGATCCAAGATGGCAGAGGTGTAAATGGAAGCTACACTAACCTCCTCCCAGAACCAGACTGGAATTACAACTAAATTGTAAAAAAATCACCCTGAATAATGAACTGAACACTAGCTGGACAGAAGCTTTATAACCACAGATAGAGGAAATCACTTCACCAAAACGTAACTGCTAGGGAGTGTGGAGATGCCAGAGGACAGGCTGGGCTCCCATGGGCAGCAGCTAAAGGTCCAGAGGGATAATTCAGCAGCCAGCAGTTCCCCCTGAGAAGTATGGGGTATAAACCCCAATCTGGGCTCCCCAATCTAGAGCACCAGAGCCAGAAAGGAATGCAGATAACACCTAGCTGTGAAAAAAGCAGGGAGAAACATCTGCCAGGGAGAGATGTCTGCCAGGGAGAGACAGCTGGAGATGCAGAGAGCCGCTTAAAGGGCAAAATTCACAAAATTTCATTAGCAGCCACTTAACCTGGGCTCTAGCAAAGGGAGGGCGGAGTGGACAAGAGACACTCGAGGAGAGTCTGGGTTTGGTGGCTCTGGGGAGAGAACTGAAAGAACAGCTGCCAGAATCCCTGTGTTCAGTAATTCCCCAAACTGCAGAAGCCATATTTCTCAGGCAGAGCATTCCTCTCCATGTGGCATTGGCCTGAGGGGAATAGTCCTGCCCACAGAAATTATTCTGCGCCACCCTGTGGAGCTTAAACCAGGCTGCTGATTGCAGCTTGATTAGTTCAATGACAGAGCTGTTAAACTGATTAGTTTAACAACTAAACTGATTAGTTTAACAGCCAAGGCAGAAAATACAACAAAGCAGACAAAAAGGGAAGACAGAGAAACAGCCCTCAAATGAAAGAACAAGAGAACTCTCCAGAAGAAGAACTAGATGAACTGGAGGCAAGCAATTTATCTGATAGAGATTTTGGAGCAATTATTATAAGAATACTCAAAAGCATGAAAAAAGACATAGAAACCATAAGACAGGACCAATCAGAAATAAAGAATGCAATTCTGAAATAAATAAAATGCTGGAAGAAATAAACAGTAGGTAGATGAAGCATAGGATTTAATCAGGGATCTAGAAGATAAGGAAGAAAAAAACACCCAGCCAGAGCATCAAAAAAAAAAAAAAAAAAATTAAGAAAATAAGGAGAGCTTAAGAAACCTTTGGACAACATGAAGCATAACAATATCCACATCATGGAAATACCAGAAGGGGAAGAGCGCAAGCAAGGGATCAAGAACCTATTTGAAGAAATAATGGCCAAAAACTTCCCTAATCTAGTGAAAGAAAAAGACACACAAGTCCAGGAAGCTCAGAGAGTCCTAAACAAGTTGGACCCAAAGAGGCCTATGCCAAGATACATCAAAATTAAAATGACAAGGCTTAAAAACAAGGAAAGAACCATAAAAGCTGCAAGAGAAAAGCAGGTAGTTACCTATTAGGGAGCACCAATTAGTCTATCTTCTGATTACTCAACAGAAACATTTCAGGCCAGAAGGGAGTGACATGAAATATTCATGATGAAAAGCAAGGACCTACAACCAAGACTACTTTACTCAGCATGGCTATCATTTAAAATGGAAGGAAAATTAAGGAGCTTCCCAGACAAGAGACAGCTAAAGGAGTTTGTTAACCAGTACTGCAACAAATGTTAAAGGGCTTGCTTTAAGGAGAAGAAGAAAAAAGAAAAGAAGAAAATAGTATAACAATAAAATGTCACTACATTCATATCTATTAGTAATCGCCTTAAATGTAAATGGCTTTAATGTTTCAACCAAAAGACATAGCATAGCTGAATGGATAAGAAAACAAGATCTATATATATATACGGGCTCTCCAAGAGACCCAGATTGAAAGATACCCACAGACTAAAAGTAAAGGGGTGGAAAAAGATATTTCATGCAAATGAAAAAGAAAAAAAAGCTGGTGTAGCTATACTTATATCTGAAAAAATAGAGTTTAAAACCATGGCTATAGTAAAAGACAAAGAAGGGCACTACATAATGATAAAGGGAACAATGCAACAGGATGATATAACCCTAGTAAACATTTATGCATCCAACATGGGAGCACCTAAATATGTAAAGCAAGTCTTGATGAACATAAAGGGAGAGATCAACAGAAATACAGTCATAGTCAGAGATTTTAATACCCTAATTGACTGCAATGGATAGAACTTCCAGGCAGAATCAAAAGGAAATAGCAGCCTTAAACAACACACTGATCAAATAGATTTGATATCTTCAGAGCATTTCACCCAAAAGGAGCAAAATATACATACTTTTCCAGTGCACATGGATACTTTCTAGAATAGAACACATGTTAGAACACAAAACAAGTCTTGATAATTTAAGAAGATTGAAATCACATCAAGCATCTTCTCTGATGCTATGAAACTAGAAATCAATCACAAGAAGAACACTGAAAAATATGCAAAAAATGGTAGCTAAGTAACATCTTATTAAACTATGAATGGGTCAATAATGAGATAAAAGAAGAAATCAAAAGATACCTTGAAACATGAAAATGAGAATACAACAATCCAAAATCTGTGGGATACTGGGAAAGCAATCCTAAGAGGGAAGTTTATACCATTACAGGCCTATCTCAAAACACAAGAAATAGTTTGAATAAACAATCTAACTTTGCAATTAAAGAAAGTTGAAAAAGAACAACAAACAAAGCCCAAAGTCAGTAGAAGGAAGGAAATAATAAAGATCAGAGTAGAAATAATGAAATACAGTCTTAAAAAATGATACAAAAGATCAATGAATCCAAGAACCAGTTTTTGAAAAGATAAACAAGATCAACAAAACTTTAACCAGACTCATTAAGAAAAAAAAGAGAGAGGATGCAAATAAATAAATTCAGAAATGAAAGAAGAGAAGTACAACTGATGCCAAAGAAATACAAAGGATTGTAAGAAAATATTATAAACAACTATATGCCCAAAAACCGGACTATCTGGATGAAGTGGATAAATTCCTAGAAACATACAATCTCCCAAAACTAAATCAGGAAGAGTCAGAGAATCTGAACAGACAGATTACACCTAGTGAAATTGAAGCAGTAATCAAAAATCTCCCAACAAACAAAAGCCCTGGACCAGATGGCTTCCTAGGGGAATTTTAACAAACATTCTGAGAATTAACACCTCTCCTTCTCAAACCGTTTCATAAAATCCAAGAGGTGGGAAAGCTCCTAAAATAATCTTATGAAGCCAGCACTATCCTAATTCCAAAACCAGATAAGGACACTACAAAGAAAGAAAATTATAAGCCTATATCTCTGATGAGCATAGAAATTAAAGTCCTCAACAAAATATTAGCAACCCAATTGCAGCAATGCACCAAAAAGATCATACACCATGATCAAGTGGGATTTATTCTGAGAATGCAAGGTTATGTCAACATTAGCAAATCAATAAATGTGATTCACCACATAAATAAAATGAAGGATAATAACCACATGACCATATCAATAGATGCAGAAAAAGAATTTGATAAAATCCAGCACCATTTATGATAAAAATTCTCAGTAAAGTTGGAATAGAAGGAACATATCTAAACATAATAAAGGTCATATATGACAAACCCACTGCCAGCATCATACTCAACAGGTAAAGACTACAAGCATCCCCATAAGATTGGGAATAAAACAGGGATGTCCAAGTTCACGTCTCTTATTCAACATAGTACTGGTAGTCCTAGCCACAGCAATCAGACAAGACGAAGAAATAAAAGGCATTCAATTTGGAAAGGAAGTAGTAAAACTGTCTTTATTGGCAGATGACATGGTACTATACATAGAGAAACCCAAATAGTCTACCAAGAAACAAACTACTAGAACTGAAAAATGAATTCAGCAAAGTATCAGGATATAAAATTAATATCTAGAAATAAGTTGCATTTCTATATGCCAATAACAAACTAACAAAAAGGGAAATTAAGAAAAAAATCCCATTCACAATTGCTTCTAAAAGAATAAAATACCTAGGAATAAACCTAACTAAGGATGTGAAAAATGTGTACTTGGAAAATTATAAGACGCTGAAGAAAGAAATTGAAGAAGATACAAATAAGTGGACACACATACTGTGTTAATCAATAGGAAGAATTAACATCATTAAAGTGTCCATACTACCTAAAGCAATCTATAGATTCAGTGCAATTCCTATCAAGATTCCAATGACATACTTCACAGAACTAGAACAAATATTTCAAAAATTTATATGGAGCTACAAAAAAACCCACACAGCAACAGCAATCCTGAGAAAGAAGAACAAAGTTGGAGGAATCATGCTAACTGGTATCAAACTATACTGTATGGCCATAGTAATCAAAACAGCATGGTGCTGGCATAAAAATGGACATATAGATCAATGGAACAGAATAGAGAGCCCAGAAATAAACCCACATTGTTATAGCCAATTAATATCTGACAAAGGAAGCAAGCACATACAATGAGCTAAAGATAGTTTATTCAATATATGATGTTGGGAAAATCAGATAAATACAGAAAAAATGGACAGATAAACACAGAAAAATGAAACTAGACCACCTTCTTATAACACACACAAGACTAAAGGGATGAAGGACAAGTTTTAGACCCAAAACCATAGAAATCCTAGAAGAAAACATACACAGAAAATCTCAGACATTGCTTGTAGAAATTTTTTATTGGATATATCTCCTCATGCAAAGAAAACAAAAGAAAAAATAAACAAATGGGTCTACATCAAACTAAAAATGTTTGCACAGCAAAGGAAATCATCAACAAAATAAAAAGACAACGCACAGAATGAGAGAACATATTCACCAAGATATCTGGTAAGACGTTAATATCAAAAATTTATAAAGTGCTTACTAAACTCAACACCAAAAAAACAAACAACCTAATTGAAAAATGGGCAAAGAACCTGAGTAGACACTTTTCCTAATAGGACATCAGATGGGCAATAGATATATGAAGAGATGCTCAACAGACGTATGAAAAGATGCTCAATGTCACTAATCATCAGAGAAATGCAAATTAAAATCACAATGAGATACCATCCCACACCTGTCAGAATGGCTATCATCAATAAATCAATAAGCAACAAGTGCTGGCGAGGATGTGGAGAAAAGGGAACCCTTCTGCACTGTTGATGGGAATACAGACTGGTGCAGCCACTGGGGAAAGCAATCTAGAGATACGTCAAAAAATTAAAAATAGATCTGCCTTTTGACTCAGTGATCCCACTTCTGGGAATATAGCCAAAGGAACCTAAAATGCTAATTCAAAAGAACGTAAGCACACTTATGTTCATTGCAGCATTATTTATAATCACCAACATATGGAAGCAGCCCAAGTGTCCATCAGTAAATGAGTGGATAAAACAACTGTGGGACATTTACACAATGGAATACTACTCAGCCATAAAAAAGAAGAAAATTTTACTATTTGCGACAGTATGGATGGGCCTATGGAACATCATGCTAAGTAAAATAAGCCAGTCAAAGAAAGACAAATACCATATGATTTCACTCATATGTGGAATCTAATGAACAAACTGAACTAACAAGGAAAATGGGACAGACTCAAAGATGGAGAACAGGATGACAGCTAGTGGGAGGGAGGTTAGGTGTGGAGGGATTGAGAAAAAAGGAAAAAGAACTCATGAACATGGACAACAATGTGGTGATTGCTGGGGGATAGTGGGGTATAAAGGGACTAAAAGGTAGTGTAAAAAACATAATAAAGATTAAATAAAATACAAAAAAGGATCAGTAAACAAAGTCTATATTTAAGTATATAGTTTTAAACTTTTACTATTCCCAAAGGCATTAATAATTTAACAGGAGAACAAAGCCATTAGCCAAAGAAATTCAGCCATAAATAAGCTAAGGGTCTTTTCAGTCAGCATAAATAGATAGTACAGGTATCCAGAAAATTAAATGGCAATATTTTTAAAAATCTGATCCTGTTTTTATGCTTAATTTTGTACCACCTGATAAAGCAACACACTCTATCCCTAACAGAAGAAAGAAAATTCTTAAAACATTTAGTATTTTTTGTATTATTTGACTCATAATTTCCACTTCTGGTAATTTATCCTAAGTCATCCAAAATATGAAAGGGTTTTTAGTAGTGTTAATCACAGTATCATTTTAATAGCTAAAAATTAAAACTAAGCTAAGTGTCCACAACAACAGAATGATTAAGTAAATCATGATCATTCATTTATAATGAGATAGTGTCTTAAAATATTAATCTTTGTGATTTTCTTTTCTGTACTCCATTATACATGACCCTTCTCCTGGTTAATCAGAGGCATTCAAAGGAAACTGGGATTGTTATGTTAAGAACAGAAAGAAAGAAAGAAAAGCAGTCCACATTGAGTCTTTTTGTCTTCTAAAATAAGTCTTAATAATCACAAGGATTGACCTTTAGAGAAAGCTGGCTGTTGAATCTTACGCAACAATAATTGGCTGGAGGAAAAGAAGGGTAGGCAGTCATAACTCCCATCTCTGTTCTTGGTTGGTAGAAGAGATAGGGGATGGTCTTGGAGGGCAGATGTCACCTAAGACTAATGGAAGGAGAATGCATTTAGGAGAACCATATGAAGGGAAGTCAGTATCAGAAAACAGGCCAAACATCTCCATTAGAGGAAGCCTATCTTGGGGTAGATGCTGAGAACTCCAGTGAACAGTCCTCACTGCTGTCAATGAGGGCCTCCCAGCAATGGTTACTCGCAAGTCTCCACTAGTGTTCTAGCAAAAGGATGGCCACCTATGCCCTGAGCCTTTGAAGACCTCCAAATCATCCCCATGTGAATTGATGCCTTTCAGGACGCTCATTACCCCCTCAATTATAGGGTACTCTATATACAGACAGCAATGAGATGATACCAAGAAAAGCTTTAGCATTAATACTTGAGTGGGCCTGGAGGGTGATAAAACCTACCAATCCTTTTACACATGGACTAATAATAGCTACCATTTACTACCAGCCTAGGACCATTTAGAAATATCACATTCTACCTTCACAACAGCGCTTCTTATGAGTAGATATTTTTATAAGCCCATTTTACAGATGGGAAAACTGAGACAAGGGATGTTCTGTAGCTTGCCCTTGACCACAGTGCTAATAAGTGGTGAATTTGGGATTCAAACCTAGGCAGTATGGCCCTGGGGCCTGCAATCCTAATTTCATATTTTTCCCATGGCCTTCCCTTAACAATAATGTTTCCACTAAGATTCTAAAGACAGAGAGGAAATGTATATTATTACCTTAAATGAACTGATCAGAATTCAACACTGTATCTACCATGCAATGCACATAGAAAATGCACACACAAAAATGTTAATAATAGTTGACTATGGATGGTAGGAGCATTGAGTTAAGTTTTCTTTCTTCTTTTTCTATATTGCAAATTTTCTCTATAACAAGCATCTATTACATCTAAATTCTGGGGGAGAAACTCACTTTTAGTGCTTCTTGAGCTTCCCAAACACAGTGTACAGTGCACACACACACTAATTTTTGAGTTATAAACTTCAGTTTTCTGAAGAAACTATACATCTTGGCAACAGTGAGAAAAACCACAGAACATACACGGTCCAACAGAAGTAATGCCTGCTTGAGGGTGGTTGGTAGGGTACATGAATGTTTCACATGAGGTGAACAGCAATTTGAACATTTCACCTAAAATGTCATATGGTATGCTTCAGTGTGATATTGTTTTGTCACAAAATTATATGCTTATGATTTTGTAATAAGAAGAGGGCATCATTTGTGCTGGACCCTGTATTTCTAACTAGAGTAGTTCAAAAGTACTTCAACACTCTACAGAACAAACAGGGAATAGCAATTATGCTAAATTTATCCTCTACATTACTTTGATGGGAAAGACAGAGTCATGGGTAATAGAGATGAGGTCAGCATAAGTTGTCACCTCTGAGCAGCCCTGACATTCTTCTACATTGCTATAGCATGGAATGGTCTTGAGATACCAACATTCCCACATAGAACCAAAGGAAGTCAGCATCAGATTCTTCATTTTCATTCTTTACATGTGTTTTGATGAATGCATATGCTCAGTTTTCACGTAGTTAAATTCATCAATCATATTCTTTATGGACTGTGCTTTTTTCCTTGATTTAAAAAAAATCCTTCCATATCTTAAGTTCATGTAAACATCCACCTATATTCTCTTTTGAAAAGCTTTATAGTTTTCCCTTGTACAGTTAAGTGTTTAATTCATTTTGAATTTATTTTTGTGTAGAATGTGAGGTAGGGGTCTAATGTTTTTTCAAACAGATAACAAATTTCTCAGCACTATTAATTAAAACATCTACCTTTTTGCCCCTGATATGCAATACCACCTCTCTCATAACAAACTCTCTATTCTGTTGCACTAGTCTCTTTTTCTATAGCCATGACAATGCCACACCAATTCAATTGCCATAAATTTATAACAAGTCTTGATTTATGAGAGCAGCGCTAAAACTTGAAAAGAAGTGCCATGTTGAGAACTGGCTAGAAAATTCATTTTAAAATTTCCAGTATTTCAAAAATTAACCAAAAAAAACCTAAACTGGCAGATATTTGTTCCCCATTGTTAGACCTGGTATGCGTTGTATTTATTTGTAGTCTTTGCCACCATCCTACCCTTGTCACATGAATGTGCAAGTATTATGAATTCATGGATTAATCATGCACCAGGTCCACTGGGTAAAAAGAGAAGAGAGAACAAGAGAGCAGAACATAAACAGCATTCATAGGTAAAAGAGCAGAATTAAATTACCATTAAGGCTTCCATCTGACACTGCCCAAGACAAGAGGGAATTCCTACCGCCATTAACACCTCAATGTTGAGAATTCAGATAGGTTTGAGTAGCCTAATTTAGGTATGTGGAAAACTTAGTTTATCCCCTAAATTATGGAGCCTGCCAAACCACCCTCAAGGCTGACATGCTCTGAATTTGGCACTGGACAAGATAAAAAACATCACCCTGGATCATCTTGTTGCTATCCATCAGGAAGACTATCTGGCTCTTCTTCCAATTAACAGAGCCAAAGATGGTCTATTAGTTTAAGAAATGAACAACCAAAGAAGTTATATTTTTAAACACACACACTCAATTCTAAGTTGCATTAAAATAAGGCTTGCATGAAGAGTCAAGGAAAACATCTTGTAGACACGGCTGTTGGTGTTATTCTTGGGTATATTTGACTTCCATATGGTAATAACAAGGTCACTCCTAAATCTATCATCTATGAATATTCAAAATATTTTTTACCGGAGTTTCCTCATACGTGCCTAAGAGGCATTGCATAACAACAGCAGCAGATAAATTAAGTTCCTGGAAACTCACTAGGCAGTGACCTAAGAATAAAGAGGTCATACATGAGCTCACTGTGCCTTCCTTCACTCTTTTGCTTTGAAGTAAATGAGCATTTCCTAAGGCTTGTTCTGGTAACTTTTTTGGAAAGAGCTGGTTTGGCCTTAAAAAAACTATTTAAGATTTATTTAAAAAAAAAAATGCTAAATCTTTACACACCCAAATATACTCATCAGAACTTGTCTTATTCTTGGAGAAACATTCATACATGAGGGAATTTGATATGTATGACTCGATCATTCATACCAAATATGACTATGAAGTAGATTTATTTTCTGTTCTATAATGAACTGTCCTGGGCCTCTTCCCAGCAAACTTGTACATGCAGGTAATGTCACAACCCCAGACCATCCATCACACTTACTTCTTAACCAGCTAGCCACATGGTCTATAGAGAAAAAGATAAAAAGTTTCTAGAAAACACGTAGGCAAAGTAATCATTTGGTTGCTCATTTTCATCATTCCATTCTAACTTAGCAAGTCTCATGCTTTGGTCAAAGTTTGGATCTTAAGGAAATATGGAACCTTGTTATAGGATAAAAGTAGTAATAGAATAATATTAACAACAATAACAGTAATAATAATAGTGGTTGCTACATATCTATATTCCTTCCCTTGGTAATTTAACCATTTCCATGGATTTTTGATGTCAACTTCCATATCTATACTATATCTATAAATCATGTCTTGAGCTCCCTACATAACTGTTTAGATGTTAAACAAGCATCTCTACTTTAATATGTTTAAAATCAAATATTTTCCCCTGAAATGTGTGGCTCCCTTAGTCTTGTTCATTTGGGCAAATTACCCATAAACAAAACCTTCAAGATCAAAAGTCTAGGAGTCACTCTTTATTTTTAATCCTCACCCAAGGAATTTTTTTTTTCATTGCTTTTAGAGATACAGGAAGGAAGAGTTGAAAAGAGAGAGAGAAACATCAATTGGTTGCCTCCTATATGCGTCCGGACAAGGAATGAAACAGCAACCCAGGAATGTGTCCTGACTAGGAGTCAAACCTGTGACTCTTCAGTTTCCAGAGGACACTCCAACCACTGAGCCACACCAGCCAGGGCTAGGAGTCACTCTTGATTCCTCTTTTTCCTCACTCCCCTCATCAGTAAGGTCTGTGAACTCTTCCTCCAAAATATCTTTGGAACCTTCCCAGTTCTCTCTGTTTCCTTTGCTTCTCCCCAAGCGCAACTCGATGTCATTTTTTTGGCTTAGATAATTAGCAATAAGCACTTAACTTGCTTTTGTCCTGCTCTTATGACTCTATAATATTCTTTACAAAGAAGCCAGAACAATGTATTTTAAACACATCATATTACTTACATGCTCATCCTCTCACCTTAAAACATTCCAATGGTTTTCAATCACAATGAGAATAAGATTCAAAATCATATTCTGATCTACAAGATCTTCCATCAAGTAGCCTCCATTTTCCTCAATATACTAGTACCTGTCCTGCCCACTCAACATGCTCCAACCACATTTGCTTTCTCTATGTTCCTCAGGTACTCTAAACTCACCCCCATCACAATGCTTTTGGACTTGCTGTTCTCTCTGTCTAGAATGCTTTTCCTTCAGATCACTCAATTTATTTTCTCTCTTTCAAGTTTCATCGGAAATGGTATTTTCTGAGAAAGTCCTTCTCTAACTTGTTGTGCTTGTCAGAATCCGATCAGGAAATTGGAAACCTTTCTAAGTATATAAAACAGAATGAATTCAATACAGACAATGAGTTATATGAGTGCATGTGATGGATGTTTGTTTTTTTAATATATTTTATTGATTACGTTATTACAGTTGTCCTATTACCCCACCTTCATTCCCCTCCACCCTGCACATCCTCTCCCACCCACATTCCCCCACTTTAGTTCATGTCCATGTGTCATAAGTTCTTTAGCTTCTACATTTCCCCTACTATTCTTGCCCTCCCCCTGTCTATTTTCTACCTAACATCTATGCTACTTATTCTCTGTACCTTTTCCCCCTCTCTCCTCCTCCCACTCCCCTGTTGGTAACCCTCCATGTGATCTCCATTTCTCCGGTTCTGTTCCTG
>CM052540.1:97296840-97346711 GCA_028533065.1 Trachops cirrhosus
CATTTCATAAAATAAGGGCCTGGTGATGATGAAATCCTTTAACTTGATCTTATCTGAGAAGCACTTTATCTGCCCTTCCATTCTAAATGAAAGCTTTGTTGGATAGAACGATCTTGGATGTAGGTCCTTGTCTTTTATGACTTGGAATACTTCTTTCCAACCCCTTCTTGTCTGTAAGGTCTCTTTTGAGAAATCAGGTGACAGTCTGATGGGAACTCCTTTGTAGGTTACCATCCCCTTCTTATCTCTTGCTGCTTCTAGGATTCTCTCCTCCATTTTTACCTTGGATAATGTAATTATGATGTGCCTTGGTGTGTTCCTCCTTGGATCCAACTTTGGGACTCTCTGAGCTTCCTGGACTTCCTGAAAGTCTATTTCCTCTGCCATATTGGGGAAGTTCTCCTTTATTATTTGTTCAAATAAGTTTTCCACTTGTTGCTCTTCCTCTTCTCCTTCTGGTACCCCTATAATTCAGATGTTGGAATGTTTAAAGATGTCCTGGAGGTTCCTAAGCCTCTCCTCATTTTTTTGAATTCTTGTTCCTTCATTCTTTTCTGATTGTATGTTTTTTCTTCCTTCTGGTCCACTCCAGTGATGTGAGGTCCAGCTTTCTCTCCATCACTATTGGTTCTCTGTGCATTTTTCTTCATTTCACTTATTGTAGCCTTCATTTGTTCATCTAATTTGTGACCAAAATCAACCAATTCTGTGAGCATCCTGATCACCAGTGCTTTGAATTGCACATCTGATAGGTTGGCTATCTCTTGGTCACTTAAAAAAGTGACTGTAGGGCTTTGATTTGTTCTGTTTGAGCCATTTTTTTTTTTGGTCTGGTCACACCTGTTATGTTGAGGGGCAGAGTCTTAGGTGTTGAGGGGCAGTCTTAGAGTCACCAGGGCAGGCACCCCAGTCGCTGGGTTGTGATGCTATATGTGGGGGTGGGGTCCAAGAGGGAACAATGGAGCTTGCTCCACTCTCTCTAAGGACTTCAGTCCCCTCTGCCGCTTCCCACAAGCAGATTGGGCCCTTCTGGTGCTGGCTCCCAGGCAGGTGGGCTTGTGTACATTCTAGAACCCTGTGGGTCTCCACAAGGAACTCCTGTGAGGCTGGGAGTCTCTCCCAGCACCTCAACCCCCACAGGTGTTTTCAATTGGTGCTTTTAGGCTTTATTTCCTGGTGTTGGGGCCCTGGGTTGTGCGGTCTGTGTTGCTGCCCATTTTTGCCTGGTTTATCTGCGCACGAATGTGTGACTGCAGACAGCCAACTGCCTTGCGCGCCTCACTGGGTCTGCTCATTGCCTCCCGTGCCCGGGATCTGCCACCGGTCCATCAGCTGCCCTTGCGTGTCTGGGCTCTGCCAACTGCCACCTGCTGCCTGTGCACCTGTGTCTGCCAGCCACTGCTTTTTCCTGCCAGGACCCCTTGGCCCATCGGCCTCCAACTCTGCCCCTCTTACCGGTCTGGATGAATGAGTGTAGGACTTCCATACAGTTCATTTCTCTCTTCTGGTTGTTTTTTACTTCTAAATTTTTGTTGTCTTTAGTTTTTGTTGTGCAAGGAGACACAGTGTGTCTACCTATGCCTCCATCTTGGCCAGGATGGGTAAGTTTTGAAGCCAACCAAAAACATGGCAAACCAAAATATTGCTACAGCAGGAAAACTAAGTCCACCCAAGGCTGGAAAGCCAAAGGATGCAAGTGGTATTACTGTCAGCCAGAGTCACCAAGTAGAAACCAAAAGAACCTTTATAGTTGCCCAGCAGAAGTTAGAGCCACAGAAGAAACTCTTCTAGGGACCAGTCAGTGAGGAGAGAGGGAGAGAAATACCCCAGCTTCTCAGCTCTCCCACCTTCTTAATTTCCCATCAGTGCCTCCATTGACCAAGCCCATCTGGAAGCCAGCTGACTTAGGAGTTTCAGAAATACATCTTGGCCAGTGTAGCTCAGCGCTCAGCTGGTTGGAGCATCGTTTCATATCATAAACCGAAAAATTGTGGGTTATATCTCTGGTCAGGGTGGGTTCAGGAGGAAACCAGTCAATATTTCTCTCTCTCTCTTCCTCTCCCCCCACCACCTCCACTTCCTCTCTCTCCATCTCTTTCTAAAAAAGCAATGAGAAATTTTTAAAAAGAAACAGAAACACATCCTACAGGCCCTTGATCAAAACAGAAGAATGAAAAAGATGGATCTGAGTGCAAACAGCACAAGACCAGTGAAATACCCATTCCATCTTTTCTATTCCACTCAATTATGATCACCTTATTTTGTTTTGCTATTTTCATACACTCATTACTATATAAACTTACCTTGATTATTTATTTATCTTCTCAAATTAGAATGTAAGCATTGTGGTCCTTATCTGTGTATACATCTTCAATACCTTGAACAGTGTCTGACTCATGCAGGGCATTCATTAAATATTTATTGAAAATATACCAAATGAGTCACTACTATGTCCCACCCACTATCTCACTGAATCCTTGAAATAATGTCACCATTGCTTTGTAATAATTTTTTAAATGTTTATTTTTAAATTGTATTTTATTGCTTGTGCTATGACAGTAGTCCCAATTATTCCCACTTTGCCCCTTCCATCCAGCAGCCCCTCATTCCCTCAGGCAATTTCCACACTTCTGTTCATGTCCATGGGTCATATGTATAAGTTATTTGGTTACTCCTTATCCTATACTATACATCCCCATGGCTATTCTGTAACTACCTATTTGTACGTCTTAATCCCCTCAACTCTTCACCCATTCCTCATATTCCCCTTCCATCTGGAAGCCCTCAAAGTGCCCTCCATTTCCATGATTCTGTCTCTGTTCTTTTTTGCTTAGTTTTTTTTTTAGATTCAATTGTTGATAGATATGTAGTTATTGTCATTTGATTGTTTATAGTTTTGATCTTCTTTTTCTTAAATAAGTTCCTTTAACATTTCGTATGATAATGGTTTGGTGATGATGAACTCCTTTAGTTTTTCTTGTCTGGGAAGCTCATTTTCTGCTTTTTTATTTTAAATGATAGCTTTTCTGGGCAGAGCAATCTTGGCTTTAGGTCCCTGCTTTTCATGGTTTGAAATATTCCTTGCCAATCCATTCAGCCTACAATGTTTTTTTAGAGAAATCAGCTGATAGTCTTATGGGAACTCCCTTGTAGGTAACTAATTACTTGTCTTTTGCTGCTTTTAAGTTTCTTTGTCTTTAACCTTTGGCATTTTAATTATGATTTGTCTTGGAGTGGGCTTGTTTTCATCCATCTTGTTTGGGACTCCCTGTGCTTCCAGGACTTGCATGTCTATTTCCTTCACCACATTAAGGAAGTATTCTTTCATAATTTTTTTCAAATAGATTTTCAATTTCTTGCTCTTTCTCTTCTCCTTCTGGTACTCCTATGATGCAAATGTTGGAACACTTGAAGCTGTCCCAGAGGCTCCCTACACTATCCCAGATTTTTCAGACTCTTTTTTCTTCTTGTTCTGATTGGTTGTTCTTTGTTTCCTTATGTTCCAAATCATTGATTTGATTCTCAGCTTCATCCACTCTACTGTTGCTTCCCTATACATTTTTCTTCATTTCAATTAGTGAATCCTTCATTTCTGACTGGATCTTTTTAATATTGTTGAGGTCCTCACTAAGTTCCTTGAGTAATCATATAATGAGTGTTTTGAACTCTGCGTCTGATAGATTGAAGCACATCTCCCTTTTGCTTAGTTTTGTTCCTGGAGTGTTGATCTGTTCTTTCATTTGGGCTATGTTCCTTTGTCTCCTCATATTGGCAGCCTTCCTGTGTACCTAAGCAGAGCTGCTATAACTCTCTGTCATGGTAGCATGCCTAAGGTAGTAGGCATACTGTGAGTTCCAGTGTCATAGCCTCCTATTGCCCAAGCTGGGTACTTGAGGTATGTCCTTTGTGTGGGCTGAGTACACCTTCCTCTTGTCGTTGAGGCTTGATTGCTTTTGGCAGGTCAATGGGAGGGATTTACCCAGGCCAATCAGCTGTAAGCACTAGCTATGACCGCTGACCACCAACCTCTGCCCTCTGTGGAGGATGAGCTGTGTAGGGGCAGGGTTATGGTGCTCCAGTGTTGTCTGTAGCTGCCCATTGGGTATGCAGGCTCTGGGTTCCCAGGTCTTGCAGGCTAAGGTCAGCCCCCACCTGTGTTTTGCTCAGGGCCACCCTACCTGGGCTATAATGCAATCTGAGATGGCTGGTACTGGTGCTGGACTTGGGTATTTCCAGGCAAAGTCAAGCTATGCATCTGGCCTGGCTGCGGCTAGTGCCATGCCCGGGGCCATTTAGCAAGCATTATGAAGGCTGGGAGCTCACTGAGGCTGGTTGTCGCTTGTTGGAGAGGATTTAGGAAGATGTGAAGCATGAGCCAAGATCAGACATTCATATGGAAAAGTCTCTGTTAACAGCTTGGGGGGCCCCTAAGTTGAGTGGGATGAAGTCTCAGGAGATCTCCAGAGCAGGGCAAACAGTGTTAGCCAGATTGATGGAGTTTCAGATATGGCACCTTCTGCCAGCTCTGTGGCTCTGTGAGAGGGGAGGTTTCAGAAAAGGGACAATGGCCTCTGTCCCCCTTTCTGTCTGGGAGAAAGCTGTCCCCCAGCTCTTACCTTCATGCCACACACTTCAGTTCCTCCCTGTATGCCACCGGTGCCTTTCAAGCTGTTATGCCAGTCCTGGAGCTCAGAGGGAGTGAGTCTGAGTAAGTCTGTGTGTGGATTCTTTAAGAGGAGTTGCTTGGTATTCCAGAAGTTTCTTCCACTAATTCAGTCCCCACTGCTTTTTGCAGCCAGAAGTTATGGGGACTTATCTTCCTGGCACAGTAACCCTGGGCTGGGAGGCCAGGTATGGGTCTGGGACTCCTTGCTCCCAAGATATCCCTTATGAATTTTTATCCACCACACAAGGATCTGGGACAAGACCATTCTGCATCTCCACCCTTCCTACCAGTCTAGAGGGATGTGATTTCTTTAATTACATAGTTGTCAGACCTGCTTTCAATTCGATTTCTGATGGTTCTGAGTAATGGTTGTTCTACAATTTAGTTGTAATTTTGATGTGGTTGTGCAAGGAAGTGAGCTGTGTTTACCTGTGCTGCCACCTTGACTGAAAGTCTCCTACTATTGTTTTATATATGAGGAATCTGGAGCTTAGTGGGGTATTGTGAAACATTATTTCTTAGATTGATTCCAGCAGCCAGTAGGCTGTTGATAATATAAGCTGCAGAGAAGAAATGACCATCTACATATATAATCTATCAATGTGACATAGTACCAACTTAAAAATTCAATTGTGTTAGTAATAAATAGCTCATTGAACACCTTCACTGAGCAGTGTCGGATAATTAGTGGGCATTTGCTCATTACATCTATCTTTTCCAATGAGAAAGTGAAAGGCAACAAATCAGAAAAACCATCGTCTATTTGGCATAAAGAACTGAACACCTGATCCCCACCTACTGATCCTGAAACAACAAAGAGCTTATTCCAAGAATTACAGTAGTACCTTCATTTTAAGCTGGACACTAGACAATATAAAATACTGTGTCTGATTGTTGCCCTTTAAATATAACTGTAGGTGTTCATTGTCTCTGGGCAACTTATGCCTATCTGAGAAAAAACAGACATCTAAGCTCTATCCACATACTTTATAAAGAATCAAACAGGAATAATAGAACTGCATTAAATTTGGGGCCAAGTGTTTTACAAATGGCATCTGGCCATGGAGCATCTGTTTTGGAAAGAATGAAAGAAAGATCCTAAGGAGGTTCCATTGGGGAAACACCAGTATTCCTAGCCCAACCTGGCTGCATACTGGTGCCTGCAGTGTGTGAATCATGGCTGCCCAGGCTGCCTCAGAGGAGAAGCCAAGATTCTGTCTTTAGATTTTGAAGCAACTATTCATCTTATAAGAATGTCAGCTGTTCACTCTGCAGTACAACCAGGGAGGAACAGTTTCAGACCTACAGCTCTATTAAACCATGACTTAGACAAGATAATTACACCTCCAAAGACAAAGATAGAAAAAGGCACCATCATTATTGCTTTTGAGCCCAAATCTACATCAGGCTAGTTTATTCTAAAGCCATAGAATTTTATTAGGCTTTACATTAAATAAATATAGAAAGTCTGGACCAAAGCTTGGAGAGCTTCAGATGTAGCCATAATGACTTCTTGGAAACCTATGAAATAGGCCTGGAATTGGGCTTGGGACTCCTGCCATGTTTAAGTGAAATGACAAGAGTTTTAGCCAAGGTCCTCCAGCCATAATGGCTTGATTAAGTATCCATTATTGATTAGACTTAACAAGATCATACAGGAAAAAAATATGTCCCTCTCTATGTGTGATATTTCTAGGTCTCATGATTGGTCTTTTCATAGGACATAAGATCTCATATATTAGTTTTATTGATTTACCTTGTACTCCATTCCAAGTATGTCAGATGGCATGTTGACATATGCATAGTACAGCCATATAAGGAGTAGTAAGTGAAAAAAATCAAGGTGACCATTCTATGTCATTACATAAAAATAATACCCTTCAGCCATTAAACATGATGATGCGCTTTCTGTATTTTGACATAAAATGCTCTGCAAGTTTCATTAGTTAGTGAAGAGAACAAGGAGCAGGACAATAGGAGTACTCTGCTAGAATTGGTTTATAGGAAAGGAGGTAAGTACATATAGACAACTTTTAAAAGCACATACAGGAACTTCTTAACAGTGGTTGCCTCTGGAGAAGAAAACTGGAGACATTTTATACATCTTTTTAGTTTTTTTTATTGTACATATCTATTACTAATGGAATAAATAAATAAATATTTTAAAAGTAAATATCTTCCAAATCAAGACAAAGTAAACAAAGCACTTGTAGTAGACACTTGTGGAGCCCCACTCAAATCTTCTTTCACAGGCCAGTGCACCCCTACCTGCTAGAAGTGTTGCCTAATGGCTCACAGTGGACCCCTGCTGGTTATCTGGTTTCAAAGTGGGATAACTCTGACCCAGTGCATGATCCAGAGTCACCCCAGCTGAAGTAAGTCTCCAACTGGGACCCATCCTTGATGAGGTCTTTCTCCTACCTTCTTACTCTCTTCCTAAGAGCACTCTTACACTGACTCACTTGCACAAGAATCCTTGTCTTAGGTTCTATTTCTAGGGAATCTGGCCAAAGACAATATCATAGAAGTAAAATCTTGGTTGTACAAAATATTAAGACTATAATATCATGTATGTACTGTCTCCACATTATAGACAACAGAGATTTTTTACTTTGAATCTAAAAGTGTTCCCAATCTTCAAAATCTTTCATGATTTTCCATTGTTCTCCATGAAAAGGCAGATTCTTTAACAAGTTTTACACTGCACAATCTGGCCTCTCCTCCCCCTCCAACCTCTGCTTCCACACATTCCTCCCTACTCCTTCCACTCCATCCACATTGGCCTAATTTTGGTCTCTCCTACTCATCATGCTCCTTTCTGCTGGAAGACATTTGCTCATGCTTTTTCCTGGAATACTCTTCCCTCCATTCCTGCCTGATTAATTTCTATTTCTTCTTCAAATATCCCCACAAACATTATTTTGACCAGAACAAATCCTCCTGTTCCAAGTTCTCATGGTCCCCCAGACTGGTTTTCAATTGTAACTGAAAGACTTACTTGTATAATTATTTAATTTACATCTATGTGAGTATTACAAGCCCATTAAAGAGAAAATCTTTCTGGTTTTGCTTGCTCCTGTATTTCTGGTACCTGGGACAGAGTTTTCCACAGAGCAAACACTCAATAAATGTTTTCTGAAATAAATAGATCTTTATTAATGAACATAACCAGCTGGAATTCAATGCTAAATTTCACTGTGGCCTGCTTAAAAGGGGAAACAACAATTACTGAATTTTCAGTTTCTATAGACAAAATAAAATAAATCGATTATCCATGAAACAGTTCATCTCTGGTGCTAAAAACAGAGAAAATGTTGTACATATGTACTCATGGAAAATAGATTTTAATGGAAACATCTCCAAAATCATCCCCACAATAAATGAAAAAAAATGAACTTAAGCTAGTTATTGTCTTCATTTATTCGGAACATATTTATTAAGCACCCACTATGTTCTAAGCGCTGCACTATGTTCTGTGGTGCAAAAACTATGGTAAATAGAAAGATATTTAATTCCTGCTCTCTTGGAGCTTAGTTTCTAAAGAGAAAGTCAGACAAAAGTGAACAAAGCACAGGAATAAATGCAAGTACAGTGAAGCAAAGATGCATGCAGTCATAATAGGCTACAGTAAATGATTTAACCTAGACTGGAGGTCGATTGTCTTGAGAGCTGAAGTTTGAGTAGGCTGTCTCTGGGGCAAGCAGAGGATGGAAGGATATCCCAAGATGAACTTTATCCCAAGATGAAACATATGAACTTCCCTGGATTGGAGGGGGGAAGGGAGGTCTAGTAAAGAGGCAGAAGAGGTAGACAAGAGTCAAGTAATACAATACTTTGTTAAGACCATAGTGAAGTTACTGAAGGATTTCAGCAAGTAGATGACACAATTAGACTTTTATTTTTAATAGATCAGTTGGTATCTAAGGGAGAAAAAATTATATAGGACCCACAGAGAATATGGGGAGACTAATGCAGAGGAAGTTGAGGTTAGGTGTTATAATAATCTGGAGAAAAAATTGTGACATTTTGGCTTATAATGATGACAGGAAAATGGTAAGAGGGAAGCATATATGATGTGGTTGGGTGCCACAGGGTAAAGTAATTTTCTCCAAAGTAGAAGAGTGTTTGTCAGGTACAGAACTCTCCAATAAATTGGTTTCAGTAAAGTGTAAATTTTAGAAAATCTGGAACAGAATTAGTAATACTTCACAAATTTGTATCATAATTGAGTCTTTGAGGAACCCTATAGTTCAAATTCAAATTATCTATGGAGAATTGAGAGACTGATATCCACAGAGCCAATGGTGACAAGTATAGGTTTTCACTGAGCTGTAAGTACACTTAATTAACAACTTCTTATAAAAGTCAAAGATCCTGCTGTATATATTGCATATATTTATGGAAGTATATGCCTCAGTTAAGTATAACCAGTTATATATTGTTATTCTACAAATTTGAAAATAGATCTCCCCAATTAATTTTTTTTGTTACCTTTGGAAAGTGATCAAGCTAAAAGAGCATCTTGAGAGATTTCTGCAAAGAGACATCTAAGTCAGGTGGAACCACTGGCATTCATCATCAAAGCAACCTTTACAACTAAGTTTAACCCTTGCATGATATTATCCAAACAGAGATTATTCCTATTCAAGTGTGCCTTACTTTACATGGGCAAGAAGTTTTATGTGTGTCTAACATACCGTTGAGTTGGCTCCAACTCCTTGCAACTCTGTGAATGAGAGTTGTCCACAGTACCCTGTCCTTAAGAGCCCTGCTTAGCTCCTATAGATTCATACCTATGGCTTCTTTTATATAATCAATCCATTTCATCTTTGGTCTTCCCCTTACTGCTACCTTCTGCTTTTCCCAACATTTTTCTGACCTCTCATGATGTCCCTGCAGTCAGACAGCTTCAGTTTTGTCATTTTTACCTCCAGCGATGTTTCAGGCTAACTTTGCTTTAGGACCCATTTGTTTGTCTTTCTGGCAGTTTAGGGTATCTGTAGAGCTCTCCTGCAACACCACATTGCAAAAGAATCATTTTTCTTATCAGTCTTATTCACTACCCAACTTTCACATCTATATGTAGTAATTGGGAATACAAGGCTGTGGATGATTGTCTTGGTCTCTGTTGACATATTTTGTACTTGGTGATCTTTCCTAATTCTTCTATTGCTGCCCTTCTGAGTCTCAGCCTTCACCTGAGTTCTTGGCTGCAGTCTCCATTTGAATTGAGGACTGCCCAAGATAAGAAAAATCTCTAGCAAATTCAATGTCTTCTTTATCTATGTTAAATTGTGTTTTTCTTGTGTGGTCATGATTTTTATCTTTTTAGTTGTCAAAGGGAAGTTTTATAGCTAGTTTTTTTAAAGGAACATTGTATGTACATTGTTAACCTGATCACTCGGTAATACTAAGGGTTTAAAAGGGCAAATCTGTGGATTCAATTCCTGTGTGGGCCAATTAGCTCTAAATCAGAATGATAGAATTTCCAACTTGAAGGAATTTCAGAAGTAATTTTATATAATCATAAAATTTTCAGATGAGAAAACTGAGACCCAAATAATGAATTCCTCAAGGTCACCAAGTAGTCCAGCGACAAAATTGTTTTTAAAACTGGGCTACCTGATTCCCCCCAAAACACATTACACAGCTATGCTCTTACATGAATACAAATTGATCTTCTTATTCTGAGTAGCCAGCCAACAGATGTGTTTTATGTTTACGGTTTATTTGAAAATACAGGAACTCGTACTAGATTAGGAAAAAGAGGGTTTTACTGAAAATATAATTGGTGAGTAATGTAGTTAAAGGAAGGGATAAGAAATCATTTTCAGGGAAATTCCGTAATGAAGATACCACAACTATTTCTCATAAAGAGAGGCCCCATAATTGGTTCCCTAGAAATTACCACTGGACTTTCCATGTCTGCATCTCAGACCAAAATTAAAACTTCCAGGAGAGAGTGCTGTTTCCAACTGTAATGATCTAATTTATATCAGACCAAGTGTCGCAACAATAATAACTAGAAAAGCTAGAAATTTTTAAAAATATGTTTGAAGTCACTGAAGAGCTACCCAGAAGGCCAGGATATAATGAAAGCTCAATATTCTGTATCAAGTTTCTTCTTGAGGCCTTTGCCCAGTTGAAAGCAACTTACAGGTAAAAAGCTACACAGAATGTGATGACTAAAAGTTTAAAAGATAAACAGCTCTTTCAGAAGTCTGAGGGGGCTGGGCAAAAGTAAAATTCATGGCTACTGAAGTAGCCATAACTTGAGGACCCAAAGTCATAGAGAAGATGGAAATAAGCTTTACATTTGGCCTCAGCATTTCTCCATGAGGCATTTATAAATTTGTAACCAGGGTCTGAGAGGCTGAGAAGCCAAGGAAAGAGCATAAACTAAAATCTCTATGAGCTAAGCAGTTTATAGTTGTCTTACAATGGTGGGGAGATGAAAATTAGAGGTCAGGACTAGCTAAAAACAAGAGGCTCTAATAAGCATCCCAAGGTTTTGATTGGGGACCCTGAAATGTTCTATGTTCAGGGCAAACTGAATATACACCATCCCTTACAAGGGTAAACCCAGCTACTTAGATCAGTCTCATACGAAATAAAGGTAATCTACCTCTACTTTTAACTGCTTCCCAAAATCAAAATTATGCCATTTTTAGAGGATGATAGCATCATCCAGAATTTCTGCAATGTTTCATACATTTTTTTTGGCATTAAAAAAAGTTACCAGGCATGTCAAGAGGTAAAAAGTGGGATATTAGTTATTAGATATTGGATATTAAAATAAACACTTTAATATATTCAAGAAAATAGATGTCAAGATGGAGAATTTAATCAGAAAACTATAATATACATAAAAAATCAAGTGGAAGGTCCAGAGCTAAAAAAATACAAAAACTAAGAATTCAGTAGATAGTTTCTCAACAGATTAGACACATAATAACAGAGAATTAGTTTGTTTAGAAACATACAAGTATAGCATACTAAGAATCGAACAGAAATCAATAAAATGATGGAGAATACATAAGAAAGCATAATAGATATAAGATACTCCTTGTGAAGCTCTAATATTCATATGCCCAGTAGGGGTGAAGGGAGACACCAGTCAGACCTAGGAGAAGCACTTTTGAGAATTTTCCAAAAATGACTAAGACATGAAACTATAGATTTAAGACACTCAATGAATCCCAAGTAGAGATAATAATTACATATATATTTGTTAAAATATAGACACATCATAGAAAAACTTCTAAAATGCAATAGCAATGAAAACATTTAAAATGCTTTTAAAGCATTTTAAAGAGGAAAAGGAAACATTACCTTCAAAAGAGCAATAATAAGAATTATGGATGACTTCTCAGAAGTAACAATGGGAGCCAGAAGAAACTGGAATAATGTCTTTACAGTGTTAAAAAAACAAATTTCCATTGATGAAATTCTGTTTGGACTTTCTATGACCAAATGCCCAGCCCCGTGGAGAGTTTGGCAGTATGGAATAAAAGTTTCTCAAAGGAAACAGGGGCTGTAACCAGTAGGTGGCACAGGAGAGAAATAAGCAAGGCAAACAGATACAAGAATTATCTATGCACTGATTTAATCCTTGTGACAACTTCTGTGGAAGACAGAGAAACAGTTTGCTCAAGGCTATATAGTGTGAGTTTTCAAGATGGAACTCAAATTAAGATATAACTTCTAATTCCATACCTTAACCTATATTCCCCACAGAATAAGTTGTAAAGAATAAAGGAAATTGGCAGTCAGATCATCTGAGTCAAACCAGGCAGTCCTAGGCTGGTAGATGTTGCAGAATGATCACCCCCCTATCTAAAGGGGGGATCTTTTTAACACTCCAGGGAAAAGATCAATCTTTCTAAAAATCAGCATTTGATGAAAGAGCTGGCAGTGCTTTGCTTCCATGTAAAATGCTTACCTCATCTGTTTTTCAACTAATGTGCAAAAATATGCCTCCAATCAAGGACCTAACTCAAGGCAAGGGATTCATGACTGTCCTTTGTATACACAAACAAACAAACAAAAAAAGACATAATCAGAATAATCTAACCAAATAAAATTCACTCCTGTGAGAGAATACTGATAATAAATAGTGTAGCTACAATGAGCCCATTTGTCAAATTTGGTTGATATTATGTCATGACATATGAATGGATGGAGCTATTAGGCTGATTAAATTGCTTAAACTCTTGGTATTTTGGTGAATTATACCCATGGTGAGATGAAATAAATACCCAGCGAAGGGTTTTTCCTGGAACTTTGCCAATGTTCACACTTCTTTGTTAATGATTAACAAGTCACAGAGGGGTTGTTTCCCCAACCTTCCAAATAAGATTTAATGAACATACATTAAAAGGGGACAGCACTTCAGAAAAATTACACAAGCACTTCAGCATAAACTCCAATCCTACTCATCTAGCAGAAGTGATTCATTTCATTTCTGAGTGGTGTTTTCTTATTTTGAGCATCTATTTTACGATGCAAAAACACCCTGTCAGAGCAGTCTTAGACACTGCCTATTAAAATGTTAAACTTCACCTGATAAAATATAATTATACCATCCCTGACATTTTTACATAGCACACACATGCTTCAAGCCAACTTTGCCAGAGTTAAGATTTTTTCTTTAGATGTGTGAATGCATGATGAAGCTGTAAGAAAAATATCATTATGTCAAACTATGATATAGTTGAAAAAAATGATATAGTCCAAAATAAATAAGAAATCTTAACCAGATGTTATAAAATGAATACAAATGAACAAAATGGTGACAAAGGCCATTTGTCACTTAGAGCTCAGCAAATAATACAATTTAATTAAGACCAAAGTGACATTCAACAGCTAGATGTTTAAAGGTTTATGAATCAAAAACTTTTTCAGTTTATTAGGGCAGTTATTTATCACCTAGGGAACTTTTAAAATTATCTATACCCAGACCATATGCCGGATCATTTAAGTCAGAATTTCTGGGTGTGTAACCCAGGTATCAATATTTTTCAACAGCTATACTCCCCAGTTACTGTAATGTAAGGGCCATGGTCAATGATTACTGCATAAGTAGTACCTGAGAGTGGTTAGATGATTAGGTCAACCTGCTTGTACATTACCTTTAAGTCTACATTTGAACCTAGCCACAGACAAGTAACAAAGTCCTTTAGGTAAACTGAGGTGTGACATAAAGAGATGTCCATAAGTTCTTTGATGCTTCTTCACTAAAGAGATAGGCCTTATTCCCCCCTTCTTGGGTAGAGGCTATACTAGTGACTTATTTCTAAGGAATAGAATATATCAAAAGTCACAGCTGGTAAGTTCCATAATTAGGTCATAGAAGACATTGCCATTTCAGTCTTGCTCTTTCTTGGATGATTCACCCTGGGACAAGCCAGTCACCATGTTGTAAGAACACTGAAGCTGCCCAATGAATAGACCCATGTGGCAAGGAATGGAGGCCCCCCACCAATAACCATGTGAGTGAGTCACTTTGGAAGTGGATCTCCAACCCCAGTCAAGCCTCCAGATGACCACATCCTCAGTCAACATCTTGACTTCAATTTCATGAAAGAACCTGAGTCAGCACTATCCAGCTAAGATGTTCCTGAATTCCTGACCCACAGAAACTATGATACAATAAATGTTTGGTGTTTTAGGCTAAATTTAGGCACAATACATTACATAGAAGTAGATCATTAATAGAGGGTACTAGTCTTCAAACACAGATACCAAATAATTAGAATTGTTCATCAGTCTGTCACTAGGGCATAGCATTATACCTAACGTGGTAGACATTCAATAAATATTTGTGGAATAAATCAATGATTGATCGATTGAATGCTCATCTCCCACTTTAGAACAATGGAAGTTTTTCCCTTTCTAGTGGTCCACAAAGTACCAGAGGTCTTTATCCATCTTGCAATAATCACCAAGATTTCAGTCTGCACAGAGCCTAAAGTTAGAAAGAATTAAGAATCCAAATCAACAGAAATGTGTTCCTGGTACTAGAAACAACATATATCCTGCTTTTCAGCTCACTAGAAAATGCCTTCTTATTATTTTTGCCCCTTTGGGAAATCTTCAATGCTGTCCATATGGTTTCCCTAGCTTTTCAGCTTGTAAATCAATGTGACTTGCCTTGCCTCTGAAAATTCTTACTCCAATATTAAACAATCCAAGTTCTTTAAACAGCGAATTAATTGTCCACATTTTGTCACTGATATTAAATTCCTCACTTCTCCCATTTTAATCAGCTTCTTTCTTTCCACCAAGTGTTGAGAGGGTTATTCCTCCCATCCATTGCTCAAAAGGCATGCACCGTCTTACTTATGCTTTCTTTGGATGCAGTTGTTTGTTTGTTTGTTTCCCATGTGGGAAGCAGGTGATATCTCTAAAACCGTGGTTCCTGAATCCTATAAAAATCCCATGATGAAATTGCTAAAAATGTAGTACCTGGGCCTTGCTTCCAGAAATCCCAATGTTGCAGAATGAGGGAGGGGACCCAATTCCATATTTTTTAAAGGCTCTAAGTTGTTAAAGAAACTATTGTATTTAAATAGGCTTGTGCTTATCATATAAAAGGGATATACTTGTCAAAAAGTTTATTTTCTATTTTGGCTAATGTTAATATAGCTTGCATGGGTAGGGTTTTTGTTTTGTTTTGTTTTTTTCCTTACCACCTTGCGTAGGGGCCTATACATTCCAAAGCTAATTTAACAAAAGGGGGGCAGGTCACATTTGGTAGTGTAACTCAAGGCAAGGGGGAAAAAAGATAGAAATTCTTTTAACATAGTAATGCCAAGCAAGTAAGGCAGCAGGAGAGCCACAGTGGCAGTTTAATTGTCCAGTACTGTCCCAGAAGGCTCAAAGTCACCATCTTCCTTCAACCTAGACTCCCATCCCTGCACCTGTTCTCAGGAACCAGATGTGGCTGAGTGATGGTAATCCTATTTTTGAATACTAAATAGAGGTAGCAGGATGATGAGAGGAGCAGAGGGAGAAGTGTTCAGATTCTGAGGAAGATAGAGTTAAAAGTGAGGAATGAAGTTCTACAGTCATCCTGAAGAGAAAGCAAACAGCACCGGAACTGATATTAGAGGACTCGTCCCTATTGAAATGCTGACAACGAACTGAGTAGGAAAAAGGAGCCACCTCCTACCCACAGCAGTTGTCAGTGGCCTCTGTATGGTTTAAAATAGGACTTGACCTTGAAAAAGTACATTGTTGTCATTTTTTTACAATCTTCTGGACTCTGTGTATAACTGGTAAATACTGAGATTGTCTAATAATGACTTCTACCATCACTTCCTTCCATTCTTAAGGTTTTAGTTATGGGATTTTATTAACCCCCTATAGGACTAGCTAATGAATTGTCTGCCATTATTAAACACAAGTAACAGTTTCCATGAACTCAAACATGAGGAAAGATTGAGGTTATTCATAACTTACTATTTTCAATCTGATAGCTGTTTTCAGGGGCAACAATTTGCTTCTAAACTGGCCAAGAGACATTAGAACAGCTTTGCATCTCAAAGATCTCCAGCCCACTCACATGTTCCCAACATGATCACACCTGAAGAAGTCCTACCTCTCTAAAAATGAGTTAAGCCAACAGCATGTTCTTCTAAAGTCACAAGAGGGGTTGTTTTCAAGGAAGGTTAGGGCTCTGTGCATTTTGGGCAGGGCACCACACTTTTCCTTGTCAAGTTGGCAGGTAGTGTGCCTTCATAGCCCACGTGGGTCTCATTCTCCACTGATTGCTGGCAGAAAATTGACTCCTCCAATGTGCCTGGAATATGGACATTCAGCTTCCCCTCCAGGAGGTAGATCAAGTTGACTTTTAAGAAATATGTTTGCTGTCTCTGACTGCCTTTGTTTTGTTGGCAGGCTCACAGGATGCCATGGCAGCTGAGGAGCTGCAGTCTGTATGACAGGCCAGCAGGGTCCTGTAGGGAGGCCTGCCTGCCCAAGCCAAGAGAAACACATTTCCTCCCACAGTGGGCTGCTCTGCTCTCTCAGCCATCCGTCTACTCCACCCCATCCTCAGAATAAGCCCTGCTGCTCCCTCATTTGGGAGTCTGCTGGGCCCTTGGCTCCTTGTGTGTAGTTGAGAAATTAGGAAATAGGAAGAGATTTTACTATCCTTCAGAAATCAGGAGCAACTGATATCTTCAATTCCAGAAGCTTTTTAACTCTTTTTAAGCATCAGGGATATGAGAGAATTTTATATGGTGATGGAAATGTTTTATATTTCCATTGGGGTGATATTTATATGGGTATATGGATTTGTCAAAATCCATTGAAAGTGTACTTAAAACATGTGTTTGTGATTGTGTGTGTGTATGCTTTAATAAAACTGGCTCAAATGAATGAAGTGACATGTCCTATTTTCTTCAGTGTGTATATTCTTGGATTGTTTTTTATCTTATTTCTTTATTGTTTATTTATTTTGTTCCAGCAATGTGGTGGAACTTCTCCATGAACTCCCAGATTCCCACAAAGGCATTCTTATCCATGGGTGATTGTCAAAATCCATATCCTGTGGTGGGAACGATGGCAGAAAACTGCCCTTCCACCACCTTCAGATGTCACTTGCTTCATTAGACTTCCTTGAAATTTTTGTTTTTGTTTAAAATTTTTCATAATTAAAAGCTTTTTTAAAAGAATGAAAAGGAATTCCTCTAATTAAAATATTTTCCTCTCCAGTAGTCCCATCTGAGCTAACTCCAACCAGCCTCTAGCCCTCTGAGGTACAGCCTCATTTAAATAGTCAAGGAAAAGGTCATCAAAACCTGTCTTGCTCAAAACGTGAAAGCCTGATTCTGACAGCAAGATTGATCCTGGGTGGCCATACTTCCTTTTCGATGACCAACTAATATTTTTCAAACACCCCACATTGAGATTTTGTCTCAGGTACTTCACTGAGCACAAGGAGCATTTGTCAAAACACATACATCCCATCAGAAACTAATACAAAATAGTGTTGAGTGAATACTGTAATTGAAAAATAAAATAAAATAATAATAATAATAATAATAATAATAATAAAGAAACACATACATCTCCTACATCCAACATAGGGGTTAGAGTTTGTTGTCATATTGTTTTGGGAGCTGAGGATGGTTTTCTTTTAGTGTATGTTTCATGGTGGCGGGGGGAGGACCTATTGTTCCCTGCTCTCTTATCCTTCACGACACACTAAGGGAACAATTTGACCCTACTGATAGGATAAAGTCAGTATCATTTGACAGCAGGCCTGTGACCTTGTTAAACATGACTGCCATTTTGCTCTTCTGAGTTCGTCCCCAGGACTGGAAATTACTGGAAGCAAGAATGGAACCAACCGCTCCCTACAGCCTTGGGCAGAAGATAACATTGGACCAAACTGCAGCCTCCCGTTACAACAGCCCAGGGGCCACACAACCGCAATCCCCCCACCCTTTTTTAATCCAGTTATAACCCAATAAAATCTCAAAGCCTCACCCCTCAATGCTGGTGCATCTCTGCACACCATGCCCCTCTCCTTTCTTGGAAAATGAATAAAAACTTCATTCTCTACACTTTCTTCTCTTTGTCAGTTCTTTCACAGCCCGTGTCACTGACCACCCTAACACGTACCATATGGCCACAGGTCAAGTGATGGCCACTGTGAAGGTGTAGGAGCTACTAATGGGAAACAGGTATTTTCCTGAGCCAAGACAGCTGTTTGAATGACAGTGGAAGCAGTTCAATTTGGATATCCCTGTTGGTTCTATGAGAACCCAACCAAGAAACAAGTCCTGTTTGCCACTTTGCTTCATATCAAATAAGTCCTATTGCATTGAACTATCTCAAAATTCCCCATCAGAGGCCATCATTGAGAATTTCCTAGGTGTCCATTTTAAGCTAATCTTCTGTTAGCATCAGACACAGTGGCCTGTGATGGTTGCTGTCACTGACACCCCCAGGGGAACTCAGGAACTTTGTCCTTGACATTGCCCAATAATTCTCACTGTAGTGCTTACTGTAGCTTTCTCCTTCAATTAGCAATGTAAATGTGATTGTCTGGGCTTGATAATGAGCTTTTCATGGTAACTGGGGAGGCCAAGCCCTGTGGGAACAAAGCTGTCTGTCTGCTGGAGTCCACCTGGGTGGGGGGTGGTGTTTATTAGAACAATGTCACAGTGTCACAGGGTGATTGATAGAACTTCCAAAGAAGACTGTCATCAAAAGAATTTTATTAAAAGGGTGAACTATAGCACCAGTGTTCTGTGTCTGTAAGTTCTGCTTGGCCCCCACAAGAAGAGCTTAATGCAGCACTAAGTTAGAAATTGCCTTTGCCTTCATTTCCCCAACCTTCTTTCTGGAGTCAGGAGGGTAAGGGAACACTTCATTCTCTAACCTCGAGAAGGAGCTGCTCAGGCATACATCAGGTTCCAAGTTGGTGATGTGATTTAAAAAACACACCAGCCTGCACCTTGTAGAGAAAATGTTGCAAATGATACAGGTGAAGCAGAAGCAGAGTTGCTTCTTGTTCTTTAGTCTGCTTATTTGTTTTCTGTGGGTTTGGCTTGGTTCTGTGTCATCACTGCCAGCACACTGCACCAGCCTCCCTTTTTATATGAATGCTGTTATGCTATGCTGGTTTATGTTATGTTATTGAAACCAGAAAAGCCAGTGTTCATGCTGCCTGTCACCTACCAGACCCAATAAGCAGAGACGGGGATTGAATCTTTATGGGCACTTTATTCAGACAGCTGGCGATCCGAGAAGATGGCAGGTATGTACCCTTACAGATCATCTTACACATCCTTTCAAGCCAGCCTTTTTTTTAATAAGGGGGCAAAAGTGTAGGTAAGGGGTCTGGAACTCAAGGGAAAAAAGTATAGGTAAGGGATTTGGAGTTCAGAAAAGAGGTTAAATCAGATAAAAGCTGCAGTCCAGCAATTTCCTTAACATCCTTTCATCCACTGACTGGTGATTTTCTTTATGTGTGTCCTGTGTCTTGGGTGATTTTCTTTACGTGTGTCCTGGGTGGTGGAACATCTCTCCCAAGGACACAGTGAGTGGGTCAGATACCACCTAGACTGCTTATGGCTCTTCTGGAGAACAAAGGTCAATCACTTGTGGTCTCCTGGAGTCAGGGTACGCTGTACCTGCAGTTCCTGAACCAACAGCTTTTCACATGCATTAACTACTAGGCTTATTAACTATTACCTTAAACTAAAATTTTCCAATTCTTGACTCCCCCATCATTATGGTATTTTATGTTATGTTGTTATGTTATGTTAATGCAAAGTTAATGTACCACCACTCTAAAAAAATGAATTTGCCTATTGCATCTGGATCTCTCTCCTGCCCACCTTTCCATCCTTAAGACTTACTTCTCCTTTCACTTGCTTTATTCCAGCCACATTAACCTTCTGTTTCATCCCATCTTTAGTTCTTTGCACACACTGTTCCACCTGCCTGAAACACTGTTTCCTTCCTCCATCTCGCTAACTCCCAGCCCTTCTTCATGTCTCTGCATAATTCCATTTCCTCTCTTATATGTTCTCACAACTCCCAACATTTTCCCTTCCTAGAATGTAGCTCAGTGGAAATTACATAGTCATGTATATAAGCTTTTTTGTTTCCCCAGGCCTCTTTCCCATTAACTTGTAAATCACTTATCGGCAGAAACCACATCTGTTTTGTTTCCTGCTGGAGACTCAGTGCCTAGCACATGATAGATGTTTAATAAATAATTGCTGAGTAAATTTGATGGAAATGGGGGAAGGAGAAAAAGGCATAGAGAGACAGGTGTGGAAGGAAGTAAAGGCGGTTAAGCACATATATATAGTAAGGAGAGGGGCTTCAAACAAAGCATGCAATGTTTTCATTGAAATAATAGATTTATTATAGATTTCACAGTTTTCACTCCCTCTCATGGCTACTAAAAATATAAGAGTTTTCTCATATGCTATCTCCTTGGGTTCCTACATGCCATTGAAATGAATGACCAAGCATCGTTCTCCTCCACCACTTTATTGATAAGGTGACTGAGATTCAGCAAGTTACTATGGCCTGTTTAAGGTCATTCAGCTGAAAAAAGGCAGCACCTACACTTGAAGCCAGAGTGTGGTGCATCTATGGTTATAGCACAAACTGACTCCGCTCTCCTGGCCTGGCCTCTATCCTCTCCCCAGAGGAAAATGTTCTGTAACCATTCTTTATCGTTTCTTCACTTGCTCCTTTGGGAATGAGATTTTTGCCAGTGAAGGAGCAGTTAAAATTAGGAGGAGCTGCTTGATTTGCAAGTGCTGTAAATAAAGATGAGACTGTTCTGGTCCCAAAGGCCATTTAACTTTAATTGCAGCCAGAACAGATCAGCGAGTGAGAGGTGACTCAGACTGATGCTTCCGCAGGGGGTAGGGAGGGTATGACAAAGTATAATAAAGTTTATTTTTCCTTCTTCTCTGCAAATAATGCCTTTAAAAACTGGTTTGTCCCTAATGACACAAAATAATAGTGTTTTGAAGTGCAAAGGGGCTTTCACACCAAAGCACTCAAAGTGGTCCTCAAAGAACAATGGAGACTGTTACAAAATTTGCCCAAACAGTGCAGGTGAGTCAGCCTGCACTGAATCACCAGCAGCCACTATGTGTCCGAGTATTTGGGAGATGGAAGCAAACATATCACTCATACAACACATTTTTCTTGAGTACCTACCCTGTTCTAGACAATGTCTAGGCACTAGGAATAAACCTAGAGCACAGTAAAATCTCTGTCTTCATGGAATCCACCGTCTTTATGCAGGACCACTCCATGCACTAAAAATCTCTAAGGGTCCCATTCCCCTCATAGCCATGTGAAAGGGTCTCCTAGATGTGTAGGACCCAACTTGCTCAACTGGGCACAGCAGCCCTGAGTCACCACCACTGCTGCCATCCAGGGCCAAGCTACCATCTTTCCCAACGGAAATGGTTGCTGTACCTTCCTAACTGGTCTCCTTGATTCTACCCTGCCTCCTGATAGTCTTTTCTCAACACAGAAGATCCATTCTGTTAAAAATATAAGTCAGATCCTGCCACACCTCTGCTCAGGCCTTCCAGTTGCTCCCCATCTCACTGGAAGAAGCCAACCTCTCTTCACCTCTGACTTCATCTTCTGTGTCCCTCCCTATCGCGTTCTCTCCTCCAGCCGCCCCATTTCTTTGTTATTCCGTGACTATGCCAGGCATTTTCCTGCATTAGTGGGCTTTTCCTGGGTTCCCTCTGCTTGACACTCTGCCAGAGCATTGCCTTGATCCTCACAGTCACCCTGGAGGATGGGGATGGTTATCACCCATCTTATAGATGAGTAAACCACAGTTCAGTCCTCATCCTCAGATACACAGCAGTTTAGTGTCAGTGCTGGACTCAAACTCCAATCTGACTTCAAAGGCTCTAATTCTTTGCCTCTCTAAGTGTTGTCCCTGTGCCAGCAGCACCCACATTGCCTGGGAATCCACAAGAAATGCAGACTCCGCAGCCCATCATGACCCACTGAATCAGAATCTGCATTGTGAGAGGACCTGGGAACCTGGCTGCATCACAGTTTAGGAAGCACTAATCTCACTGGACTTAACATTTGAATCACCAGGAGGTCTTTAAAGTACCTGGATGCCCAGGTTGCACCCCAGACCCAGGAAATCAGGTGCTCTACCATAGAATCTAGATGTTAATCATTTTCAAAGTTCCCCAGGTGATCCTAATGCAAAAAAAAAATGCTCTTGACCAATTTTCAAAAAGTTTTTTTTTCTTTATCAAAAGAATCACATCAGTCCCATGCCTACAATATCAGAATCACCAGGGAACTAAGAAGCTGCATATTTAACAAAAGCCCTAGGTCATTTTTAAGATTCCCAAACGTGAGAAGCATTGCCCTAAACACTAAGATAAATTATAACTCAATATCTATGGGTTGTCTTCTAAGCTGAATTTTTAAAATATATTTTGTTTTAAAATATACAGGCATAAAAAATGTAAAAAGGCACAGTTTAGCAAATACTTATAAAGTGAATATCCCTATAATAAACACCCAGGTGAAGAAATAGAATATGAACAATATTCCAAAAGCTAATGCTGGTCCCTCTCCTATCACAATACCTCTCCCTCCACCTGGAAGTAACCAGTATCTGAACTTTCATGGTGATCATTTATTTGCTTGTCTTTATGGATTTTCTTCCTTTATATGCTTACCTAAACAGTATATTCACTTTTGCCTGTTTTTTTATTTTATATGAATGGGATTATACTATGTGCTCTCTCTTATATGTTGTTTCTTTACTCACTCAACATTATGTAAGTAAGAATCATCCATGTTGTGGTTCATTCATTTTCATCTCTGTACAATATATGAATGTGTAAATACAACACATTGTAAAAACATCCCATTGTGCTGATGGATATTTAATCTTGTTCATAGATTGGCCTATTACAAACAATGTTGTCCTGCCTTTTCCTAACACACCTCTCCCCGGGATAAATGTGTAGGATTCCAAATGTTGGGTTTTTGAAAATGTATGTTATGAACTTTGCTGGGTCATGCCAACTACTTCCACCAAAAAGCATTTAAAAGTTCCTGTAGCCCCAAGAGCCTGTCTATTGATGTGAATCTTCCTGTCCACCTCTTCACAACAATGTACAAATGACAAAAAAAAAAAGCAATTAAGTAGAAGCTTTCTTTGTCTTGAAGTCAAAACCCTGTTTCTCCCCTGCCTTTTGAGAAAAGGATTAATGCTGAGCAACGGAAATGGTTGGAGTAGTTTAATGATGAACTTGCTCCGGGTTAAGCCTGAACAGCAATCATTTCCTCCAGGCTTCCACTTACAACTCCATGAATGGAGAACATTTATCAGGAGCACAGGCATGTGGAATGACAAGACACTTGTGCCATAATGATTTTCCTTCCTGTTGATCACAAAGATGATCAATCAAGGCAGAAGTACTCAAGTGGGACCTGTTGCAACATGTTTGCCGAGAAAGAGAGCACATCATACAAGCTGCTAACAGATCTGGCCAGTGACTAGTGCCTCATTTGTGTGGTCTGGTTACCTGCTCATGGCCTGTTCTCAAACACTGAAAAGTTAAACCATATCTTCCTCCTTCTTTCATTCATTTATTCATTCATTCAACCTGTAGCTATTGAGAGTCTACCAACTACCAAAGATTCGACATTGAACAGACATGTTCCTGCTTTCAAAGACTTTACATTCTATTAAAATTAATGAAGTCACAAGGTGTCACTTGAGTGGTATTTATTGAGCACCTATATTGTGCTGGGTGCTCCAGATTTAGAGGTCAGCAAGACACAGTCCCTATCTTCAAGAGCTTACCATCTAGTTTAGCTGACTTCTATGCACAATACATTTGGAGCTTTGATAGATATAAGTATAAAGGACCTATCAAAGTTCAAACAGAAATCATTAAGTCTATCCATTAAGATGTAAATAATAATGAAGAAAGAAATAATTACTGGTATCATAATCATATTTAATATTATCAAATAATACATATTTTGTGCTTAACATATTCTTGTCAAAAGACCAAACTGTATACCCCCTGCAGAAAACCTATGAGAGAAATGATTTTATTGGTCCCATTTAATAGTTGAGGACACAAAAGTTCAAAGTAGTTTATATAGCCTGGCCAAAGCCACACACACTGTCAATAGTGGAACTAGAATTGGGTATAAGGGCCATAAGAGAGACAGAGGTAAAGCTTTGCACATGTACAGTATCCATCATCACATTGGAAAGACAGAAATAACCCAAAGTGCAAAGATGGTAAACTGGTAAATAGTCCTACACAATTATACTTCAGTAAAATGGTCTGCAGATATTAAAACAAATGATGTAGATCTGCCTATTGACCCAGCAAGATCTTTATGATATATTTATTTTAAAAGTATGTAATACAATGATATTGTGTTTTAGCACTATTATTTCATAAGTATATGCCTAGAAAAAGAAGAATTTGGAAAGCATCTTAAGGGCAAGGATGTTTTTCTGTTCTGTACACCTGTGTCCCCAGCACCTAAAACAGTGCCTGGTATGTATCAGATATGTATGACATATCACATATCAAATAAGTATTTGTCAAAGAAATAAATAATTTCTTAGTGAGTAAATCAGTAAAAGGATGGATGGATGGATGGACGGATGGATAAATGGATACATGAACATGCCAAAATGCAAGCAAGCATAATCTTGGTGGCAGGTTTAGGGTGAACTCTTTTCCCTGTGTTTATCTGCATGTTTTTTTCACCAATTAACATAGATTAGTTGTATAATTAGGGAGGAGAAGGACATCCAGTCATCTTGAGGATTACATCCTGAAAAGAATAGGAGTCAGGAGGCTGAGCTCTAGTACTGATTCTATCACTAAATTTGTGACTTGCTTCACTAACTTAGAGAGATATCAGTATCAGATCTCAATATGTAAGTGCTCAAAACTCATAGATACAGAGAACAAATTGATTGATGCCAGATGGGAGAGGGGCTGGTGAAAAAGGTAAAGGGATTAAGCAGTACAAACAGCCATTTACAAAACCAGTCATGGGAATCTAAATTACAGCAGAGGAAATACAGTCAACAATACTGTAATAACTATGTGTGGTGTCAGATGGGTACAAAACTTATTGGGGGCATCCCTTCATAAGTTACATAAACATCTAATCACCATATTGTATACCTGAAACAAATATAATATTTATGTCATCTATAATTGAAAAATGAAAAAAAATGTAAATATGTAAGTGTTCAATTAACACTTTAGAAATGCCTTACTTAGGTCTATCAGTTGTAAAGCAGGGCTTAAACCATCTGTCAAATCTCTCTTATGAAGCAGAGTTTTCTAAATTTCAGTCATATAAAAACTACCTTCATAAAACAAACAGAAAAACCAAATAATGTCATCTTCATTATTTTTGCCATATCTAGATTCCTCCTATAAAATTATTTTTTGCAGACAACTAACTTCTTGGACTTAGGTAATTTATTAAACTATTAAATCTCTGCCATAAGTACTACCAGTATCACTTGCCATCAATTCTACTAACAATGAAAATTTTAAAATAATGAAGACAAAACAATCTTGAATTCTTTATATATACTGCTGCCTGCTAAAGACTAAGAGCCTGTGTCCTGTTCTCCCTTTACTAAAAAGGAAGCTTAGCAAGTGCTGAAGCAGCATAAGATCAGACTAACATCAAAATGACACCCTTTATTTAGTATAATTAGGATTAAAGAAAATTGGAGTAGAAATAAATTTTCACTGTGTGATTCAGTATTTTATAATGTTGTATCTTAAAATACAACAAGCACTACCATATTGCACGTCTTGGAAAGCATTGCCTTAAAGCAACTAGATAAGGCAAGAGTATGAAGATAATTAATAATAGCAGCTACCGCATATTGCAGTAATTAAAATATCAGTTAAATATGTATAGTCTCCAATCTTCACAAATCCATTTACAGATGAGAAAACCAGAGTAGAAATTAAATAATTGTCTCGAGAATATAAAGCTACTGAGTGGCAGAGCCTGAATCTCCACCAGGGTCTCTGTGTCTTCAGAGAACATTAGAGTCTCTGAGAAAGAGCAGCTGAGATTTCTCACCTACTGTTGTTGATGTAAAACAGAATTGCCTTGGAAAAGTTGGATTGTTTCCTAAAGCTACACGTACACATATTCTCTGACCCAGCATTTGTGCACTCTGCTCAAAGGAAATGGGTACATATGTCTGCACAAAGGCTTGTGCACAAGTGTTCATACTAGCTAAATTCATAACAGACAAAAACTGCCAAGAATTTAAATGTCCATTAAAAGTAGATAAATAAACAATTAGAATACTATTCAGTAAAAAAAAAAAAAAAAAAAAAAAGAATCAACTACTGATGCAGGCAACATAACAGATGAATTTCAAAAACATTATGCCAAGTAAAAAAAATAAGTCTTACATAAAAGAATATGTATTGTAGCATTCTGTTTTTATAAAGTTCAAGAATAGTCTAAACTACTTCTGGTTAAGATGGAGATGTAGGTAAACATGGCTTGCCTCCATGCACAACCACATCAAAAATTACAACTAGACTACAAAAGAAATATCACCCACAAGTGTCAGAAAACTAAGCTGTATGGAAGTCCACAACCAAGGAATTAAAGAAGCCACATTCAACCAGACAGGTAGGAGTCATGGAGATGTGGAGAGGTGCTGAGAGGTATGAAGATGCAGAATGGGTGATCCCACATCCACGTATGGTGGTTAAAAGTCAGGAGGGATACCTCAGCAATGAGGGACCCCAGCCCCACACTAGATCATCCAGCCCAGGTTCCCAGCACCAGAAAGATAAGTCCCCATAACTTCTGGCTATAAAAACTAGTGGGGATTGGGCAATGGAAGAAACTGGGGGATTCTCAGGAGTCTCCTTTTAAAGAGCCCGCAGTAGATTTAGGACTTATGCAGACTTGCTCTCTCTGGGTTTCATCACCAGGGCAACAGCTGCAAGGGCACCAGTGACATACAGGGAGAAATTGAAGTGACTGGCATCAGAGTAAGTGCTGGGACACAGCCTCTTCCCATTAAATAAATAAATAAATAAATAAATAAAAATTTTAAAAAATCAGAGGCCAGTTATCTATAAAAGGAGTTCCCATAAGACTATCAGCTGGTTTCTCAAAAGAAACTTTGCAGGCAAGAAGGAACTAGTAAGAAATAACCAAAGTGATGAAAAGCAAGGACCTACAGCCAAGATTACTCTGTCCAGCAAAGCTATCATTTAGAATTGAAGGGCAGATAAAGTGCTTACCAGTCAAGTTAAAAATAAAGGAGTTCATCGTCACCAAGCCATTATTATATGAAATGTTACAGGGACTTATTTAGAAAAAGAAGAAGGTCAAAACTATGAACATTAAAATGGCAATAAATTCACAACTATCAACAATTGAACCTAAAAAATAAGCTAAGCAAACAGGCAGAACAGAAACAAAATAATAGGTATGGAGATCATTTGGAGGGATCATTACCAGTTGGAAGGGGGAAGTGTGAGAATGGGGAAAAGATATGAGGATTAAGAAGTATAAACTGGTAAGTATAAAATAAATAGGAGGATGTTAAGAACAGTATAGGAAATAGAGAAGCCCAAGAACTTACATGCATGACCCATGGACATGAACTAAGGCGGGGGGATTGCTGGAGGGAATGGGAGGTATCAGGTGGAGGGTGGCAAAAGTGGGACAACTGTGTAGTATAAATAGTATAATCAATAAAATATATTTTAAAAAAGAATGGTCTAAACTAATCTGTAGTAACTGAAGCCAGAAAAGAGGAGGGGAATTGACATGAAAGGGCACAAAGGAACCTTCTGGAATGATCCCTTATTTGATACAGTATACCAAATCTTGATCTGAAGATATAGATTATATCTATATGATGCTTGTACAGGTAAATATCTATGTAAAAACTAACCAAGTTATACTTTTAAGATTTGTGCTTTGTATCCTATATAAACTATGCCTCAGTAAAGTACTGGGTGGAAAGTCTGTAACTCTCTACAAAAGCAAACATGATTTCAGTTAGAACTCAAAGCAAGTTAAGAAGCTTTCTTAGAATTCCACTGCATACTAGAGCCAGAGTGCCCAACTGTACTTGGAATTTCATTTCTGTGTACCCTAGTCTTGGGCCTGTTTCTTAATTACACCTCACCTTCTGATACATTTTAATACACTTGAGGTCAGGGATTCTGTGTCACTCATCTTTCTGCTCTCAGTTGTGTCTTCCATTGGGCCTTACACACAGTAGTTTTCAATAAGTATTTGCTGGGTTGAATTCTCATGATTTCAAATGCTATTTAAATAGGTATAGCAGGATAGTCAAATAAAGAGTTAAAATCAAACTTAAAATAACAAATGCAGCTGTATTCTCATTCATTTTCAAAGTCTACCTCCCACCCCATGTCTCCCATTCAGCTATTATGTATTACAATTGTAGAAAAAGGGGAGGAGTCTTTAAAAGAAGGACAAATCAAGTGTGGACAGCACCTAAAGAAGATGTTTCTTAAAGTTCTGTTTGTAATTATTGTGCCATGGGAGATGGAAATAGAAGAGCAAAAGTCAAGTTTTATTGTTAATTACAAGCCCTATGGCAATAAAAGAAAAAGGGAAAGTAGCAATGCTCTACTGACCACTGTCACTATACCTTTAGCTTCAGATACTAATAAACTCTGTTCCTAAACAAGAAAAAAAATCAAGTCAATGAATTATTAGACATTGAGCTTGTAATTAGTAATCTTAAGGGTGATTAAGTTTGCTATGAAATAACCTCCAGTTCTTCAGTAATGACCTTGGACATGAGCAAGGGTGAAAAACAGGGTTGGGAGAGATGCCTTTGACTGAACCGTAGTCTTGGGTCCTCTCATTTGTCCAGATAACCGAGATCCAAATTGTTTCTTGATGTTTTGGTTCTCCCTTTTTAGGAAGACTCCTGAAAGTAAGATAATAGTAGAAGTCAAAGCCATGGTCCAATCTAGTCCTCACCCATCTCAAGGAAGAATACTCTGATAGTTTCAGTACCCTGACCTGGGACCAAGGGTGAGGATTGAGGTAGAGATGGAAAGTAGGTGCCACTGCATCCTTCTTTGCCTGTGTGGCCCTTAACCCTTACAGCCAACACATATGTTTTATTTTCCTTTTTAAAAAGCCTGGTGTCCAAGTCAAATGAATAATGGCTACCATTTATTGAGTATGCATCATGTGCCAAGTACTGTATAAAGCAATTTACATTATCCTACCTAGTCTTTGTGAGGTAGATATTGTTCCCATTTTATAGACAGGAAAATTGGGGCTTAGGTGAGTTTATTAACCAAGTTTATATGGCCAATAAATGATATAGCTAAGATATGAACCCAATTGGCTTGACTCCAAAGCACAAGTCAGTTAGAAAATATGGAAATAAACTGCTTCTCTCCATTCTAAACCCTATGGGTTACAATAGGAGCCAATGGAGATTTCTATTATACAGCGATAGAAGGAAAGCCTAGTAGAGACCAAACCATGACTTTTATCACCACTAAAAATAAAAGACACTCTTAATTCCTGGGGTCAATTAGTATTATAAATATTATTGTTGAAGAACACAACTCAAGGGAACTATCTCAGGAACTTATGCCAATTTCAACAGTTAAACTTCTTACAACCCACTGGACATCTGAGGAAAGACAATGCTTAACACATCTTTGTGGTTTACCATTCAATTTTCAGAGCATTTATGGCAAGTCACTATAACATCTTCTCCTGGAATTACATAAAGAACAGGAATTGTTCAAATTTCCTGATTTGTATTCTGAGCACTGTCCTCTATGAGGAAAGGAAAACAATCACAAAGTGAACCTATATCATCTCCTCTTACCTGGAAATAAATGAAAATCTTTGTGCTAGAATGGTCCTCTCTCCTCTTCCTGGGGAATGTGATGGTATCTGCAGCACTCATTTCATTACACATCTTGCAAGTGTTTCACAAGGATAATCGCTGGAGCACCTTAGGTTACAACAATGCTGTTTTTCTCTTTTTGCAAGCACTTGTTGCCACCAGAGCTAGGGTGATTCTGCTCTTCTCATGGCATCTTTGGCTGCAACCTGATCTCTCCATCTTGCAAATGACTACAAACTATCCTGTGGGAAAGTTCCTGTCTAAAAGGTGATGTAAAAACACATGTCAAATGTGTTCATTGCATACAAGGTCAGAATTTGTATTTGTTCTAGTAGATGGTTCAGTGAAAGAGTTGACAAACAAAGGGCACAGAAACTATCTGCTATGGACTGAATGTTTGTGTTCACCCCAAATTCATATGTCAAATTCATAAGCCCAATCCCCAATGTGATGGTATTAGGAGGTGAGGCCTGTGGGAGGTGATGAGGTTTAGATGAGGTCATCAGGGTAGAGCCCTAATGATGGGATCTGTGGCCTTATAAGGGGGTGAGGGTCCCAGAGCTTTTTTCACCTTGTGAGAACACTGTGAGAATGATTTCTATGATTTAGAAAGTGGGATCTCACCAGACATGGGATCTGCTGGCATCTTGCTCTTGGATTTCCAGCCTCTAAATTATCATTTCTATTTAATTCAGACCCTTGTTGACTTTTGTCTGGCTTCCATCTCCTGTCTCCTTAGCTCCAAACCATCTTCTCTCCTTTTATCCTCATACACATCTTAGGACACACTCATTACTTCCTCTGATGGCTACCATAAGATTTTGGGGTTTAGAAATTAATAGAGGTCCCAAGAAATTCTTACATAAGGTGACATATTTCAGCTCACTTTACCAGCAAATTTTAAAACAATACCTCTCAGCAGAATCTTAGCCAAACAATGAAATGGCATCTTGTTTCCTCTTTGCTATAATTTTATGAGAGCATTTTATTTCAGAAATCCTGTGTGTCCCTGGTGTGAGGAAGAGTTTGCCAGAATGCCTAGCTATAATGCCTTTTATTTTGTGTGTTCTAACAGTACCTGGGCCCCACTATTTGTTCCAAGATGAGACACCCAGTGAATATCTATTAATTTGCATTTATTGGGAAGCAGACCCTCAGTGGGCCCTGGGCAGTGGTAAAACAATCCCATGAGGACCGAACATTTTGAAGACTACTCCTGTGTACCTTCAACACAGTGAGAGAAAGCACACTCAATTTCTCCCCAAGCCAACCTTACTGCCTAGCTCTGAAGCTTTCCACCCTTATATATAAAACAGATTACAGAGGTTTAATTCTTTAGAAAGATTAATAACATATTAGGAACATAAAGGCAACAGGAGCATAAATTTAATGGCAAACATATAATCAATGTTTCATAATGTTTTCAGAATAGGAGGATATGTAAGATTTGCTCTCTATAATTTCTTTTCCAGACCTCATAAATAAACAATGACTCTTTTTCCCCATGTTCAACTGATTTATAGGCAGATCTTTAAGTAAAGTGCTCCCATTCATTACTAATGCACTGCACAATGCACTGTAATAATTGAATATAACTTGAGTATAATCATTTAACATATTAATAAAGCATCAATATAATTTAAAGCACAGCCCTTTCATTTTACACAAATAATCTCTGGGTAAGAAACAGGAAGAAGTAAATATGATATGTCCAAACTATGGAGACCCCAGAAATCCCCATTAGTCACAAGGGAGCCAGCAAAAAGTGATGATGTCACTGGAAGCAAACTTTCAAAGCCTGAGAACAACCACACCCCCATTCTTCCTAGAGGCAGCAGGAATCATGTTCGTTTTTGCACTGCAAGATCTAGCATCATCAATATAGCCATGGTACGAAACCTTCCTGGGGAAGGACAGCAGAAGTCATTATTTCAAGCCTGACACACTGACCTATTGCGCAATCTTAGGGGAAATTAGGAGCTCTTCTCTGAGAACAGAATTAACCCTTGTTATTTAATATTTCATGCCATCCTGGCAGCTCCCTAACAAGAACAAATGGCTACAGCTAAAATGAGGCTTATTTTTCCCAAGTAGGCCTTAATGATGAGGATGGCAGAGCAGTATGTATCATGAAATACATTATACCTGTGGTTGTTAGTACAGTATCATGGTATTTGTAATGACTAGGAAAGATCAATGCCCATACTTTATGGGTTTGGAAACACTGGAAAAACAGCTATTGTCCCAGATGATAATGGAACATAATTAAATGGGAAAAAAGAACTTTTTTTTTATACTTTTACTAGAGGTCAGGGTCTAGAAGGGGACGAAAGTGAATCACTTTAAGAATAATGTGCTTTTTTATTTAAGATAGGGTGGCTAGTTGCCTGGGTTTTTAATTTCTATAGCCTTGCTTCCTTTGCTCTTCTCTACCAAAAGAACATCTGTTTTATGAGTTGGGCTTTGGCAGCCCTTCCTCCTCATTTTTCAGATGATGAACTCACTCTGCTTTGTGATTTATGAACCTTAGAGTTTTCATGGTGAGCCTGTCTGGCTGCAGAACTCAGCACTTCTGTTTCAGTTGGCAAAACTTCTTCAAGGCGTGCAAGCCTCTGGATAAAGTACACTGGAGTGAGCTCAAATTGGATGGAAAATGGGGTAGAAAATGTGATGCTCACCAGAAGATGTAAATTGTGTCATAAATGCTAGCTGACCAAAGATTGGCTCTTCCCTTGCAGAGTGCAGATTTACTGCTGGAAAATATATGCTCAACCAAAGATTTCATATCCCAGCATCCCTTGCATCTGGGTGGGGTCATGTGACTTGTTCTCACTAACTGAATTTGAGTAGAAGTGACATGCACTTCCTCCAATACAAAACAGATAAGAAGCAGGTGTGCCTTCTCCGCCCTCTTTTTTCCCATCAGCCCACAGAACAGAGAGGACACTGAGTCCCAAGAAGAGGGCAGACCTATAAGAGAGAAGGAGACTTCATGGAACATTGTCCATTTACAAATGTCTTTTGATAACCAAAAAATATATTTCTAGTAGGCAAAGCAACTGAGATTTCAAGGAATTTTGGTTATTGCAGTTAATAGTCCTTGATTTGTACAAAAATCAAAGCAATTTGGTAGAAAGGAGGAAAAAACTAGAAGGCATGATAATGATCTTGCTTAGGCCATGGTAATTCAGGACAAACCTCTATACTTTTTTCACTTTTCAAATCACCATCCTCTTTGCCCTTCTGTTCTCAGGATGCTGTTTCATCATTTCTAACATATTCTTTATATAGCTAACCATGTCCCTGTCACTTCATCTTCTGCCATCTTCATTAGTGCCTTTAAAATCCCAGCTGAACTACATGATCTTTCACCTATATTGTTATCCTAATTATCCTCTAGATTTCAGCTCAACATCACTTTTTTAGGGAACCCTTTCCTGACCACTCAGATAAAGTCAATCCCATAATTATAAGCTTTTCTAACACTGGGTTTTCCTAGCAAGCACTTACCACAAAAATAATTTTATTTTTATTTGTATGATTATTTGATTAACTTTCATCTCCTCATCTAGACTTTAAATGAAGGCAGTAGTGTGTCTAGGTTTTGCTCACCTTTTTTATTTACCAATGCCTGACATATATTTGTCACTCAATAAATACTAATAAATGGATAAATCATACTAAAAATGATAAAAAGCTTACTATGTTCCAAGCACTTTACATTTCCTCATTTAATCCCTCCCCCTAAACCCTGAAAGATAGATATTACTATCTTCATTTTAGATACAAAGAAACTGAGATTCTGAGAACTTAAATGTAATACCCAAGGACAAACTGTTTATAGAGTGCAACTGAAATTCAACCCATAATCCGTCTGAGTCAAGATCTCTTCTTGTGAACTTCTGGTCAAGATGATAGCATAGGTAAACACTGTAGTCACCTCCTCCCACAACCACATCAAAATTACAGCTAAACTATAGAACAACCATTACTCAGAACCACCAGAAATCTAACTGAATGGAAGTCCTACTACTATGGAATTAAAGTAGAAACTACATCCAAATTGGTAGGAGAGGTGGAGACATGGAACAGGCTGGTCCTACACGCACATGAGGTGAACAAAAATCAGGAGGGATAGCTTGGCTCCAGAAGACCCCCCTGATGAGCATGAGATTTTAGCCCCACACAAGGACCCCCTGCCCAGGGTTCTAGTGCCAGAAGAAGAAGTCCCCACAACTTCTGGCTGTAAAATCCAGCGGGTATTAAGGCTGAGGAAATCAGAAACTTCTGGACCCCAGGCAGTTCCTCCTAGAGGGCCCGCATGCACGGACTTACTTAAATTATCTCCTTCTGAGCTCCAGTGCTGAGGCAGCAGCTTGAAAGGCACCGGGGACATATAGGGAGGAAACAAAGTGTCCGGCATCAGGGTGAGGGCTGAAGGGGCAGCTTTCTTCCAGAGTGCTGCCAGAGGTCACTGTTTCTTTGTGGGTGCCATATCTGTGACTCCATCAACCTAGCTCATACTGTTTGCACCACCCAGTGATTCCCTGAGGCCCTACCCCACCCAACTTTAGGGCCCACCCAAGCTCTTTACAGTAGCTTTTCCATACAACTGGCTTGGCTTGTCTCATGCTTCAAATTATTCTAAATTCTCTCAAACAAGCAGCATCTGGCCTCAACAAGCTCCATGTCTCTCCTCTCTCTAAGATGCCCCAGGCCTGGCATAAGCAGCAGCTGGCCTGGGTTCACAGCTTGGTCTCACTTATGTACCTCTAAGCTCAGCACAAGTAGCTGCCATCTGCAGAGCACCTTGTAGCTTATGCCAGGTGGCTCCATGTGGGACACAGGTGGTGGTTCACCTTGGCCTGCACCTCCCAGGAGGCACCAAAGCTAGGGAACTCAGTGGAAAGCTTCAGGCCACATCAAGCACCACCATCCAACCACCTCCACAAGCTACACATTCAAGGGCACACAGTCAGTAGGCACCAGAGCCCTGCTGAAGGAAGTTCTGCTCTTTAGGGTGGACCCTGCAAAACTGATCCTCTAAGATTGTTGGAGGTCAGTGGTCTGTAGTCACAGCCAGTCCATGCAGCAAACTGGCCTGGGTAAATTCCTCCCATTGATGTACCAACAACAATCAAGCCTCAACTACAAGGGGAGGGTGTATAGCCCACATGGAGGGGCACTTTGAGTACCCCTCTTGGGCAATAGGGGAGGCTGTACCACTGGACCCTACAGGACATCTAATACATTAGGCCACTCTACCAAGACAGGGAGTCATAGCAGCTCTACCTAATACATAGAAACAAACACAGGGAGACAAAATGGGGAGACAAAGAAACATGGTCCAAATGAAAGAACAGAACAAAACTCCAAAAAGAGAACTAAATAAAATGGAGAAAATCAATCTACTCGATGCAGAGTTCAAAACATGTTTATAAGGATGCTCAAGGAAATTAGTGAGGACCTCAACAGCATAAAATAGAACCAGACAGAAATAAAGGATACACTAATTGAAATAAAAGACAATTTACAGTACAGTGGATGAATCTGAGAATCAAATCAGTGATTTGGAATATAAGGAAACAAAAAACACCCAATCAGAAGAGCATAAAGAAGAGAATCCCCCCAAAATGAGGATAGTGTAAGCAGCCTCTAGGACAACTTCAAGCATACCAATATTCACATATGGGGGTACCAGTAGGAGAACAGAGCAAGTAATTGAAAATGTATTTGAAAAAATAATGACAGAAAACTTTCCTACCTTGGTGAAGAAAATAGATATACAAGCCCAGGAAGGGCATAGAAACCTAAACAAGATGGACCCAAAGAGGTCCACATCAAGACATATTGTAATTAAAATACCAAAGGCTAAAGACAAAGAGAGAATCTTAAAAGCAGCAAGAGAAAAGCAATTAGTTACCTACAAGCAAGCTCCCATAAGACTGTCAACTGATTTCTGAAAAGAATCTTTGCAGTCCAGAAGGGTTTGGCAAGAAATATTCAAAGTAGTAAAAACCAAGGACCTACAACCAAGATTACTCTACCCAGCAAAGCTATCATTTAGAATCAGGAGAGAAAAAGAACTTCCCAGACAAGAAAAAGCTAATGAAGTTCATCACCACCAAACCAGTACTATATGAAATGTTAAAGGGTCTTCTTTACAAAGAAGAAGATCAAAAATATGATCAATAAAATGACAAAAATACATATTTATCAAGAACTGAACCTAAAATAAATAAATAAATACATACATAAATAAATAAATAAACAAGCAAAATAGAAACAGAGAATATTTTGATGGCTGCCAGGTGGGAGGAACTTTAGAGAGATGGGCAAAATAGGTGAAGGGATTAAGAAATTCAAATTGGTTGTCATAGAATAGTTATGAGGATGTAAAGTACAGTATAGGGAATATAGTCAGTAATAATTCAACAACTATGTATGGTCTCAAATGGGTACAAGATTTATCAGGATGATCAATTATTGTTACATCATTTCTAACCATTGGGGGTATACCTGAAATGAATATAATAATGTATGTCAACAGCAATTAAAAATTAAAAATGATTAAAATTTTCAAAAATGACAACAACCAACACACACACATACACACAAAAAAAACCTCTTCTTGTGTATCACTTTCTGTAGAAATATTTTAAAATCTAATCTCAGTATTGTTTGATTTTTCATATGTATCATATTGTTAGACTCAGTAAAACTCCTTATTGTGTGTATTTGTTTTTCTAGGGGTATAATTTGCATTCAATGAAATGAAAAGTTCTTAAGATTTTAATCGGCTTTAACAAATTCATATACCCATGTAATCCATGCCTCCAGCAAGATTCAGAGTATTGACTATCACTGGCTGTCTTGCACGCCCTCACTTTCAATCCTATCCCCTCCTTTAAAAGTAATTTTCCACATTTGGCTCTTTGTTTCTGTTTTAGAACTTCGTAGAAATAGATTCATTCATATTTTTGTATTGTTTCATGGATTAGTCATTCATTCCTTTTTATTGCTGGATAGTATTCCATTAGATAAATACACATCTTATTTTATTTACATATTCACCTGTTAAGTGGACATTTGTGTTGTTTTCAGTTGGAGTCTATTATTAATAAAGCTTCTATGAACACTCTTGTACATGACCTTTTGTTGACACATGTTTTCATTTTTCTCAGGTAAAACCTAGAACTGGAAAAGCCAGATCACAGGTTAGGTATATATTTAACTTTTTAAGAAATTGCCAAACATTTGTTAAAGTGGATGCACCTTGTCACACCCATATCAGCAATGTAAGAGAATTCCAACTGCCTCACATTCTCACCAATATTTGGGATAGTTGATCATTCTAGAGGGTATTATGTTATCTCACTATGGTTTTTATTTGCTTTTACCTAATGATGAATCATGCTCAGAATTTTTTCTTATGCTTGTAGGCCATTTGTATGTCTTCCTTTTTGTAGTATCTGTTGAGTCTTGTGCTCAATTTTGTTGGTTTTTTTACACTGAACTGAGAGGAAGGGAAGGTGGGAAGGAAGGAGGCAGAGAGGGAGGGAGGGAGAAGGAAAGGAGGAAAATTGCTCCTTTCATCAAGCAACTCCACAAGAATCTCTAGTGGCTTCCAACCAATCTGAGATCTAGGCCAGATGCAAACTTCCAAGTTCAATATTACTTCCTGGTCCCATGAAGGAGCTCTTTTTATGCTCGACTGAAATAGAAACCTCCCTATCTGACCCTAAGTCTATCTGAATGCCAGAAAGAGTGGAGTGATATATAAGGACATGCCAGATGAATAAAGAAAACACCCCTTCCTTCAAGGCAAGAGCATCCCATTTAACAAAGAAGCACAAGCCAGAGGGAAGTATTACTACACCACCAAGACAAAGGTAATTCCAAAATAGGCAGAGACTTCAGCACCTACAGAAAAAAATTCCTTAATGGTCAGTGGTGCATCTCAGAACAAGGACTTCCAACATTATGTCAGGTAAAACATTAGCCATCTCCATGTGGAAATTCTACATCTAATGACACCTTAATTTTCTTAACCACCATGCTCAGCCTGTGCTGAAATGACACCACAATCCAGTTAGAAAAGGAATCTTTAACTGTCAGATGTTTTTAATTCTACCAATAAGTTCAAAAGTGCAACCTTTCCTAAAAGGTTGTGAGTGCTCAGCCATTTGAGAGCTCAATTATCACGTTTGCCCTTGCAATTAGGAAAAGACTCTCACTAATTGGGTAATTGTGTACCTAAGTGCCCAATTTGTGTGGGCAAATTGAAGGCATAATATATGCAAATCAACCTGCATATAAAATTGTTGTCCCATTAAAGTTAACTGTCACTGCATGTCAATCACAGGGGCAGCCAATCATACCTACCTCTTTTTGAGTGAATCCTTTTAGCCAAAGTGATTCTTTAAGTTTGAGTCTCACTAATGATATATAATAATATTGTACAGTTTATATGACACTTAGTATTAAATAAGAATCATATCATCTTCCTGGAAAAATTGAGAGGCTACTGAGCTATGGATTATTACAAATTGTTAATGCTTCCTTCCTCTGAGGGCATAGATCAGCTGTTATCACAGAAGAAGGGGGTATCAGTCCCCTAGAAGAGGGTTCCTGACACCTAAAATATCTGAAGGTTCAGTTTATGGTTCTCAATAGCTACCATATGCCAGACACTGTGCTAAGTGTTTGAAATGCCTTATTTCATTTAATCCTAGAACAGCCTCATGGAGTAGGTACTGTTATTGCCTCATTTTACAGAAGAAGAAAAAAAACTGAGGCACAGAGATATTAAGAGACTTTCTCAAAGTTACAGAGCTACCAAATGGAAAAGCCAGGATTTGAACCTACCTCTTTCTCTTCCACCTCCTACCTCCAACCCATCCTCAAGTTCAGTGGATTCCATTTGCTTAATTTCTTTCAAATCAAGTTATTCTCTTCATCTCCACTTCCACTAGACTGGCTCTGACCATCCTCATATACCAGCAGTTTTCAAGCTGACCTCCCCTATACCACACTTCAGCCAGGGTGATCTTTCTATAATGTAAATCTGACCATGTGACTCCTTTTGCTAAGATGCCACTGCCTTCCGCTTTACACAGTAAATAAATCTCATCATGAAACTTTTCAGAAAATCTCGGAGAAGTCACTGGAACTTTCTTCTTCAATCAGGCTCTCATCTCCTGCATGCCAATGGAACTGCTCTTGCTAACACCCCCAGTGACTCCACACACCAACGCCAGATCGACTGTCCATTCTCATGGCACTCAAAGTCTCAGGATCATTTTACACAGCTGATGGTCTTTTTGTTGGTTTCTTCTCCACTTTGATTCCTGAAAATCACAACTGCTTTCCCCTTTTCTCACTGGCTGCTCCTTCTCACTATCCCAGGATGCAGTCCTGAATCTCTTCTTTTCTCTATTTACAGTTATTCCCTCAATGAGCCCATTCAACATGAAGTCTTTAAATCCCACCTCTACAATATGGTCTTTAAAAGGTGATCCTCCAGACCTAACTTAAATCTTGAACTTCATGCTCAAATTCCCAATTACCTAGCTCAGTCTCTACTTGGGTGTTTAATAGACATCTCAAATTTAACATGGCTAAACACTACTGATCTCATCACTTACCCCCACACTGATTCCTCCTGCAGTTGCCCCCTCTATGGCAAGTCCATCATTCCAGTTGTTCAAGAGTCATCTTTCCTCATCTTTCCCTCAAGTCTCACATAAAATACATCAGCTATTCCTGTCTGTTCTACCTTCAAAATATATATCCCCAAGCTGACTGCTCTTCATTACTTCCACTGCAAGCACTGTGATCCAAGCCCCCATCACTTCTCACCTGCTCTACCAACATAACCTCTGTCTCCCTGCTGTCACCCTCACTCCCCAATGTCTATTCTCACCCCAATGGTTTTCCTGCACACTCAGAAAAAGAATGCTAAGTCTCTCCAACTTCAGTTCTTTCTTTCTAGTCTTTCTACATGCATGTAAAATTATAATTATAGTTTAGCCAACCTCCTAGCCACACATATTTTATACCCTGCTTAGTTCTCCTATTCTAATTCCATCCTACAATGCATCTGATTTCCCTCTTGGTCAATAATATGCATTAAATAATAATAACCACAGTTATCCTTTACTGAATGTTTAGTGTGTGTAAAGCATTTCTCTCACTTGGTCAGTTGCATTCTAGTACTTAAAAAAAGCCAGTCATGTCTGGAATTGCTCCACTGGGCTCAGCATGATGCTCAGGTTTATTTTACTTTGGCAATAAGTGATTTCTTCAGTAAGTACTAGGCTCAAAGTGACAAAAAGCGGCCACAGCCATAGTCCTATTGATTTTGTCTCACTTGGCTCTCATATCTCCCAGACTCTTAAGGACTTACAGGCCACCATCATGTGACCTTCAACAGAGACCAAAGCCCAGTGCTCAGGTGGAGATAAGTTGTTTTACTGAAGCTTCATGATTCTCTGTATCCTGCTTTCAAGCTAAGTAACAGAGAATGGAATGAAGCCTCCACATCAATTCAAACTCACTGGAAAGGACCAGACAAGTCAGTTCCCCAACAAGGGCCTTATTCCCTTTAACTGTGGAAATTAGGGATGTGTGCCATGTTCTTCTTTACTAACAAAAACTCTTTTTTACCAACAGAACCCATATATTGTCCAGGATGACTGACAAACATCTTTCAAGAACCCTCTTGCAGTTAGGAATGAGCATGTGACTCAGTTCTGGCCAATGAGATGTAAGTAGAAGTCTACAGGGTGGGGCTTCTGCAAAAGCTATTATTTTCTTAATAAAAATGAAATAAATTCTACAACACTTGCCCTTCTTTTCCTTTCAGGTCAAAGGAGAGCACAATGCCTGGACATAAAAAAAAATCATCTTGTGTCTTTTTTTTACAAAGATAAAGGCAAAGGATGCTTGGTGAAGAACAAAGACAAAGGAGCTCAGGTCCTTGGCAGCTTCTCTGGATCCCCACACAGGGCTGGATTACCTAAATATCTCCAAATTTTTCATTACATGAAGGAAATATAATTTTTCCTTATTTAAAGGAAAATACTATTTTTAGGTACTCTGTCTCATGAATCTGAGAACAATTCATTTGATATTTTCTATTGCTATCCCTCTTAACCATCTATATCTCAGAAATATCTCATTAGGAAATATCTGCTACTTTGCTGAATTCATGTATCAGATCTAGTAGTCTCTTGGTAGAACCTTTGGGGTTCTCATTGTACAGTATCATGTCATCTGCAAATAATGACAGTTTCACTTCTTCCTTTCCAATTTGACTGGCTTTTATTTCTTCTTGTCTGATTGCTGGGGCTAGGACTTCCAATACTATGTTGAATAAGAGAGGTGAAAGTGGACATCCCTGTCTTGTTCCCAATCTTAAGGGGAACTCTTGTAGTTTTTCCCCATTGAGTATGATGCTGGCAGTGGGTTTGCCATAGATGGCCTTTATTATGTTTAGGTAGGTTCCTTCTATTCCCACTTTGCTGAGAGTTTTTATCATAAATGGGTATTGGGTTTTATCAAATGCTTTTCTGCATCTATTGATATGATCGTATGGTGTTTATCCTTCATTTTGTTTATGTGATGAATCACATTTATTGAATTGCAAATGTTGCACCAACCTTGCATTCCTAGAATAAATCCCTCTTGATCATGGTGTATGATCTATGATCTTTTTGATGTATTACTGTACTCAGTTTGCTAATATTTTGTTGAGGATTTTAGCATCTATGTTCATCAGTGATATTGGCCTATAATTTTCTCTCTCTCTTTTTTTTTGTAGTGTCTTTATCTGGTTTTGGAATTAGAATATAGCTGGCCTTGTAAAATGAACTTGGAAGACTTCCCTCTGCTTAAATATTTTGAAATAGTTTGAGGAGAGGTGTGAGTTCTCAGAATGTTTGGTAAAATTCACCTCTGAAGCCATCCAGCTCAGGGCTTTTGTTTTGGGGGAGTTTTTTGATTACGGCTTCCATTTCACTAGGTGTAATCTGTCTGCTCAGATTCTCTGATTCTTCCTGACTTATTTTTGGAAAAGATTATATATTTCTAGGAATTTATCTATTTCATCCAGATTGTCCAGTTTGTTGGCATATAGTTAATTGTTCATAGTATTTTCTTAAAATCCTTTGTAATTCTGTGGTGTCAATTATTACTTCTCTTTCATTTCTGATTTTATTTATTTGGGTCACCTCTCTTTTTTTCTTGATGAGTCTGATTAAAAGTTTGTCAATCGTGTTTATCGTTTCAAAGAACTAGCTCTTGGATTTATTGATCGTTTCATTTTTTTTACTCTATTTTGTTTATTTCTGCTCTGATCTTTATTACTTCCTTCCTTCTACTCATTTTGGACTTTATTAGTTGTTCTTTTTCAAGTTCCTTTAAGTGTGAAGTTAGATCATTTATTTGAGCTTTGTCTTGTTTTTTGAGATAGACCTGCCATGCTATGCATTTCCCTCTTACACCTTTTTCCCAATGTCCCAGATTTTGGGTTGTAATGTTGTCATTTTCACTCATTTTGAGATATCTTTTGATTTCTTTCTTGATCTCATTGTTGACCCATTCATTGATTAATAACATATTATTTAGCTTCCATGTCTTTGTGTGTTTTTCAGTGTTCTTCTTGTGATTGATTTATTGTTTCATACCATTGTGGTCAGAGAAGATGCTTGATATGATTTCAATGTTCTTAAATTTATTGAGACTTGTTTTGTGTCCTAGCATGTGGTCTATCCTAGAAAATGTTCCATGTGCCCTTGAAAAGTATGTATATTTTGCTGCTTTGGGGTGAAATTCTCTGAAGGTATCTGTTCAATCCATTTGATAACAAGACCCCTATATATGATGCCTTCCAGAGACCCATTTCAGATTGAAAGATACACACAGACTAAAAATAAATGACATTTGATCTAGTGTGTCATTTAAGACCACTGTCTCCTTGTTGATATTCTGTCTGGAAGTCCTATCCATTGAAGTCAATGGAGTGTTAAAATCCCTGACTATGACTGTATTTCTGTCCATCTCTCCCTTTTTGTCCATCAAGATTTGCTATACATATTTATATGCTCCTATATTAGGTACATAAATGTTTACTATGGTTATATCTTCCTGCTGAATTGTTCCCTTTATCATTATGTAACATTCTTCTTTGTCTGTTACTATACTTGGTTTTAAAGTCTATTTTGTCATATGTAAGTATTGCTACCCCATCTTTTTTTTTCTTTTCCATTTGCATGAAATATCTTTTTCCATCCCTTTACTTTTAGTCTGTGTGTCTTTCAATCTGAGATGCATTTCTGGAAGGCAGCACATATATGGGTCTCATTTTCTTATCCATTCAGCTACCCTATGTCTTTTAGTTGGAGCATTTAAGCCATTTACATTTAAGGTGATTGTTGATAGATATGTATGGAGTGCCATTTTATTATCAGACTGTTTTCCTATTTTTCTTCTTTTTCATCTTCTTCTCCTTCTTCTTCTTCTTCTTAAATCAAGCCCTTTAAAAATTTGTTGCAGTACTGATTTGGTATTAACAAACTCCTTTAGCTTTTTCTTGTCTGGTAAGCTGTGGGAGAACTCCATCCTGCGGAGTTTCTCCTGGCTCCTGCAGATGAGAACAAATCATCCTAGACACAATCTTGTTGTTCTGGCAGGAAAGGGGGTGGTGATTCCCTCTAGTGGGGAATGCTTTGATCCCTTCTCCCAGATGGCTTTTATTGGGAATGGTATGTGTAGGTGTATACATGCATAGCTCACCAATCAATGTCAAAAGTCTATAGTCAAACAAAAACAGGTATTATCTGTAGATAACAATTGAAGGAACACAGAGATTCATCATAGGTCAGGATCTGTGAGCTATGCTAATGCTAGATGGTCTTTAAGGCGTGTTTCATGAGATAAAGAGTTTATTCCTTATGCCTTAAACTTAAACAACCAGTTTATATCAACAGGGCTTAACACTAGGCGGAGCAAGCTTCAAAGGATAAACTGTACATTTCAGGCCTGATTCCCATGGGAACCCTTGGTGTTAGAGTTGGGTCATGCCTGCCACCTACATTACCTGGTTTTCCACAGACACTTACTGGCCCCTTTCAGGGCTTGCTCTCATGGGGCTACAGTCGCCAAAACCACACAGAGTGGTCCCCAACAGTAAGCTCCTTATTTCTCCTTCAATTTTATTTTTTAAGGATTTTATTTATTTTTAGAGATAGGGAAAGGGAGGGAGTAAGAGGGAGAGAAACATCAATGTGTGGTTGCCTCTAGCACATCCAAACTGGAGACCTGGCCTGTATGTGCCCTGACTGGGAATCAAACCAGCAATGCTTTGGTTCACAGGCCTGCCCTCAATCCACTGAGCCACACCACCAAGGGCCTCTCCTTCAATTTTAAATGATAGCCTTGCTGGGTAAAGAGCCTTGCTATGGGCATTGCTTTTCATCACCTTGAATATTTCACACCACTCCCTTCTAGCCTGAAATGTTTCTCTTGAGTAATCAGATGACAATCTAATGGATGCTCCCTTGTAGGTAACTACCTGCTTTTATCTTGTGGCTTTTAGGGTTCTCTCCTTGTCTTTAAGCCTTGTCATTTTAATTATGATGTGTCTCAGTGTAGGCCTCTTTGGGTCCAGCTTGTTTCAGACTCTCTGAGCTTCCTGGACTTGGGTATCTTTTTCCTTCAACAGATTATGGAAGTTTTCGGTCATTATTTCTTCAAATAAGTTCTTGATCTCTTGTTCACTCTCTTCTCCTTCTGGTATTTCCATGATGCAAATGTTGTTATGCTTCAAATTGTCCCAAAGAATTCTTAAGCTCGCCTCACTTTTTTTAAATTCTTTTTTCTTTTTGCTGCTCTGTTTGAGTGTTTTTTCCTATCTTGTCTTCCAAATCATTGACTTGATCCTCTGGTTCATCTAACCTACTGTTTATTCTTTGCAGTATATTTTTTGTTTTAGATATTGCATTCTTTATTTCTGACTGGTCCTTTTTAATGGTTTCTATGTCTTTTTTAATGCTGTTGAGTATCTTTATTATCATTATTCTAAACCATCTGATAAGTGGTTGCCTCCATTTCATCTAGTACTTCCTCTGGAGAATTCTCTTGTTATTTCATTTGGGCTCTTTTTTTTGTTTGTTTTCCCATTTTGGCTGCTTCTTTGTGTTTGTTTCTCTGTATTAGGTCAATCTGCAGGCTTTGGTGCAGTCTTATGTCAAACACTACCTGTGACTGGCCCTGGGCAATCTGTTTGGAGCTATCAGTCATCCACAGCTTGTGGCTCCCTCTGCTGGGCCTGTTTGTGGTGCACCAAGGCCAGCTTTAACCAGCACTGGGCCCAGAATAGGGTCAACTAAAGTCTCAGTGCTCTCAGAGATCTGCCTCTACCTGCAGTCTTTTTATAGGGTTAATCAGTGAAAGTCTTCCAGCCGTACTCTTCAGCAGCCCTGCTTAAGCTCCACAGGGTGGGACAAGGGTGATTCCTATGGGCAGGGCTATTGTTTCCCCCCAGACTGATACCACTGGAGGGGAGTGCTCTGCCTGAGAAAAATGGCCCCTATAGTATGAGGAATGACTCAGCACAGGGATCCTGGTGGCTGTTCCTTCAGTTGTCTCCCCAGAGCCATCAATCTCTGACTGTCCTCATGCATCTCTAATCCACTCTGCTCTCCCTCTTCTAGAGCCTAGAGCAAGTGGCTGCAAATGGAATTTTGTGCATTGGGCCTTTAAATCACTCTCTACTTCTCTAGGTGTCTCTCCCTAGTGGACACAAACCCTGCTGCTTTTCATAGCCATAATGTTATTTGGGTTCCTTTCCCACTTCTGGTACTGTAAACTGGGGAGCCCAGTTTGGAGTTTAGACCCCACACTTCTCAGGGGGACCCTCTCAGCCACTGATATGTCCCTCCAGGACTTCAGCTGCCACTTGTGGGAGCCCAGCCAGCTCTCTTGTGCCTCCTCTGCACTCTGTTCCAGTCTCATTGTACTGATGTGGCTTTTTCAATATGTTCATGGTTACAAGACTTCTCTCTAACTACTGTTCAGTTGGTTATTCAGAATGGTTTTTCTACAATTTAGTTGTAATTCCAGTTTGGTGCTGGGAGGAGGTTAGTGTAGCTTCCACTTATTCTACCACCATCTTGGGCCTCTGACAAATTTCTGATTAAGGAGAAATCTTGGGCAATAGAGAATTGCCTCATTGCTCTTGAATCCATATGAAAGAAAAAGATTAGTTTGGTCACCTTATTTTCCTTCAGGCATCAAGCCCTTTTTACATAAGTAATGGAAAAGTTCAATCAATTTCCAAGAGAATACACAATGACCACTATATTTGAGAATGAGAGAGGATAATACTAGCAAGAACCCTGAATAATTAAAACAATGTACAACATTGGTGCTTTTGTCTTTATAATTCTCTTTCAAAACAAAGATTCCATCTCTATCCCTCTACAGGAAAAAAAAACAACTGGATATCCAAACATACAGAAATTATTTTATGAATTACATCTCTAACAGCCTGGAGATGCCTATGTGTGAAACGTCAACCAAGAAATCATTTCAATCAAGTCCCTGCATGTGGGCATAGATGCTCCTAGGAAACGGGGACAGCTAAGCATTTGGTTTCCAGGTTCTCTTTTCCCCCAAACAGGTCTTTGAGAAGGAACAATGAAATCTCAACTAGTAACTTCACTGCGTACTCACTATAACAAGATTTCTTAACCTCATCACTATTGACATTTTTGGCTGGATAATTGTTTGTTGTGGGGCTGTCCTGTGCATTGCAGGATGGTTAGCAGAATCCCTGGCTTCCACCCACTAGATGCCAATAGCATCCCCACCACCACTGCAACTAGGTTATAATGAAGTAGGCAGGCCACTCCCTGGGCTCAGCTGACAGGAGGCCAAGATTTGCTTAACTGCTATCTATACCTTCCCTACCCCTTAGGCCAAACAGCCAATCAACAACTAACCTAAAGTGTGTTACTGACTACAAGATTTATTTCAGGGGGCTTAGGGTCTTCCCCTTTGTTCATACATACAAACTAGCAAAGAAAACTGTCCTTTTGGTGACCTTCCCTCATTTTGGTATTTGAAATACCAAACACCATGCTCCTGGGAGGGGATTTAACATGCTAATGAGATATGATGCAAGAAAAAGCATGTAGTTCCACTAAGCAAGTGCCAAGAAGCCCCCACCTCTACATACTTAAATGTTACTTTTCCTGCTTAAGCCTCTTTACAATTCTCCCCAGCCTTTGGGAAGCAGCCTGTTTTCTTTCCCTTTACTGTGCTGGCTTCCTTGTGTACAAGCTAATTAAACCTTCTTTCTCTGTATCAGTTTGTAGTGATCGCTTTAGATTTCTATCCTGGGAGATCACAAGAAACCAGAGCGCAGGTAACAATAACTCTCCCAGGGGACAAAATTGTCCTACATGAGACCACTGCCTGAAAGCAGGAAACTTCAGCTGTACTGATTTTACTTGAGAATGAACTTGGAGTATTAGGTTCCATGTTCCCCTGAGTCACATGTCACTCATTCTTACTAATGTTCACCTGGGCAACTGTTCACCTTGTAGTGTGAAATTAGCTCAACCCTAACCACACATAGAAAAATAATGTACACATAACTGCATCACCATAGACAAAAAGGCATGTGTTTATATTTATTACTTTAATTAAAAACAACTCATTAGGACAAAAACCATACAAGTTCCTTCTCTGATGCTGCACTTTTCTGATTTTCTCCTAATTCATAGCAGCTCGTCCCTACAGGTTCTTAGACAACTCTTCCTCTTCTTCTTACCCCACCTATCAAACTCCTCAGATCACAGACTCGGGACCTCATCTTTTCTCTCTATATACCCATGGCTTTAACTACCACCCTTATCCTGATGATTCCAAAGTTCTCTGTTTGGCCTAGACTTCCACTCTGAATTCCAGACTTGTATATCTGACTATCTACTTGACATCTTTCTTGGATATCTCCCAACATCTTATACTTAATAAAAATTTTTAAAACTCTTGCTTTTATCTCCCCCAAATTATTTCATGTCTATTCTTTCCCCCATTTAAGAAAATGGTACCAACATCCCTGAAGTTGTCCTATAAGAAACCTAAGAGTCATCCTTAAGTGTTGTCTCCCTCTTCGCTCCACCCAAACTTATCTATTAGCACATCCTAAATCCAACTCTTCCCCTCTATCCCTCTCTCCGCTGCTACTACTGACTCAGACTTGGGGCCACTCCACTGCTTAACTCCAGGAAGGAAGCACTGTTTATATCATTGTGTAAGTGAGTGGTACCCCCTAGAGTGGTTCATTGATAAACTTGCAACACCATAAACATCAGTTCAGACTCCCTAGTCCAAGTTATGAACATCTCTCACCAGAATGAATACAACTTCCTAACAGTACGCTCTGCTTCTATTCTGTCCCTAATAATTCATTTTCCAAACAACAACCAATATTGATCTTTTTAAAAATGTATATCAAGTCATATTACTCTGCCACTTAAAACCCTTTGGTAGTTTCTCATTATTCTTCACACAAAACAATCCAAACTCCTCTCTGTGACTCCATGGCTTGCCGAATCCAGGTCTTCAAAATCTCTTCAGTTTTATCTTTTGACCCCTTTGTTCCATTCTAACAAATTTTTGTGTTCCCCAAATATAACAAATCTTTTCCTGCCCCAGGGCCTTTTCACATGCTGCTCTCAGAACCTGGAATACTCCTCCCACTCTTTACCCCCAACATTCACATGACTGAATCCTTCTCATTTATCAGTCTCAGTTTAAGATGACCTGACCTACCATTATAAATGAGGTGCTTTCCACAGCACAGGCCCTCAGAATACTCTTCACATTTTAACCACCTAACGCCAACTTTTTTTGTTCATGGCTGCATTCCCAGAACTAAGGACAGCACTGGGATCATATTTGGCATCCAACAAATGCTTCTTAAGTTCCATGAAAACATGAATCTCACCACTAGCATATAATCATTGTTAAAACTTTGGTGTATGCCATTTCTAGGCCTTAATCATATTTAACTTTAATAATCATGTGTCTTCATTAACTCTAGGATGAAGAATCTAGTAAAAAAATACACGGACACTTAAAAAGTATATATGACTCTTGTGTCAGCTATGATCTCCCTAGGGCCTCCTTTGATTGGCATAACTGAGACCCGACCTTCAGTAACTACTACATAATCTTGTTTTAGTTTCTTTATGGCATCACCACCAGCCAAATCATCTTTTGTTTGTTTGTTTTCCTGTCTCCCCTGACTAAAATGTAAGCTCAACAAAGGCAGGGAATAAATTCATCTTACTTAATGCTGAATGCTCAATGCCTTAACAGTGTCTGGCTAAGAGCAAGAACTCAATATAAGTTTGTTGAATGATGAATGAATGTCTGACATTTATCCACCCAGAAAGCATTCTGAGCCAGATGCAAACTATCAGGTGGACTTAAGGATGAGCCCTTTAATTGCATTTAGCATTTCAAGGCCATCATGAGCCTCACAGAGACACTGACATGCTAAAGATGGGCTCTGTCCACAGCTGTCCATGCACTTGGCTCCAACCCTTGCAGAATATAGAGTGACATTTGTACTGACACAGGAGGAAGCCTTGGCCTCTCTAGTCTGAAAAGGGGGCTCCATGTCTCATCTGTCGAGGACAGCTACTCTGTTCCCTCCATTGGTTGATCAGACTAATAGCAAACCTCAGC
>CM052540.1:97347211-97364444 GCA_028533065.1 Trachops cirrhosus
TTCTTCTTCTGTTTGAGCCATCTTTTTGCTGTTTTTTTGTTTTGTTTTGTTTTGTTTTTGTTGAGCTCCTGTAGTGAGGGGCGGGGCCTTAGGAGTTCACCAGGGCGGGGCACCCCAGTTGCTGGGTTCTGACGTTTATGTGGGGGCAGGCTCTGAGAAGGAACAATGGAGCTTGCTCTACTTTTCGTAGGACCTCAGACCCTTCTGCCACATTCCGCAAGCCAACCAGGCCCCTCTGGCACCAGTTCTGGTGTGGCTGAGCCTGTGCACCCCGTGGGACCTTCCTTTTCAGTCAGTGACCCAAAGCTCTATTTCCTGGTGCTGGGACCCTGAGTTGCGCACAGTCCCTTGCTTCACAATGGCCGCCTCGCTGGGTCTGCTGGTCGCCACCCCCTGGCCGGGGCCCACCAGCCACAGCTGCTTGTGCGCCCAGGGTCTGCCTGCTGCGGGCTTGCGCGCCACCCCAGGTGCTCAGCTCTCCGCTCCACGTCCCTCACCCGACCCGACTCCGCCCCTCCTACCGGTCTGGATGAAAGTGTCTATTTTTAAATCCTTGGTTGTCCGACTTCCATATACTTCAATTTTCTGTCAGTTCTGGTTGTTATTTTGTTTCTATATCATTGTTGTCCCTATCTTGGTTGTGCGAGGAGGCACAGTGCATCTACCTATGCCTCCATCTTGGCCGGAAGTCCTCGAGAATTTTTTTTAAAAGTAACTGTACTGCTCCACTTCTCTGGCAGTTTCTGTGGACTTCTTACCTCTGTGACTAACCTGATACGCCTCACCATTCAGTGAATAAACCACCCCTTTTCTGTCCATTCATCCTGAACTGTTAAAATCAAGGCAGAGAAGACAGAGGGTCTGGGTACTAAACATTTATCCATTCTCATCTCTCTTCAAATCAGCTAATTAAATAAGCAGAGTGGTCTTTGAAATTCATCAAGCTGATCACAAAAATCTTCAGTGTCTTCACACTGTATTTTAAACTTTTTAATCCTCACCTAAGGATATATTTATTGATTTGAGAGAGGGAGAGAAACATCCATTCAAGAAACATTCTCTTCGTGGCCTGACTAGGAATCAAATCTGCAACCTTTTGGTATACAGGACGACACTCCAAACGTGAGCCACCCAGCCAGGGCTTCACGTTGCATTTTAAACAAACTGCAGGTCACTGACCACGGCTCAGGGAACCTTAAAGATCTGGTCCCAACTAAGTCTCATTTCACTTGCCATGTTCTAGCCACACTGGCCTCCTCTTTGTTGCTCAGAGACATGAGCTTTTCCTGACAAGGATTCTTGACACATTCTCTTCCCTCTGTTTAGAAATCTCTTCCACAGTTCTTTGTAGGCTTGCTCCTTCTCATCAGCAAGTTTCTAAAAAAAAATCCGTTTCAGGAAATATACTCTGATCACCCGATCAAAAGTATCCCATGCTATCACAGCATCATGTACTTTTCTAAATACTACTCACAGTTTATAATTATACATTTAGGAAATTATCTGATTAATATCCTTCTTTCCTGCTAGATGGTAAGCTCCATGAGAGTAGAAACCACAACTATCCAGCCTAAGTGTTGGAAAATGTCTTCTGTATGAGACCAAATAATAAATATTCTGGGCTTTGCAGGCCATACGACCTCTGTCACAACTATTCAACTCTATTGTCATTGTATAAAAGTAGTCACAGTGATTCACAAATTAATAAGGTGTCTGTGTTCTAATAAAACTTATTTACAAGCTCATGCGATGGGCCAGATTTGGCCCACTAGTCATAGTTTATAGATGTCTAGTCTAGTTCATTGTTATAGCCCCAGTGTCTTGCACAACACCTATCACAATGTAAGTGAACCAAATAGTCATTAGATGAATGAAAGAATGAATGACCCTAAATCCAGGTTAGGTTAACATTTGGATAAGCTTGGGCTTCAAAACTGGATTTTTCTCCATACTGAACTCTAACTCTTATTTCTAGTCAATTTCATTTCTTTCTCTTCAACATTTCCCAACCTGACTTTCATTTACAGTTTGACAAGTCACTCTTCCTCCTTGAGCTTCACTAAATCTAATCTCAGAACTATTCTTTTCCTGTTCAGTAATGTCTAGATTCATCTTTCATTGACTTGGACTGAACATGAACATTTTACTCTCATTACTTCTACACCACTGTACTCAGCAGTCAGCTACATGACAAGTTTCCAGTAAAAAGAAAGAACATAAGGAAGGATTGTGAACTCTGTATATGAAAATTGGTACAACGTTTTTGGATGGCAATTTGCCAGTATCTATTAAAATTGGAAATACTCCTCCCATTCAACCCAACCACTCTTGGGACTTTCTCCATAACTCCCTATACCTATACCATGGTTCTAGAATCTGATGTAATGCCAGTGTAGACGGTAGGTCTTCTCTGTGCTTGGCCAACTATCCATGCAGGCTACCAGTTTTATCCACATTGTCTTATTCTTAGTTAACTTTTATTCTCTGCTGCCTCTAAGCCAAGCTTATAGAACATATATAGAAGTCTTACAGAAAGGGTTGTGGTCCTTTGTGGTAGGCAGCTTCTGCCATGGCCCCTGGTAGTCTCCATCTCCTAGACCCTACCACCTCATATTCATGTCCTTGTGTAATCACCTTCCCTTGAGTGTAGACTGACCCTAGTGACTTGCTCTAACAAATAGAATATGGCAAAAGTGATGGGATATTACTTCCATGATTCAGTTACAAAAGACTGTGATTCCTGTCTTGCTAGCACTCTTCTCTCTCTGGCTCTTTCCATGCACTCTAAGAAAGCCAGCTGCCATGTTGTGAGCTGCCCTATGGAAAGACCCATCTGACAAGGCACTGAAGGTGTGTTCTGACCAACAGCCAGCAAACAACTGAAGTATTCAGTCCACCAGCATACAAGGAATCCAATCCTGCTGATAACCACAAGAGTGATTTTGAAAACGGATCCTTCCCCAGCTGAGCCCTGAGATGACCGAGCCCTGACCAATACCTTGATTACAGCCTGTCAAAGACCCAGAGTCTACACCCAAATTCCTGACCTATAGAAACTGTGATGTAATAAATATTTTGCTGATTTAAAAAAATTCCCAAACTGATTTATTTGTATTCTGCTTTTTCACCAATGCAATAAACATGCAATCATTCACTTATTCTTTCATTTGTTCAAACAGATGTTTACTGTACTCATAAAGTAGAAAGCACAGTAACCACTGTATCTCACTCAATCTGTGTGTGTTTGCTCTGATATTCCTTTTTCTCTGACCAGAGTCCTCCTCTTATATTTGAACATTAGGCTAAATATTTGCTCTCTTAAACCACTATGTTTGAGGCAATTTGTTATGCTGCATTAGATAACTAATACATCCTCTCTACTGAGATGCCTTGCTTGGGTCTTCATGCCACCCAGCTGCATTACAAGAAAGTAGCACTGGCTTTTCTTCCCATTGACATCCAAGGAAATGAACGGATCTCCATACTCTCCTAGCATGGCTAAGACACTCTTTACAAATGTGAGTCTCTTTCTTCCCACCTTAAACCTCTTCCACAACACCTCTAAATTCTCTGAGGGTTAGACTTTTTGAAAACAAAAGCCAGGAAGACTTGCTGGTGACTTCTGTTTTGTGCTCACCCACATCCATTCCATGAGTCGGTGCAATACAGGGCTGCCCACCCACCTTAATTAGAAAGGGGCAACTTAATGTACTTAATGTCACCCAAACTTGGTGACACTTTTTGACTTAGATTTCTATTGTTATTGTTACATTGTTTTTCAAGTAAGTAAATAAATCACACACACAGTCATCTCAGCATTTGAGGTCAGCATTTCATAAAAGTTTTCTTTCTCTCTTTTTTTTTTTTTACAAATTACTTATTATTTGTGGGAGGGAGGAGGAGTATAATTGAAGACACTTAGAATTCTTCCAACAAAGAAACCTATTTGTTTGTTTAACCTAAAATTTCTAAAATTTATTTAAACATAGAATCCTCTTTTTCCTTCAAAGGCAAAACTATGTCTGTGTCCCCAACACTTCCATACTGTTTTACAGTGTCATGACTTTTCCTATGATGTTCTCCTACCCGTCAGCTCTGGGTCACAAGTCAAAAACCAGGATATGAGTTAACAGCTTCTTTGAGACCTCAAGCACATGCTGAGAAAGTGAAGTCCTCCTCCAGGCCATCTCTAGGTCTTGAGTATGATTCCATGACTGCATTTCTCATACTTTATTAAGGTATATGTTAGCATGCCTGCTCTACTTCATAGCCTAGAGGCTACATGGAGCTAACTGTGTCTTGTCCCGTATCCCTGCATCAAGCCTGTCTTGCTACAATGCTGAAAACTTTGCTAAGGTGATCTTAGTTGGTCCCCACAGCCACCCAGTGATGATCTCCATCCTTTTGTGATAAAGCTGAGGCAAGTAAGTGGTGGAGCTAAGATTCTAACCCAATCTGCTGATAGCTAAGATTTGCATACATTATCTACCAAGCTCTATTCAGTGAGGACTTGGGACAAAACTGAAAAAACTAGACTTTTAACACCAAAGGGGACACTATGCTGTATACCTGAAACTAATATAAAATAATATTGACTGTAAACTGTAATTAAAAAATAAAATTAAAAGAAAAGAAAACCAAAAAGGCAACTTTCACAGGAAAACTGCAATAGACTTCTATGTTAGCCTGGAGAACCCTCCCTTTCAGAACTATAAATTTGGAAACACAATGTTGACTTCTGAGAGTTTACAGTTGATTTCTAGTGTTTTCCACCTCCAAGTTAATCCCAGACAGAAAAGGAGCTTTGAATGTGTCCTCATATGCAACTCAGAGTGGCAGCGTTCACGGACCACAAAGCAAATCCCTCTGATGTTTTGTGACTCAGGCCTGGGGGATTTGTCCCTCAGCCTCAGCCTCTCATTGTCCACCTTCACCTCCCTTGTCAAAGCCATTGACAGCCATAGCAGCCAAGATATTCTCTTTCTTCTTGCATTTGTCTCCTTCATGCTTCACATTTCCCCCTCATGCCTTCCGTTCAGCCAATCTGTCTTGCTCTAAAATGGGTTTTATTTTTTGCCTGTGTCTTCTCTGAAGTTCTCATTACTTGAATCTCTCTCGCTTGCACTTAAGAGTTTATCATAGTTCCCATTTGGCCGCCTTCACTGCTGTCATCCATCTTACTCTAGCAAACACACAGCAGCACCCGCTGCCTTCCCCACTCCCAGAGTCTCTCTTCAAGCTTACCCTTCATGGCTGTCTTGTTCCTAATACGGGTCATTTACTTTGGGTCTTTTTAGCAAAGCACAGTTTTTCTTCTTGGTTTGTTTGAGATTTTTTCCCCCTTGAACAATTTACTTTGTTCTTTTCCCTTCTCTCCCATTTGTTCAAAGATCTCATTCCCAGTGTTTATGGAGACAGGTTTGCTAAATGTCTTTTCGATTCCCTGTGCTTCTGTGTTTTACCCTGAATCACAAAGTACCTGATTAGTAAGGTTAACCTTGCCCATTGAACTGCAGGAGAAGCTGTCTCAGACAGAAGATGAACAGGTTCTTAGTTCTTCTCCTAAAATCCTATACAGTTGGGGCAGCTCCCCAAAAAACATCCTCTTCACCCACACTGGGCTCCCTGGCCCCAGTAGTCAGTGGGAAATGTGTTTTCAAGGCACAAAGAAAAAGCACTCAAGACCTCCTTTGGCAAAAGCCCTCAGAATGCTACCAATCCTTTTACCTGGTTAGGCTGCTTTAGAGCATGCTGAGAGGCCAATGTGGTCAACACATGAAGAACGCAGACCTGTGGCCTTAAGGAAGCAAGAGGAAAGCAGGAAGAGCACTTTCCCTCCACACCTAAGTGCAGAGCTCTGCACCTGGGCAGCCAATAATGGGCTGGGGCAGAAAGAATGTTCTCTCCTCTTCCTGAGGTGACAGCAACCTCTTACTTGATAGCTGATCACCTCTTCTCCTGAGGGCAGTTTAAAATAATAAATTGAGCACCTGTGTTAAGGTCTCAGCATCCTGGTTAGAATGTTGGCTCCACCAGTTACTACTTCTTAATACTGCTGAACTCCAGGATTCTCCCATAAAAAATGGGAATAATGATTAGTTAGGGGAGGAAATGAGATCATTGTTACAAGGCAAAGTGCCTGGAACATCTAGATAATAGTAACATAAACAGTTTGCTTCACAGGAATGTGGTAGAAAAAAATTGCCCATCATCAACATAAAAGAACAGTATTGATATTAATAACATCTACTGAGTGTGTATTGTCAGTCTTCTGAGCACTTCACATAGACCAACTCATTTTATTTTCACAACAACCCTATAAAGACAAATATTTCCATTTTACTAATGAAGAAACGGAGGCACAGAGCAAATGTAATAACTTGCCTGGGTTTAGACAACTGGTATGTGGCTGTGTCGGGATGCAAGAAAGTTGTCTGAGTCAAGAGCCATCACTCCTAGTCACTCTGCTGTTGTGCCTTCATCTACTCTCCAGCCACAGGTGATCCGAGACTTGGCAAGGCCCCAGGTAAACACTGGCATGCTGCTACTTTTTGTATTTTTATATCACTTAGTTCAAATGTTCTGCCTCTGTCAAAGCATTTCTCCCTATCAGAGGCATGTTGGCAATCATTATAAGCATATAATTAAATTCTTATTAAATCATTATGGGATATTTAAAACCATATTGCTTAAATTAACCACATCAACCATTACTCCTTTTTAGTCTCTGAGTTCCATTTGCTGGCTGAAATAATACATCATATGATCAAGACAATGAGTAATACTACTTATTGGTTGGAGTTTCCCCCAGTCTAAGGGATCAACATCGTTCAGTCTTGCCCAGTCTTGAGCTGCTACAATTAAGTCATACTGAGCATGTTTTAAGCTTTTACATGAACTCTAGTGGGTGTTGCTTGTTCTCAGGAAATATTTTTTTTAATATCCAAATTTGTAAATCCTACAGATAAAGTTCTCTGAAGCAGATTACCTACCCCCATATTGATGATAATTCTTTGGTTGCAAGTGACAGAAAGTTAACTGCAACAAACTTAGGCCAAAAACAGAGCAGGGAGAAGACTGACCATACCAAATGTTGGTGAGGATGTGGAGCAACCAGAATCCTCATAAGTGGTGCATCATAACAGAAAGCAGGCAAGTGGTTTAGCAGTTTTTTAGAAAGTTAAGCATACACTTACCACTCAACCCAGTCTTTCCACTTCTAAGTATTTATCCATGAAAAATGAAACCATACGACCATACAAAAACTTGCACCCAAATAGTCATAACATGATCACTCATAATAGTCAAAAACTGGAGAAAAAAGTTCAGGTAAATGGATAAACAATAAAACACTTAGCATGCAATAAACAAAGAACCATTGATACAGGGAGCAATGTCAAAGAATCTCAAAATAACTGTGCTGAGTAAAAGAAGCCAGAAAGAAACTTCCCCTAAAGTACAGACTATATTATTCCACTTACATAAATTTCTAGAAAATAAAAACTAATATATAATGATAGAGAGCAAATAAGTGGTTGCCTGGGGTTCAGGGTAAAGGGAAGGATTACAAAAAAGCTTGAATGAACTTTGGGATGTGATGGGTATGTTCATTGTCTTGATTGTGGTGATGTCTTGAGATAGATATTTCATCAAATTGTACACCTTAAATATGTGCATGCTTTTATATGTTGATTATATCTTATTAAAGCTGGGGGTGGGGGGAACAAGGGAGAGGATACTGGATCACAGAACCATACACTTTATATCAAAGAACAGATACAATCAGTGAAAGTAGAACCAGGACCTCTAAAACCAATGTGATATGTTCTGTTTCTCCAGTCTCCTTTTGTGCTCGGGTATCCCTGCACGGTGGCTGCATTCCAGCCCACTGCACACAGTGGAAGACTTGTAGCTCTGCGATAATTTCTAAGACTCTTCTCTCTCCCAGCTCCAGTATGAAAAAAGCCCAAATAAGGACACTAAATGGCCAGTTCTTGTCATGTGTTTGACCTCAGACCAATCACTGGGTCCAGCTTGGGATATCACTGATCCCTAGGGTCAGTGGTTGAGTCCAGTTACAGAAGAACTCAAGGTTGGAACACAGCCTCAAAAGGAAATCATTGTGAGCCAAGAAGATATTCCAATTTTTGTCAATGCCACCCTTGTTTAAAGGGCTAAAATATAGGTATTTAAATTCATGCCATTTTTATTGTTTTATTTCCACAAACTTATATGAATGAAGCAGAAAGGTTTTCACCAGCAATGACTGAGTGATCCAGACAGGGAAGATGTTTTAATGTTATCTCTGAAGAACAATCTGGTAAGGCTATACAGAGTGGAAAATCTAGTTAGTTAAATTTTCCAGCTCCCGGAGCTGCCTTCCTTGCATTCCTTGGCTCTGGGATGCTCTCTTTCATCTTCAAAGCCAGCAACTTAGCATCTTAAAATCTCTCTCAGCTGAGGTTGTCATATTGCCTTCTGTGTAGTCAAATCTCCTTTTGTCTGCTGCCTCCCTCTTATAAAAGCACTTGTAATTGTATTTGGGGCACATCCAGGTAATCCAGGATAATCTCCTCATTTCATGATTCTTAATCACATCTGCAAACTCTTGCCATGGAAAGTAACATGCACAGGTTCCAGGCACTAGGACCTGTGTAGATTTGGTGGCTGTTATTCATCCTCTCACAGGGGCTTCATGAATCTATCTCTGAACCTCTGGAGAAATAGGAGTGGCTGTGATGCAGAGTGCCATTGATTTGCTGTAAAACTGCTGGGGTGTGGAGGACAGAAAGCCTGGTATTTCTCCATCCCCAATTTAGAAGGCTTCCTGGCTAAATTCGCACAAAACAGATAGATATGTACTCTGAGAATGCCACAGAATGCTAGGGATGGAATCAGAAAATTCTAGAGCTCAAAGAACCCATAGAGATCACCCCTCCCACCCTTCTATCTTAAAAAAGTGGAAACCGAATCTGAGAGGGAAAAGCAAGTTGGTTAAGGTTAAATGTATAGTTTGGGAAAGATTTGAGGAAAGAAACCAATTTAAGACTCCATGATATCACACTGGGTCTCCACTGGGATATTTGGGAGATGTTTAGATATCTCCCCCGACTAGACTATGAGCTCTGTGAGGGCACAAATGAGGCTTATGTTACAGGTTTGTATTATGCTGTTAAATTTACAGCAAGTTTTTTCTATAAAGGTTCAGAGTAAATATTTTTAATCTGGGGACCACATGATCTCTATTGCAACTACTCAACTCCAGCTACACACGTTACTGGCAATTACAGACAATGGGCCAGATTTAGTCTGTGGGCCATAGTTTTCTGACCCCTTGGCATAGATAAAAACCTACATTAATAAGGGATTGCTGTATGCCAAGGACTTGACTTGTATTAACTCATTTAATTCTTACAATCACCCCCTGCATGGTGGATATTATTATTTCCGCTTTATGGTTGAGGAAACTGAGTCTCATAAAAGTGGTAACTTGCCACGGGACACATTGTAAATGGGATGACAGTCCAGACCTCCTCAGTTCAAATTCTCTGGGTTGTTGTTTTTTTTTTTTAACTTTAGGTTGGTGTCCTCAATCCTTGCTGCAATTAGAATTACTTGACGAACATATAAACAAAATTGATAACAGTACCATTTAAATCAGAGTCTCTGGGAATGTGCACTAGGCATCCAAATATTTTTTAAATTAACTTTGAAATTCTCAAATGTTGCCAAGGTTAAACACTGCTGCTCTGAGCTGTGATGTTTAATTGTATGTTTAGCACAGAAATGAGGAGGAGGAGGAGGAGGGTGATAATGATAGGGCAGGAAGAAAAGAAGGAAGAGGAACTGAGGTCAAGACACCATGGGCATTCAAGAACATCCCGCTTTTTAAAAAATCGATGTACAAAAGTCTCAAAATTTACAAAATCAATAAAATGAGGAAGATGGTAATTTGCATTACAAAAGGATATTTCAGCTGAGTGTAAGGACTCGCTGCAGGGCTTTTTTAACATATATCTGACTGTGGATGATCAAGTGCTCACCTAGACACCATAAATGCTTGAGAGAGTCTGGGAGAGAGGGGCAGAGGTCTTAAACATTACAATGTTTGGTGCCACTGCTAGTTGATGATTAGCAGAAATGACAATCAAGAACATCTCAAATTACAGTGTGGAAATGAGAAGAGTGTCCTAATCACTCAGATTTGGGACATGTATCTTGTCAACTTGGCCAGCTGCACCTTATGCTCATGACTATTAAAGAAATTAGCACTGATGTACAATACAAGGAGAGAGAAATTCACACCTGACATCTACCTTTAGATCTCAAATCTCTACCCCCTACAAAAGAAGAAAATTTCCCTTAAACACACAAAAAAAATGGAAATAATTGCTTCCCAGTCCATCCTGGTTCTTGGTGGGGAAAGAAGTAAAAGTGGGAAATAGGAATATGTTGCCGTTTCAGATCGCTGAACCTAAACAGATTAGATATGTCTCCTGTCAAGGATGAATTAATGCTTTAGGTCATTAAAATTCTTGTCTTTTTGTCAAGCCCTTTAGGACTTCTGGTTTCTCATTTAAGCAGGATGGGGAGAAAAAGAGGTAATATAAAGCCAGGGGTATCCAGAAACCAAGAAATACTCATGTCCTTCCTAGGGATCCAGCAAACAAAACTACAGGATACCCAGTTAAATTTAAATTTCAGATAAACACTGAATAATTTCTTAGTATAGGTGTGTCCCAAATATTACAAGAGACATCCTTATATTAAAACAATAATTCACCATCTATCTAAAATTCAAACTTAACTAGACATCTTGTACCTTATCTGGCATCTTGTGTCTTAATCCTTCTCTAACTCACACCTAATTAATTCCTTGGTCCCAGAATAAAGGCACATTTTGAATGTATGTTTATTTGATTATAGTGACTACACCACTGCAGAGGAAGTCATCTGTGGTTCTGTTAGCACCATGTCATAACAAGAGAAAATGTTGCATTTCCCAAAGTCCCATGTGTTAAGGACAATAATAATCAACACTGAGGTGCTTCCTTTGTGGCAGTGGATAAGAAGCAGAAGCAAAATACTGACCTGAATAGTCTTATTCCAAACTCCATATGTGAATGCAGTAAAAAATTACCTTTATAACATAGTCCATATTTCTAGGATTTTTTAGCCCTTGTTTCTCTCAACCTGCTCTCTTCTAGGCATCTTATCCGTTTATGCTCCCGTGCCATCAAATGCAGGTAGCCCATTCAGCCAAATCTCTGTCAACACAACCTCCATAGGGTAAATGGGTACACTTAGATTGGGGACCTCTCAGGTTGGCACTTTCCTCTCTTGTCCACAGGAGATGTTAGCCTGGTTTGGCATTGCAGCTGGGTCCCCCTTCATGACTCTGCAAGGGGAAAAGTCCTCATACTCACATAAATCTCAAGTGTATCCTATTTCCCAGCTGCAAGGTTGGGGTAATGGAATAGAGAATTAAAGGATCAGAATGAACATGTGGAGTGCCAGGCACATAATAGGTGCTTAATAAATGTAAGTCCTTAAGTATGTGGTCAGACTAGGACAACTTACCTAAGTCTGAATTTCCTCTCCCACAAAGCTGCCAACCTGAATGTCCCATGCCAAGTGATACCATTTCTCCAAGACTTTTGCAGAAAAACTAGGTTCTCCCTTTATTCTCCACCCAAAGTAGGAAGAGATGAGCCTGTCCATAAATCATCCTTGTTGATGCCTCTATGACTCACTTTAGAGACAAAGAGAGGATAGTGGACCCAGCTAAAAATGTCAGCTTTGCACACAAGAATATCTGAAGGGAAAAATGTCATAGCACAGCATTTTTCTGTGTAATGTATGAGTTTTTCACTGTCTCATCTTGCTAAAAACAAAGAGCTAGCCCTGACAAGTGTGGCCCAGTTGGTTGGGCATTGTTCCACAAAGCAAAAGGTGACAGGTTCAATTCCCAGTCAGGGCACATGCCTGGGTTATGGGTTCAGTACCCATTGGGGTGTGCAAGAGGCAACCGATCAATATTTGTCTCTCACATCAATGTTTCTCTCCCTCTCTTTCTCCCTCCCTTCCCCTCTCTAAAAAATAAATAAATAGAATCTTTAAAAACAAAAACAAAAAAACAAAGAGCTAGCTTCTAAGAGTGATTGTTCCTTTTATCAAGAAAGAAACGTTTCTGTGATGGATGTTTATTCTTTGGAGAAGCCCAGCGTCCAAACCAGCCCTCCCATTTCATTAATCCATTCATTCAACTTACATTTATTAAGTGCCTACCATGTACCAGGCACTGTCCTACAAACTGGATTTAGCCATGAACACAGGAGACCAAAATCCCTGCTCTTGTGAGACTCAGATTCTAGTGCTTCCTGTTTTTTAAACCATGTATCCTTTCTTTGCTTCTTTCGTTAGCATGCATTCTGTTGTTTTGTTTGCAACCAGAAACCCAGACCTGTACATTTCTGCTGGGGGAAAAGAACCATCCAGTAATATGCACTGGAGTTTTAGAGCTATCTCTATACTCACACCTCCAAATCAACGATAAAAACAGTCCAGAGAAACATTATCAACCCAAGGAAGGTTTTTGTTTTCTACAGGACACTGCTCCTCCAGTGAAGTGTCACAAATAATGAAACAAGTATCATCAATTATTATCTGTTGTGGGCAAAGGGCAGAGGGCAGAAATAATTTTTTTAAGTATGTCCCAGGCTGCAAGTTTGGGCACAAATAAACAGAAACCACATATATAATCAGGAGAACTGCTTAGATATTTTAAGTTCTCCATCCCTCAGTAATGGATTATCTTATATAGACTGATGATGCAATGGTTTCATGGGGTTCTTTTCCCCTGAAGAACCAAGATTATGCAGTTTCCACTCTGCCAAATACACAAAGAAAGCAGGACACAAAAATGGATGTATGCAGTGAAGAAGAGTCAATTTCCTTCCCATCATGGGACCTCTCAGCAGGTAAATATTGATTACATTTTTCTGGTGCCTCCAGCCATTATTTCTGATACCATTGCCTGCTGCCAGATATGAATTCCCCCCCTTGTCTCCATGGGAATATCAGATAGAGTGAGGAGGGAATTTTCCCTAAAGAACCCTGGCAGAAAGGCACCTTCTAATTATAAGCATTTAATTCATATCCCCAGTACTGGTGTCCTTGGGAAATGACAGCAAGTGTCCAGCATGAAGATAATTCTTCACCTGATGCCACCTGCAGATCAGGAAAACAGAGCTCCAGCCTTGACCCAGACGGCAGGAAAAAAGGCCAGGATCTGGTTGACTATTGGAAAGCACACCAGACTCCTGGTGCTGTTGGTTCTCAGATGAATTATTGATGCAGCCTCAGGGATCCTTTGGGTAGCAGAGGTGTCAGTGGTAGAAGATGGCAGGCATGTTATCCTGACACTGACAGGGGCTGGTGATTAATCCTTCAGCGCCATGCATGGTGTCACCACGGTTGCTGGCAAGCTAGAGTGTACCCACTGTCAAATTCTGCCTTAAGCAGGAAGATTTACGCACGCTGCCCACAGAACTTGTCCCCTGACACCAGCTTTGTGGTCACGAGTGGGAGAGAGGAACAAATGTCCAGAGTCTTGGCCCCACCCTCATCACTAAAACTTTCAGCTGCAGAGCCTCAGTGTCTGTTAAGCACCAAGCACTCAAAGTAAAACTGCACAGAAGTAGGAAGCCAATGAAAACAGTTGTCCCTGCCTTAGGATGGTTTCCCCTAGAAGCAGATCCTCAGACAAAGACTTAAGTTATTTATTTGGGAAGTGGTCTTGGGAAAGCCGAAAAGGGTAGTAGGAAAGTGAGAAAGGAATGGAAACAGAGCCACTGTGACCTGTGGTATCCAAAACATCACTGCTCCAGGTAACTGGAGTTCAGTCCCAGTGGGAACCCTGGGAGAGCACTGTGGAGTACAAGCTTCGGAACTATTCCACAACCTAGGGCTGTAAGGCTGCAGTATTTATCTGCTAGCTCTCCATCTGCCATCAGGTGACTTCTAGGGATGTCAGCTTTTTGGCACATCCAAAGTGAAGCAAGGGGAGGTGGGTAAAGCACTGAGAACATCTACAACAGCTGCCATCAGTGTATTTAGGGATCCTTTTTCAAAGTTCTCTGCATGTGTTGACCTGTAAGTCATAGTTTGGTATGTACTGCGGAAAGAGGGAGGGCCTAGTGAACTACTTAAACATTCTAGCTCAAACTTTCCAAGTATCATATATGAAAGGATAATGCCTTCCCCTCATACTTCATAGGGTTATCATGAATGCATTTATATCACCATACCTCCAGCCTTACTAAAACTAAGTGACATCCAATAGCTCTGAAGATTAAAACTAAAACCCTTATGTGGTCTGCAAGACCTTGTATGGTCTGTTCTCTTTCCACCCAAAATTTCCTCCTCCATTGACCACTTTTTAAAAAAATCTTCACCTGAGGATGTGCTTACTGATTCTAGAAAGGAAGCAACAGGGGGAGAAAAACATCAATATAAGAGAAACATCGATCAGTTACCTCCCATATGTGCCCTGACTAGGGATCGAACCCATAGCCTTTTGGTGTATGGGATGATGCTCCAACCAACTGAGCTACCCAGCCAGGACCCTGCTGACCACTTCTTAAATCTGTTGTGTTCCCCCTGTGATGGCTAATTGCATGTGTCATCTTGACTAGGCCACAGGATTCCCAGACATTTGGTCAAAAATTATTCTGGGTGTAACTGTGAAGGGGGTCTTTAGATGAGATTAATATTTAAATGAGTAGAATGAGTAAACCCTACTGTGGGTAGGCCTCATCAATCAGCTGAAGACCTGAATAGAAAAAAAAGTCTGACCCTCCCATGAGTAAGAGCAAACTACTCCTGCCTGACTGCCTCAGCTAGGGCATAAGGTTTCTTTTCCTACATTTGGACTTGAACTGAACCATTGGCTCTTGTCTGTCTCCTACTTACTGACTGTGGTCTTGGGACTTGCCAGCTTCCATTATCATATGAGCCAATTCTTTATAATACATCTCTCAATAGATCGATGATAGATATAGATAGATAGATAGATAGATAGATAGATAGATAGAACATAGATATAGCTATATTACTATATATAGAAAGATGATGAGATAGATATAGATATGCTATTGGTTCTGTTTCTCTGAAGAACTCTGAATAATGCATACACACCTTCAGTCATTGGACTCAATCTGCCTCTTTGTAGGTCCTTTACTCCCTCCAAATGTTCTCTGCCAGGAATGTGTTCCATCACCATCACCACCACCACCATTATCATAATCCCTTGCCATTGCCTTGCTAATGGATAACCATACTAGAGTCCTCAGAGAAGCCTTACTGGATTATGTAATTCTGGGGTTAAAATTGTGATATTCTCTGTATGCATCGGTATAGTCTCCTCAGAATACAGGGTAGCAAATGAGTCAGAAGCTTAAGAAATGGGTGCATTCTTTGACCCAACAATCTGCATCTAAGAATTTGTTCAAAGCATATTCTTCATATTGATGCAAAAAGATCAAGGGTATTTATTTAAGAATGGTTATATAGAAAAGGTAAAGGGAAGGAGGAAAACAGAAAGGAAAGGAGGCAGGGACTATAATGGACCAAGAAAAAAGGGATTAAATATTCAACATTAGGCAATTGGTTAAATACATTATATACACCCATCCATCTGCTGGAATACTATACGGACCTAAAAAATGAATAGCATGTCGGTATAATTATTAACATGAAAATGGATTCATGATACATCACTAATTTGGAAAATGGGTCACAGTATAGAATGTTCAGTACTATTCTATTCTGAAAACATGTTCAGTGAGATCTCAAACATATTGTGGGTACATGCATGTGTATGCATGTGTGTGGGTGGGGGGAGGATATAAAGAGAGGGAAAGAGAGAGACAAGAATGTATCTGCATTTAGGACCACAAAACTTTTGGAAATATTTAAAACTAGTTTTATCATCCTCCCTCTTTCTCTTCCTCCTTTGCTTCTGTGCCATCCAAGTTTTCTATATCAAACTTAATAAAAGGGTTCAGTTCTGGGGCAAAAGTAATAACTTTGACATACCTGGCCATCCAAATACATTGCCCTTTTAATACTCTGCTTCTTTCCATTGACTGAGGAAAAGGAAATAGCAAAACTTGGACTAATCATAGCAAGCCCAGCTACCTGAGTCAGGGAATCCTGGTGACTGGTTCTCCCTCTCCAACTTTTCTCCTCTTTGACTCCTGTTTGCCTGGAAGACTGTCCTCCCATCCCCCTTTTCTTTCCTCACATACAACTCCATGTAATACCAAGTTTCAGGTAAATCAAACCAGAAAGGAAACACAGAAAACCCAACCCCGAAACTAAGAGGTTCTCTATCCTTCACTCTCACTGGTAACCCTTCAAGATTGCAGTTATTTTGAGGTGCCTCAATCCTTTCATCTGCTCCCCTGTTGGAGCTTTCCTGAGGAGCTAGTGTTTAAAAACAGCCCAGAATGGTAGGAACCAAAAGGAGATAAGCATATGTTTGTGCACGCTGAAAAATTGTCCTATATGGAACAGAGTCAAAATAAATCAATAAAAGCAGTTTCAGACAGGCACTGAGAGAAAAACTGTTAATTACTGGTATTACCATTGATATCTATTCATTTGAGACTTTTGTTCAGCAAAGGCAATTGCTTGGCCGTGTTATATAACCAAAACCAAGAGAATTTACAAAGAAAGGAAAAAAAGCATTCTCAGCTCGAATTCATACAAAAGGGTTGAAGAAAAATGAGACAAGTCATATTTTCTGGGGATTTACTAAGATAAATCAGCTCAGAGAAGAATATGACTCTGCCCAATTTCCTCCCAGCATCACCCATCCTCACATGGTTGTATTCTCTGCATATAAATTCCAAGTTTGAAAGAGCCCAGATAGAGACACCTTTAAGAGACTTCTCCGTAACCAAAAGGTTTTCTCCTTATCAAAAGGATTTCTGTTCTTAGTTGAGTTCTTTGAAAATATATGCATTCAAACCACAGAGCTTAATGGTTAAGAATGAGGATTCTGTAGTCCCAGAGAGCTGGGTTCAAGATCCATTTCTGCCCCATCCTAACTCAGCAACCCTGGCAGGTTACTGAGGGTTTCTGAGCATCTTTCCTCACAGTAAAATGAATGTAATACAAATGCCTACCTCAAAGAGATAAGTTAGTCAAAATCAGTATAAGTTTTTCT
>CM052540.1:97364544-97381086 GCA_028533065.1 Trachops cirrhosus
TGTTCATGTGTCCTTTATACTTGTTCCTGTAAACCCTTCCCCTTTTTCCCTGAAATTCCCCTGAAATTCCCTCCCCTCTCCCCTCTGAACACTGTCAGCCTGTTCTCTATTTCAGTGTCTTTGGTTATATTTTGCTTGTTTCTTTGTTTTGTTAATTGGGTTTCTGTTAAAGGTGAGACCATATGGTATTTGTCTTTCACTGCCTGGCTTATTTCACTTAGCATAATGCTTTCCAGTTCCATCCATGCTGTCGCAAAGGGTAGGAGCTCCTTCTTTCTTTCCGCTGCATAGAACAATGACATACAGAGAGTCCAGAGACACATGAAAAGATGCTCAATATTGCTAGCTATCAGAGAGATAAAAATTAAAGCCCATCAGTAAATGAATGGATCAAAAAACTATGGTACATTTACACTCAGCAGGATTTTAATGCAGGGAATTAGCTGTACAGGTGTCAAAGGATAAAGATGTCAAATGGGACAATGAGGTGATCCTACTTTAATGCAATGCTTTTAAAAGTCTAGATTGATGCAGAAAAAATAAATGAAAGAGATAATATCAAAATTTTAAATAAAGACAGGTTCCAACCCCACACTTGCCTAATTCACCCTCACTGGAATGATCCTAGCCCTGGCCTCACTGGACAAACACCAATGAGGGTAATCGCAGAATCTGGTTCAAGGACTGCCTTGCAGATTGAGCAAAATTATGTAGTGAGGAACTTAGAGATCCCAATCAAAGCAAATTCTCAATGGATGACACCCGATCCTATCATTATCATTATATTATTATTATTATTATTATTATTATTATTATTATAGTTGAAGATGAGGATAGAGCTTTTCACTGCAGGAGGTATTACAATAGTTTAATGACCTCTGGGATATGCAAGATAGTATACTCAGTGATTGTTGACTTTGAGGCCCAAGCTTATGAATAAATAGTGGATTTATAGTGAGGGAAGAAGTCCAGTTTCCCTCAGGTAGTATCATTCAGACAGAGATGAAAAATACAGAAGTAGATGTAGGTGTATGTAGATAAACATATAGCTATACTCTAATTAAACTGCATACTGTAAGGAATCATGCTAAGTGTTAAAAAAATGTAAAATACAGTGATGTGTAACTCTCAGGCACAGTTATGACGAGCTCTCACTTCAAATTAAGTGTTCATTGAGTGAACGGTATGTGCCAGCACAGTAGTAGGTACTGCGGGGGAAGGATGTAAGTAAGAACAAAGCATGGCTGCTACCCCCAGAAGCCCTGCATCCTGGGGGGAAAACAGGCATTTACAAATGGGGAATGCCTAAGTTCAATTTCGAAGTCTTAGTGGAGAAACCGGCATTTGAGCTGGGTCTTCTCCAGAGAGCTCATGAGGAGAGAACAGCAGGTGGGTTCTAAGAGCATCCTGCCTTTTTTTTTGTAAGAACAGTAGAGTTGTCTGGTCCTGGAAATATTTTCCTTTCATTTATGTTAAAAGTATTATCAGACTTTTTTTCACCAGGAGGCAGGTGCCTCCAAAGTTGTCATTAAATATTGTTTTCAAGTTTCCTCCATGGTGTTAATACTTCACTATGTATGAGTACTTCATTGCTCTTTTATGGTTGAATAATATTGCATTGTATAAATAGACCATGTTTTTTTTATCCATCCACCAGTCAATGGATGTTTGAGTTGTTTTGCTCTTTTGACTATTGTGAATAATGCTGCTATGAACAATCATGTATAAGTTGTTTTTGTAGTACTTTGTTCCTATTTTAGTTTTTTCTTACTGACTTTATTGTAGTGGCATTGGTTAATAAGATTATGTATGTTTCAAGTGCACATTTCTATGATACATGCTCTTTCACATTGCATTTTGTGCACACCATCCAAAGTCAAATCATCCTCCATCATATATTTGACCCCTTTTACCTTTTCACTCCCCCACTTCCATCCCTGTGTATAAGGTTTTTTTTAATGCCTTTTTAAAATTCTTTTTGGTATCCAGGAGTGGAATTGATGGGTTATGTTGTCATTCTATGTTTAACTTTTTGAGGAACCATCTAATACATTCTTAACAACCTCCAGAGGAACAGAGTGTCTGCTTTTAGAAAAATACTGGATTGAGTTCTTACTAGCCCATGTTGGGTCATATGTCCATCTCTGAAGTAATCACTGTGGGAGGGAAGAGGAGATACCATGACCGATGAAGATGTGTCTACCTCTGCAGCAAGGAGAGCTCTCTACCCAAACCACATGGACTGAGAAGGGAGAATAGGTGGTTTTCTCAAAGGAAAATCAAAGTGGTATTAGAAGAAGAGGAAAAAGATACTGGAAGAAAAAAACAAGAAGTGGCCACCTCATTGAGGAAGCAATACCATAACTGCTTTTGGTGATAATGTGGAAATGTGTGATGGACATTTGTTGAGCATGTAATCTATATCAACCTAAGTGCTTGGCAGAGGACTAGTATCCTCATTATACAGGTGAGAAAAATGAGACTCAGAGAGGTTAAGTAATTTGCCCAAGGTCACACTGTTAGAAAATGCTTGAGCTGGGACTTGAACCCAAATGTCCCTACTGCCAAATCTCCTATTCTTTCTTATATATTATGCTGGTGCTTTACTGCATAGACAGAATCAGGCATGAAATACTGCTTGGTGACTGTCTTAATACTCACCATGCTATGTACCAAAGTTCACATATTTATGGTTATAGATACATTCACACACATTTCCCCATGGCATGAGTTAGATGGACATAACCCTCTATCTCCCATCACACAGCACGCAAAGCCAAAGTAACACATTCTTCTTTTTCTTATTAAAAGTAAGGAGTATGTCCCTTACAAGCCAGTGAATCTCTAAAAATTGGTCAGAACTCCAGGATTCCACTTGGGATTCCCCCTTCATCGCACAATGGAGTTCATGGTCTCTTCGAAGAATGCGGAAATTAAATGTCATCACCAAGCCTTCCCAGGTCCATTAGAAGTGGACCATCAGCTGTTAAGCCATATCCACTTTTTTGAACATCAAAATATTTTTTTCCTAAAGCATTTAATTTGATTGAACGTCAAAGGTCTTTTTCAGAAATGGTAGGGATCCGCTGATCTTTCCATACTCTCAGAGAAATCTCAGTCCTGTTGTTAGCATGGTACCTTGTCTCCCTCCTCTGTCTGAGCCAGGAACAAGAAGAAACCTGCGCACAATGACAGACTCATAATAGGATTGTATTTTTTCTGCACATTACGTCTCAGGGGTTCATTGTTATTTGTTTCCTGCAAATGACAATCCAGCCTCTCTGGACACCCTAGTTGCTTGGGAAGAAATGTTACTGCACAGCTTGTGTCCAGTGATGCTTTATAATTGTAGCAGAAATCCAATGTTAATAGAGCTGTCTGGCTAAAAGAGGTGCATGAGCCCTGTGCATCTACATCAGTGCTCCAATGGTTTGAAAACACATTTGATGTTTCTTCATCCTGATGGTATGTTGCATAAATACATAAAATAAAAATCAAATATGATCACCTACAAATATGAGACTATCATAGTCTCCAGGAAAATAAATAAGTTTATTTATCCCCCGCTAGACATTTTATAGCTCCCTATCTCTGGAATTTTGTTGTGCTCTTTACTTTTTTCTGAAATGCCCCTCTCCTTATCTCCACTTATTCAAACACATCCTTCAATTGTATTCTGCAACCATCACAGCTTAATGATGACTTCACTCTCCAGTGGCATTGGCATTTGACTGTACCCTCCATTTGGCCATGAATCATGATCTTCCTTTGACATTGCCTGTATTCTACAACTGAATTGTTTTAACTGTTCACATTTATTGTCAGGGTCTTGACCTTAGTTTTAACCTTATCCTGAATTGGAGGAAAATGGCTTATTAAAGGACAGGCTAACTGATTCATACAGCTGAGAAATCTCCCTTCCTCCCCTGTCATGCTCCAACCCCCATTCATCCCCAACACCCTGCTGGACGTTCTATATAGCTACAGAAGCTCCAAATAATTGCTCACATCAACCACAGACATTAAAAGCTCTTGGGGGTGTTGAAAATAATTTCATGAATTCTGAGGAGCTAAGTCAAGCAGGAAAAAAGAAAGTCAATTAATAAAGACGGTAGATTGTTGTCATTAACCTTGTGTGAGGCTAACAGCTTTACCTGACTTAGACAAACCAGAAAAAAATGACTCTCTGGATAGCTGTCTGTGGTTCTAAAAGTTCTGCTGCCTGGGCAACTTACCACCTATCATTGCTTTGACCCTGAACTCCCTAACTGCAGCTACCATTGATTCTATTCACGTGGCCTGACCCCTTACTAAGCCTGGCTTCAACTAAAATGCCTTGTGTACAATTTGTGTCCCAGATCAGTTGTCTTGAGAAGCAATGGTAGTTAAAAGGACAGACTCTAGAGTCAGACTGTTTGGATTTGAAGCTCAGATGCAAGATGTGAAGGAAGGAAGCTACTTAGCATCACCTGTCAACTTGGGATATAGTACTGTGTACTTCAGGGGTTGGGAGGATTAAATGAGAAAGTCTATGTAAAGAATTTAGCAAGAGTCCCTGACATATAGGAAGTTCTCAGTGAATTTAGCCTTTCATTATGATGGTTGTGTCTTAGATCCTTAACTATATGTGAGATATTGAAAGAAAGGAGCTGAATCTTTTCCTTCATGATACCCTCTAGTGGCCGTAGAGTAACAGGATAGTCAGAAGCTTTGAAATAATTCAGACTGAGTCCAAATCCTAGATGCACAACATACTAGCTGCACAATATTAAGCAATTTGTTTAACCCTTCTGAAACTCCTTTTCCTAATTTACAAAGTGGAGTAAATAATATCTATTTTTCAGAAATGTAAATATTCTAGAGAATGTATCTAGTTTCCTAGTCTAAAATAGATGTGCAATAAACAGAGATCAATGTGCTTATAGCTACGAATTTGAGAGGACTACAAGAAGATTTTATTATTTCTGCTCATTGATCACCAACAGTCTGTAAGAGTCAGGAGTATATATTGAGGACAAGCAGTAAAGATTTGTTTCTTTATACTGGGTGGCCATTTCTCTGTGAGGGCTCTATGACATTTCTTCACATAAAGAATCAATTGTTTAAGATGGTTAAGGCCTTAGTCACCAACTTGATTTTTTTTTAACAAAGTGAATATTGCATAGAGAATCAGATGTTACCCCTGCATCATCAATCTGGCTGTGTAATATAGGTAACATATGTCACAACAGGTCTCAATAAAGACTATAAATTATTACGTCTAGGAAAAAAGTACCTTTCTAATTGTGGGTCAGGTGCTGTCATTGCATTCAGTGCCCAGCATGTTGAGTTTAAGTTCTACTCCTGCTCATTACCATCATTTTAGAAAAAATCTGAATACTGTCAACAATACATTTGTAGATTACAACTCCTGGAATTATTTCCATGAACCTCTTCCCTCCCCTAAGATACCCTCTCTAGGAGGCAGTCCTTTGGAGGCTGAAGGAATAATTGTCCATTGCACTGCAAAGTTCTAGCTCTTTGTTAATTAGGTTCTGATGGAAAATTAGGACGAAAGGTCATCTCCTTTTGGTACACCATATGCCACATGCAGAAGTTTCTGATTATTTTCCCATTTACAGCATACCCATCCACTTATCAGGCTTGTTCTAAAGAATGAACTTCAAACATATTTCCAAAAGGGTAAGGCCACAGATAGAGTTTCTGCTGGTCATTTTGTTTCCCTGAAAAATACATCTTTCCTCTGGTCCATCAGAAGCATGGCACCATTGTCCCCCCACTGTCTGTTCAGGGACTGGAATCCTTGTCCCATTCATGAGTAGAACTAATGCACCTAAGGCTTTTCAAATGCTTAATATACCAGGTGGTTAAGAGGCACCATACCAGGAGGTGGTCCCTTGAAATATCTTCTGCTGCTTTCCCCATTCTGAGAGTAGCCAAAAAGCTCCAAAACATGTTCTCAGAAGTCAATATTAGGCATGTAATCTGCCAATATATCACCAAATACCAAAACTTATTTCTGAATTCCATAGTGGGCTGGGGAGAAGCAGAAACTAAAGAAAATGGAAGGGAGTATAGTAATGGGGTTAAGAGCATGGGCCTGGGTTCACATCCCATCACCACCATGTCCTGGCTCTGTTGAGTGACTTACTTCTCCACAGATTAGCCTCCTCCCCTGTGAATTGGGAATAATAATATCACCTACCTTACAGAGTTGTAATGGACAGGAATTAAACTATATAATCCATATAAGATGCTCAGCCCAGGGCCAGTAGATGGTACATATTCAATAAATTGTCTATATAAACATTTTTGAGTACATCTTGTACACAATGTCATTGAATGTCACAATTATATGAAGTAGGTATTGCATCCCTTTTCCATTTGTCACCAAGAAAACTGAGACTTAGAGAGAAAAGGGAATTTGCTTCAGATCCTAAAGCTAGGAATTGGCAAACCCAAGATTCAAACCTGGTCAGTCTGACCCAGACAACCTGAGTTAATTTAATCAATGGTTAATGCAAAAGAGCCAAGCCCTTTGTAATCCCTGACCCCAATTACACAGCCCTCACTGGGAGATAGATATAGCCATGCCAACGAGTCGAGGAGAAAACTGCTCTGACCTCCAAATTCCCAAACAGAAACTATTATCCAAATTTTATAAAATTACACCCTATCCAACTAAATCACCTTAGGGCAAAAGTGCAAAATTCAACCCATTCAACAAAATGCCTGCAGGTTCCTAAAACTGCACAGGTAAAATTGTGTATTTTCACAAAATCAAGATTCAAGGGGACAGGGTTTGGTGGACTACCAACTTCATGTCCCCTTCTTTGCACAGCTCTGAAGAAAGGAAAAAAGGAGAAGTGAACTCTGAGCACTTAGTAAGCATCAGGGCTTGTGTCAAGTATCTATCTTATCACTTCATTCATCAAATAACACTAAAACATAAGGAGTATTAGCCCCATTTAACTGGTGAGTAAACTGAGGATCAGCGAAGTTAAGTGACTTGCTCAGGGTCTTTCAAAAGAAAACCCCGTCATTAAAACTCAGGTTGCCTGACCCAGAACCATCACAGTGTCACCACTCACGTAGTCAGTGATGACACCAGTGCCCCTGGAGACATCCAAAAGCTCCCTCCAGTACACACTGCTTGGCTTTTCTGAAGCCAGCATTTCTTAAGAAAAATTAAACTAACTAATTAATAGCATTGATGCCATCACTGAGACCTGGGTGGGCATGAAGTCACGGAAATAGAAATCCTTTGCTAAAAGCACTGTCTTGGTTTTATAACTCCCAACTCTAGTTAACAATTCTGGGTAAAGTAGAAGCTTCTTTTTTTTTTAATCCTTATTAACCAACATGTTCCTCTCTGCAACTCTTACGCCTTTACATTTCTATGCTTTTCCTGAGTGTTCATTCTTTTTCCCTGTGATCTTTATGCCCTTAGAATAAATGACAACACACTGAACGTGAGGTTTAATTATTGAAAGGATGTATTATGTAAAAAGTTATACCTCATGATTTGTCAATGTGAAGGGACAGACAGGTACCTTTAGTATGACAATACCTCTTACTAGAGCTATGGAATTATGGCAAACTTTCAGTTAAACAAGTCACACTATGCCAGGGAAAGGCATATCAGCACTTTTTGAATAAACCTGCTTTCCAGTGGCTTATTAAATTAGCTCAAATTTCTTTCTGTGGGTTAAAACCTAGCATGCAAAATACTGTTTTTAAATTATGCATCCTTTAAGAGCACTAGTTAATCCTTTCTTGCATTCACCAAACTAAAATCCTTTCCATTTTTAATTAAAGTAACTTTACTCTTCACATAATGCTGAGGTGACCTCTTCTACACTGGGAATTTGCAAGAATAATTTTAGAAAAACAAAGATATTAAATGATCAATCATATAGAGTTTCACTTCCACCTAGGATGCCAAGTTGGAAGAAGCTTCACTCCCATTCTAACAAAAAGGAAAAGGCAGGTAAACTTCAAAATCATAATTTTCTTAAACATTTCCAAAAACTGAGGTCATAGGGAAACCAAGTAGCCCGAACCCCAAAGGACGGGCTCCTCCAAGATCACTGATGGCAGAGCATGAGATGAAGAGACACTGAGCACCATGTAAGTGGGTAAGAAGAGTTCAGCTAAAATTTTTAACAAAATTGACTAAATGTCAAGTGTGGGCTCGCTTGAGATTATAGAACCCCTGAGAGTCACAGACACAGGGACACTTGAACACACTCACACGCTCTTCTCTGTAGACCTCCAGAAGCAGGTGGGGTTCTGGAAAGAGCCTTCCTTGTGATACACTCCTATAGTGCTGCGACTGGGCACATGCAAAAACCTCCACCCAGAGCCTCTCCCCAGCACAACCAAAACCTCAAAATAATAGAAGCAAGGCAGCAAATCCAGGGCACAGGTGGAAACCCACTGCAGCAGGAGAAAGGGCAAAGAAAAATATCCTTTACCCCTAGGGGAGGGGCATGAAGCAGTTACTAAACAATAAAGGGATCAGTTTACAAAAAGACACAATAATCCTAAGTGTGTAGAAAGAAAATAAGGAAGGAAGAAAATAAGTAAGGATACAGAAGATGTAAACAACAGGATCAACAAACCTGACATAATCTACATTTGTAAAACACTCTCCTCAACAAGAATATGCTTTTTTTTCAAGTACATGCAGAATATTCCCCAAGATAGACCATATTCTTCTGCATATAATCTACACAGACTCTTTCAGAAAATAGAAAAGAAGGAAAGACCTTTCTAACCATTTTTAGGCAAGTATTATACTAATACCAAAACTACATTCCCAGGAATATCCCTTTTCAGGCTCCTATAACTCAAGAGCAGTCCTCAAAAATAGAGCTGACAGGTATAATCTCTGGTAGTGAAAGTAAACCCATGCCAGGGGTCACACAAAAATGGAATCCAAGTGGATCTGAGCAGAGTACCAACTGCATCTCTCACCCCAGTTTATTGAGTATCTACTTTGAACCCGTTGTCCTGCTAGGCTCTTTACATCCCTGACAGATTTGTATTATTATTCCCATAGTCTTATTTAACCCTGACAACAACTCTATGAAGTAGCTCTTACTAATTCCATTTTAAAGATTATAACATGAAGGCACAGAGAGGTTAAGTAACTTCCTCAAGATCACACAGCTACTAAGCAGCAAGGGTTAGATTTGGTCCAGGGTCTATTTGGCCTCTGCCAAGTTTCTCCCTTTATGTGTCTGCCTTCCTCTTATGTGCCTGCACATTCCCTGTATTAGATACTGAGGTCCTTCCTGCTGTCAATGCCAATGGCTATAATTCCATAAGCAGTTGCCTCTATTTTGGCTATTGTCATGGTCCACACTCTGATCTTCTATTCAAATTTACCATCCTAGGTTCCAGGCCTGGTTCTGCCAATGTCCTGCACATTGCTGGTTGTCTGGCTGGAAAAGACTTCACTGATAGAATTCCAGCCAGGAATTATAGATTGGGGATAAGAAGATAGAACTTCATCTTAACCCAAATAAATAAATCTCTATCTAGTCCCAAGAATCCAAACTGGGACCTCAGTGGGAATCGGAATAAGCGAGGACACTGATTTGTCCATAGACAGCAGACAAGGGAGTGGAAGAGAGTGCTCCCTGGAAAGAACTTTTATGAGTCATCCAAGAGTTCTCTCTGGAACTGTGGCACCCTCTTACCCAATTCTCTCTAGGCCTCCATAGACTCAGCCAAAAGGAAGTCCTCCCAAGTTCTCCATTTGAGTTGCCAGGGGTCCAGGTTGCTGGTTAACTGGAGTTCATGTCCTCTGGACGACCTCTCCCAACAGTATCATAAGGAACTAAGAAACTAACCAATATAATTAGCTAAGATAAGGTCATTAGGGTGGGTCTGAATCCAATGTGATATATATATATATACACACACATATATATACATATATATACACATATATACATATATACACACATATATATACATATATACACATATACACATACATAATGAAATTTATTTATGAAAAATGTGTCTTTATTCTTACGTTTAAACTTCAGTCATCTTCAAAGTGCTGTTCATTTGATGCAATACACCTATCTTGACATTTCTTCCACTGCTCAAAACAGTTTTTGAACTCGTTAATTTTGATGCCTTTTCGTGCTTCTACCATTTTTTGTTTCACCTCTCTTCCACATCAGCAAAGTGTTTCCCCCTGTGGAATTTTTTCATCCAGGGAAACAAACAAACAAAAAAAATTGCTCATGGCAAGATAAGGTGAATAGGGAGGGTGGGGCATGGAGGTCATGCCATTTTTGGTGTGCTTGTAAATTGCCCATCATGAAATGGGCAAAAGCATTGAAAGAGTCCTCAAAAAAAATTCACCGAAGCCAAATGCACCAGCAACACTTGCTGGTACACTGATACAGATAGGTTCCTAGAACACTCACTTAGGGAGAAAGTCTGTAAGGGGTCTGCCCTTCAGAAGATAATTTTGGGGTTTTAGGGTCCCATCTTGTATATGTATCCTAACAGAGAGTATCAAGCCTGCACCTACTGTTTTGGGGACAGGAGTGATAGGGTTGAGGAGAGCCTGTAAAAGCCTGCCTAGAGAGTAGCTACAAAATGGCAGGGAGAATCAAATGGCACCTTATGATAAGGGAAATGTTTTAATAAAACAATCTAAGGATATGTCAGCAAGTAACAAAATAACTAGCAACCATTGAGCATCTTCTATGTGCCATGTGCTTTTTTATTATTTATATTATAGATCATCTTTTATTTACATATAATCTTCATCCTCACATATCCTTATAAAATGGGTATCCTGTAATGCCCACTTTACAGATTAGGAAAGCAAGGCTCAGAGAGATTGAGTAACTTGCCTAAAGTCACACAGCATATAGAAGTTGTAGTCAGGATCTGGACCTAGTTTTGTCAGGCTCTAAAGCCACACTTTATTTAATTTTTATTGTAAAGTTATGGTCAGAATAGCACATTGTTTAAGTGTCTTGAAACCCCAGCTGTGCTACTTACTGGTTGTGCAACTATATTTAGTTTCCTAAATCCTGCTGTAATAAAGTACCAGACTGGGTGGTTTAAATAACAGAAACATATCATCTCACATTTGAAGTTCCAAAATCAAGGTGTGACAGCTGAGTTGGCTACTTCTGGGAGTTATAAAAGAGAAATCTGTTCCAGGCATTTTACCTGGTTTCTAATGATTTCCTGGCAATCTGGTCTCTGCCTTCATCTTCATATAGGTTTTGCCTGCATGCATCTCTGGCTCCAAATTTCCCCTCCTTATAAGAACACCAGTTGTATTGGATTAGGTCCCACCCTGATGACCTCATCTTAACATTATATCTGCAATAACTCTATTTCCAAATAAAATCACATTCTGAGGTACTAAATTTGGAATTTCAACATATAAATTTTGAGGAGGACACAGTTCAAAGCATAAAAGCAACCACTAGCAATTAACTTTTCTCTCTGTGTTCACTAGTCTGTCAAAGTGAATATTGCAGAGTTAGGAGGATTAAAAGAGTTAACAAATACAAAGTGTCTAGAACAAGAACCAAATACAACTTGCCGCCTAATTTTGTACAACCAGCCAACTAAGAATAGTTTGATATTTTTAAAGAATTGAAAAAAATCAAAGGAGGAATAATATTACATGACACATGAAAAACGAAATTTGAATTTCAATGTCCATAAATAAAGTTTTAGTGGAACTCGATCGTGCCCACTCATTTACATACTGTCCATGGTTATTTTTACACCGTGGAAAGAGAGTTGAGTAGTTACAGTTCCTACAGAGACCATATGGGCACAAAGCCTAAAATATCTACTGTCTGGCCCTTTACAGAAAACATTTGCCAACTACTAACCTAGAAGGTTATCGAGTATGTAGTAAGAACTGTATTAATATTGTTTATTTTTACATATTTTTTCATTTTCGTTTGCTGTGGTAGGAGTCATCTGCCTCTAGGATCCTTTTTGTAGCAAGGAGCATTTTCAGCCCGCGTGATGCAGGATGTCCCAATCCACAGCCAGCCCAGTGTGCCTGGGCGGCCCCAGTCCTCTCCTGACTTGGCTGGTTTCCTCTGCCCTGCTCGTCAGCCGCTCCCCTGGTTGAATCAAGTCCAGGCCAGTAAGCTTGCTTTGCTTTTCTCCTGCTTGTCTCAGCCATTTCGTTTCCCCCCCACTGCACAAGTTCCCAACCACTCCTATTGGGTCCAAATGTGAGCACTTGCAAAACTTAAATCATTTACATCAGAGAAACTCAAGGGCTTTTCCTCCCTGTCAATCAAGGCAGCCGGTGGCATCTCCCATTTAACATTCTTCCTTTCTGTCAGAAGCTCCTGCCTCCCTCCCACAAATTGTGGGATACTTGCATCTTTAAAAAAGAAGTGTGTGCATTTTTCCCTCATTTTTCATTGGCAATAAAAAGAAATGAAGCCTCATTTTAGCCAGATGGCTCATCTGGTTTCCCCAGGAAGAAGGGAGCAGAGGACGGTAGAAGTGGACCAGACAGTAGCATGTGGGGGCATTTTGAGGAGGGAGCAGGAATATATTCTGTGCTGAGTTGGCAAAATTGGCAAGCGAGAAAAATATGCAGTTCAAATGGGGAAAAGAAACACGTTTTCTTGCAACGATCTGAAGAGTGGAGAGTTTGATTGCCAAATAAATCACAATTGTTTTTGGCTCAACATCTTATGGTTTTGTATTGGATGATATTTTGTGTCCTCTCAAATTTTTTTCTTTTAAAAATTGTAGGATTTAGGAATAAAACCAAGTTATAGGCAGACTGAAGCCTTTAACTCTTAATTAGAGGTTTTTATTCAGCCATTCACATCCAGCCTCAGAATTTTTTATCCAGGCATTCCAGTTGCTATTAAGGAGAAATGAGAAAATTCTAAAAATAAGCCAGTTGCATGCACAGTCCCCCTGAGGTCAGACCGTTGTCCCCAGGGAGGACACAGCTGTTGTTGTCGCTGTTGTTAACACCAGCCAGTTAGAGTCAGACTGGGATGGAGACACCTCCCTGCTGGAGACCTAGGGGGAGAAAATGCACCCCAAGAGGACCCCAGTGTGGTTCCCAGTGACTCCATGTTCTGGAAAATTCTTTCTCTTTGCAAGTCCCTCTTGTCCCTAGTCCTGGTCAGCACGCAGCCTTCTTCCTCTCACTCAGTGGCAGCTCCAGCTTCACTTGCTGAGGCCAAAAACCTTGCTGTTATCTCTGACAGCTCTCTTTCTCTCATAACTCGCATCCAATCTGTCGACAAATCCTGTCAGTTCTATTCAGGACCAGGTACATAATTGTGGGGCCCAAAATGAAAATAAGTGTCCCCCGTCCAAAAGTTATTAAGAATTTCAAGATGATGACAGGAGAGCACGAAACCAAGCATGAGGTCCTTGTCAGCAGGAGACCTGGTGTGACATCACAGGTCACATGGCCATGGTTCCAACTGCAAAAACAAATCTAAAATCTGACCACCTATCACCATCTCCACTGCTAACCACCAGACCTCCCTTTACCCCTTTAGTTGATTTGCAGCAGCCAGAGTAAGTGGATAACACCCCTCCTCTGCTCAAAGTCCTCCACTGGTTTTTCAGTCTTCTCAGCATAAAAGCCAGAGCCCTTAGAGTGGCCAACAAGTCTGTTCACAGCCCCTGGGACCTGATGGGCTCATCTCTGACTCTCCCCTGCATATAGTGCTTCAGCCACACAGCATTTCTGACTGTCCTCAAACAAGACAGGTGTGTTTCTTCCTTTTGGCATATACCTTGTCCTCCCCACTGCCTGGAATCTCTCACCATGTGAGCTCACTATATATGCTATCCTTCACATCTTTCAAGTCTTATTCATTCAACAAATATTTACTGAGCACCAACAATGTGCTGGACACTGTCCTAAGCACAGATGTTTGGACTCAGCATCTCTGTGATCATTACTGACAAGGAACATCTTTTCATAAATGTATTCGTTATTTTATTTGGAGTTTTATTGTTTTGTATTTTCAACAGACCAGTTTAATCTTCTTAAACAGCTTACTTGAGAAATATTTTACATATAAAAGTGTAATATTTAAAATATACAACTTGATATCTTGACAAACATGTACATTGTGAATATATACATATGCATTGCATATATAGACATCACAATCAAGCTAATTAACATACCACTACCTCCATATAGTTACCACTAATTGTGTGCCAAGAAGATTCAATTTAAGATCTGTCCTCTTTGCAAATTTCAAATATACAATGTCGTATTGTTAACTATTGTCACCACGCTATAACATGAGATCTCTAGAACTTACTCATTCTACATGACTAAAACTGTGTGCCCTTGACTGACACCTCCTCATTTTCCTCACTTCCCCGGCCCCACACCTGGTACCCACCATTCTAAACTCTACTTCTGAGTTTGACTATTTTAGTTTCCACATATAAATTAGATCACACTGTACTTCCCTATAGAAATTACCTATTTGTTTTATGTGACAAACACATAGTACTTACTCTGTGCCAGGTATGACTCTAACAATTTTGTGAAAGAATCACTTGATTATTCCAATTTTACAAATGAGGAAACTGATTCAGTTGACTTACACAAGGTCACAAACACATTTTTCTGTTGCTTAGTAAATCTTTCCCACACTGATTCATAGGAACTTTTTATATATGATGGCTATTATCTATTCGTGTGTTACATAGTCTACTTTGCGTGTAATAAGAGAAAGACTTGCCATGTTGCCTCCAACTACCCTTGTATTACGCTCTCTAGCCACTGAGCTAAACACACTAACTAGCAAGACCATTTTATTTAACTTCATGTTTAAGTTACCTCTTACTAGGTATATTTGTATAATACAAATTAGCAGATTAAATCCAAAACATTTATTATCTCACACATACTCTAAGGGTCAAGGATTTAAGAGAAGCTTATCTGGGTGGTTCTGGCTCAGGATTGTTCACGAAATTTTAAGAAGTTAAAAATGTAAGAGTGTGAGAAGGTCGTTAAGTTTGGGGAGCAGGTGGGGAGAGTAGTTACTGGGAAGGGGCACAAGAGGGCTTCTGGGTACCAGAAATGTTCTATTTCATTAGCCAGGGCAAAGGTTTCACATGTGTTTGCTTTGTGATATTTCATTATGCTGTACAAATATGGTTGTTTTCACTTTTCTGAAGATGTGCTATACATTAACAATGTATAAAATCTTACTTTATGCATAAAAAAGCAGAAAGAACATCTAAGGCATTTTAAAAACAAACTCGGCCTCTTACTTTCCAGCTGGAACCATGCCATCACCACTCCCACAAGTCACTCAACAGGTTACGCTCCCCTTCGTGGGCTGCAGGCACCAGGCATGGCTGTAAGTGCTATAGTTCAAGACCTTTAAAAACAGATCTCAGAGCACACCCAGTTTCAAGCATCAGCAGTGCGGTGGCTTTGTCAAAAGTCTGTCTGCATCGCAGGAGCCCAGAAAAACACTGCCATATGGCAAGGCTCTCAAATGGGGGAGCCTGAGGCACTGAGAAGGAAAATGAGATTCAAAGTGCTACTTAAGATCAGATCCATTTTTGGTTTGGGTTTTTCTTTGGTGGGGGGGCATGTTTTTTAGAAGCCACAGCATGGTTTGCTTCCTGTATCCTTTAGTGATGTGTCTACCGGCCTCTGTCCAGAAATGGAAAGGACTTCTAAAGACCCCAAGACTCTGCTCTTACAAGTGGAAAAAGAGGGTGATATCTGAAGCAGAGAAGGAAGAACCATGATCTGTATTAGTTTCCTATTGCTGCTGTAACAACTCACCATAAACTTAGTGGCTTAAACAACACACTTACTGTCTTGCAGTTATGGAGGTCAGAAATACAATATGAGTCTCACTAAGCTAAAATCAAGGTGCCAGCAAGGTTATATGCCTTTCCAGGGGCTCAAGAGGAGAATCCATTTTCGTGCCTTTTCCAGCTTTTAGAGGCAGCCTGTACTCCTTGGCTCATGATCCCCTTCCATCTTCAAAGCCAGTAATTGTCCAGTATTCCTCATATGCTGTCTCTCTGTCTCTGAATTTCTTCCTCCCTCTTCCACATTTAAGAGTCCTTATGATTACATTCGGCCACTTGCATAATCCAGGATAGTCTCCCTATTTTAAGGTCAGTTGATTTATATCTGCTACCAATATAGTAGACAAAGAGGCATGAGCCGAGCAGAAACGATAGACCAGGTATGGAAGGTGACCCAGGACAGAAAGCCCCCAGGGCCTAGCAATGAATAATTGTAGGGTGGGACCTCATCCCCAGAGTGACCTTTCCTTCCCTCACATATTGCTGGTAAGGTGGTTTAGACACCTTGACCTTTTATATCGCTGGCAATGCAAGGTGGACCCTCCCCTGACCTTTCCTCTGCTGGGATGTGGTGGACCCCCTTACAGGAGGAATAAGGGGGCTGAAGAATAGCTTCATATGACCCCCATACTAACCCTTGCACAACCACTCCCTTAAACATTAAGCCTTCAGGACAATGAGGTTCTGGCC
>CM052540.1:97381586-97415977 GCA_028533065.1 Trachops cirrhosus
GGGTGGGTGGGCTGGAATGGGAATAAAGGATAGAAACTGTACTGAATAAACTAAAATAAAAAATTAAAAAAAACAGAAGCTTAATTATGTAGCAGAGAATGTAAAATACATATGGACACATGAAGAAAAATAGTCTGGAACACTGACAACTAACTAAGTTCTTATCTCTTCCTGATAATATACTTTCCAGAAAATACCAGTTAATTCACTTAAAAGGCAAAGGTGATTATTTTCACACAAGGACACTTTTCTCTGGATTATGTCAAGGCCATTGGACAAGATTAAAAAGTACATTGACCTTTTGCTGTACAAGTCTTCCCAACAATCTTCTTTTGAACCATTGCCCATTAATTAGGATGACCCAAAGAGAATGACCCAAAGAAAGAGAAAGAACACAAATCAAAATGCGTTATTTTCTGCTGCAAGCAACTATATTGAAAGATCTCATTGGTTCATTTATTCATTTGTTTCTTCATCAAATATTTACTGAACTGTACTAGCTGGTCAAGTACTTAATTGGCCACTGAGAATACAACAGTGAGCAAGATACTCACAGCCTGGGAGAGGAGATGCAAAATTTTTAAAGGTAATTATGACAGTATTACAAGCTCTGGGTAGGGGTAAGCACAAGGCACTGTGGGAGCACAGATAATAGGCACCAGGGATAACATGGTAACTAACACCATCAGGAAAAGTAGGAGTTGGCTAGTTGAAATGAAAAGGTTTGAGGTGAGATGGTTTAGGGAAGGGAACAGCAAGTGAAAAGGCAGAGATGGTGGGAGAGAGCATAACACATTCCTGGTGGCAGTCGCTGGGGAGGAGGGCAGGGCTGAAATATGAGGCTGCACAAATCAGTTTGTTATACACTATAGGAGTAAAAGGAAAACCACAAATAGATTTTAAAAAGAGAAGGGGAAGGATAGGATTTGTATTTTTGGAAGAGCTCTGTGACTATGGTAGATTAGGTAAAGAAACAAAATCTGGAGATGCCCTAGAGATTGCAATAATCGGTGAAGATGGTCACCACTTGCAGACAGTGTTCTCCACTTGTCACCATCACTGATACCTAGAACAGCAAAGTGAAAGAAGCATTGCAACTTCTCCCATTTTACAGATGAAGGAATGGAAGCTCTAAAACAGGGTTTCTCAATCTCAGCTTTATGGAATTTTGGACTAGACAGTCCTTTGTTGTGGAGGCTGTGTGATGCTGTGCATTGTAGGATATTTAGTAGCAACCTTGGTCTTTACTCACAGATGCCAGAAAAACCTTCCCACCAAATGTGACAATTAAAAAATATCTTGAGACATTGCCAAATGTCCCCTGAGAGGGCACAATCACCCCTGGTTGAAAACAACTATTCTAAAAGATCAAACTCCAAATTCACATGAGTGAGGATACTAGCCAGGCTTCTCTCTTCCTGGCCTACTCTCTTTCCACTCCATCAAGCACACTCCCTTCACTACCAGCTTCATCCGTCATGGCCTCGACACATCACATGCATCAATTTGCCTCTAAATGACTGAAGTTTTCACTGGGAATCTTAAGAACAGATGTCGCCTTCCCCCGTCATTTTGGTTTTCTCATACATTAAAGCAAGGACTTTTTTTTGTCTTGTGAGCTAAAAATTGTTAGCTTAGCACACTGGAAGTGAAAAAGATTTCTCTCATCACATGTGCATTCCTATACATTGCCTTTCAAACCAGTAGAGCACTGACAACCCAAATGGTGATGACTTGCATGACATCAGAGTCCATTTCTGCCCAATTCCAAGGTGTTTGCCCTTGTCTGGGGCACCATAATCCATTTGGAGATTTGAAGTTTGCTCTTAGAAGTATGCATCTTTTTTAAAAAACCTAAATCATTCTTCTCATGAATCTGCATCAGAAACATTGCCTTGTGATTAAATTTTTAGATGTAAAAAAATAAAATTGGAATTTCACAGAGCATAGTCGAGCCAATTTCCTCTGCTCCCTCTTTATGTGCAAGTGTGGCAGCTGGGGAGATTGTCTTCCCCATACTCAAATTACCCTGCCAGACAAAGGGAGTTTTTTAGAAGAATCATGAGCATGTAATTTTATTACCTTAGCATCAATTTTAATATAATTCATGTAATTTCTTCTGCAGGAGAAAAGTTATTTTCCTAAATGCCTGGTAAAATGAGAGCTGATGGATTTTTGACTTCCACCAGCTCTCTCTGTAGAATTTTCAACTAAAAGAGAAAATATAGAGAGGTGCTCAGCTCAAATAGCCCTACCTGGTTGCAGAGATGGTTTAAAAGGCCTTTCAAGCTTGTTGATATCTAATGACTCTGTATCTCAGAAGAGGCCAAAGGCATCTCAAAACTTCTATCTTATCAAGATCAAACCAAGGTCAGACTTGGTCAGGGTTCTCAACCTCCGCACAATGACCATTTAGGGTTGACTAATTCTTTGTTATAGAGGCTGTCCTTATGGTGTGAGATGTTTAGCAGTATCCCTTGTCTCTACCTAATTGATGCCAGTTGTATAACACCCCAGTTGCAGCAACTGAGAACGCCCCCAATTCATTGGCACATGTGAGAATCAGTGAAATTTGCCTCTTTATTCCAGGACTTCTCTTGCTTATTCCTGGGACCCATGTATGTAATAAAGAGGAGAAAGCTGCATTCAGTGCTCAAAATTAATTCTTAAACAATCAAGAGTTGTTGTTGGATGACCCAAGAGAATTGAAAAGGTAGATCTAGCAGGTGTCCAACACCTGTAATCTCCTTCCAGTACCTAAGGGTCCTCTGCACAGAAGGATGCTAGAGTTAGATGTTACTTTTCTTTCTGTTATTTATTTAACAATGTTTATATAGTCCACTGTGTACCAGGTACTGATCTAACTGCTTCAAAGAAGAAACTCATTTATTTGATCCTTACTATAATTCTTCAGGGTAGGTGCTATTTATCACTCTTTTTCACAGATTAGAAAAATGAAGCACAGAGACATTAAGTATGAGTGAGTCACTGAGTAGCAAACATGGATTCAAACTGAGGCATTTGACATAGTCTGGGCTCTTAATCAATAGGCTATGATGAGTATAGTATGTATTGGGGAAAGTACATTGAATCTGGAGTCATTCATCTGGGCTCAACTCCTGGCTCTGTTACTTACTAGCTGGTGAACTTGGTCAACTTTCCTCATGTCTCCAAACCTAATTACCTCCCATCTCTAATACCATCACATTGGGGGGTAGGGCTTAACATATAAATTTGGGGGGGTGCATAATTCAGTTCATAGTACACCCTTTATCCAAATAGTTGCTGGCATAATCATTTTAAAACCCTTAAGTCAGAGTATGCCACTCCCCTGATTATAACTCTTTAGTGGGGACTATCACACTTAGAATAGTATGCAGATCCCAAACTGATCTACTAACCTCTACCATTCTCTTCAACCTTATTGCCCACCACTCTCTCTATTACTATGCTCTGGCCATGCTGGCGTTTCTTCTGTCCCCATCACACACCAGCTCTGTTCCTGCTTCTGGCACTTTGTACTTATTGTTCCCTCTGTCAGGAACACCTTTCCCAAGCCTGTTCTAATGGCTGGCTCCCTCTTGCTGTTGAGGTCTCAGCTCTGATGTCAACTCTTCAGAGCAGCCTTCTAGGCCAACCAAAAGTCATGCCTTGCATTCTTTTTTTTTAAGATTTCATTTATTTATTTTTAAACAGAGGGGAAGGGAAGGAGAAAGAGAAAGAGAAGGAGAGAAACATCAATATGTGGTTACCTCTTGTATGCCCCTTACTGGGGACCTGGCCCACAACCCAGGCATGTGCCCTGACTGGGAATCAAACCAGCGGCCTTTTGGTTGGCAGGCCGGCACTCAATCCACTGAGCCACACCAGCCAGGGCATGCATTCTATCTGCTGTGATTTCTTAACAAAACTTATCAGTATTTGACTTGACACCAGCTCCTCCAAATACAGTAGAAGCTCTCTGTGAGTAGAGACCATGCCTGTCATATCCCCACACCTGCCACCAAGCCCGCACATCACAGGAGCCCGTCAAATAGCCACTGAATGAGGAAAGAAAGGCAAGGAGCCCCTTTAGTTCAGGCACATATATCTCCCTCTCCACCTCTCTCTTTAAGTCCCTCTCCAAGGTAAGTAGCTCATGAAAAATATAGAATTATATCCCACAATATCCAGGTGTGCCACTCATGAACAAAGTGGAATTAGACTTGAAAATTATATCACAGGCAAACCCATGCTGTGAGGCCCTATTAAAACCAAAGAAAGTTGACTGATTGTCACCACCCATCACCAGATCATAAAAGAAAAGAGAAAACCACACCCCTGCCTTTCTTTGTGGCTCATAATGGTGAGAAAGGGGTGTGGATTCTCCCCTTGCTCCCCAAATTTCTTCAGTCTTTTAGTCCTATTTGTTACTTTCCTATTTTAAGTAACAAGAAGAAAAGGAGAGAAACCCAAGCAATGTCTGTCCAAAGGGGCAAGACACATGCAGTGATGAACAGCCCTTATGATCAGGTGCCTATGGTGGTTCCTCTGCTAAATCCCACTCCCGACGGAGAAAGAAATGAATTTTTCTCACTTTCATCCAGGGGCAGGGCTCATCCTGGCAGCCCCAAGCCAGCCATGCAAATCAGAGCAGAGTCACCCCCTAGTCACATTATGAATGCCAGAGGTCCCTAACAGCCAGTTCCCGGGTACACACAGAGTCCACAGATGTGTCTTGTTTGACCTGCAGTATTGGTTTTATTTAAATTAGTTGCCAATATTTAAAAGTAAGATTTTATAGAAAAATCTGTATTTCCACCCTCTCTAAAAAATTCAGCCTGACACAGGGTTCACATGCTCACAGCGTAAAGTTCTCCTGAGACTGAGAAAAGACTGCTGACTGTAGCATTCTGGAAGTTTCCATTGCATTATAGCTTCCACTCCACCCTCTTCACTCACTGATATTACCTGTCTGGACCTAAATGGTATTAAGTTTGCAAGCCTTGTTATGCACACACATGCACTTAGAGGTGAAATTAAGAGTCTCAGAACTTTTTTGCTCCCACTAACATTGCATGCCCTGAATGGAGATCTTTACAAGCCAGCTCTCTTGAATCAGATGGGAACAGCCAGAATTCTAAACCTCTCCTTTGCCACAGTTGTGCAGCCTCCTCACAGGAAATAAAGCTGAGGGGCCACAAATCCTGTCTCCTCCCGCAGCAGCGGCATTTGCTGCAATGAAGAGGAAAATGTGGTTCTCATGAAAACAGGGTCACCTAAGGGCAGGAATCTGATTTTTTAAACATTCAATGTGGCAGAGATTTTTAACTGTTCACCAAAATTCATTTCTTCCTCCTGGGCACAGAGCTAGCCTATATATCTCCAACCCTCTCTTTTGGTTAGTTGTCCCCACATAACTGGTTCTCAAGAATGGATACAGCTGGATATAGATGATGAGTGGGCCCTAGCAGATGATGCAGGGACACAAGACGGATGGATCCTGGGTCCCTGAATCAGCACCCAGCAGTGAGCCATCCAACAACCAGGCACCCTCAACTTGGGCTGGTATACCTACATACCAAATAATCTTGTGTTGGAGCCACAAGGACTACTTGTTGCCTCAGTTTTGTCCTACTGTACCCTACAAACTTCCAAGAAAAAAAGTAAGTAAAAATAAAAAGTAAACTCACATACAGAGGCACTTAATTAGCTGCCATTATTAAGCGGCAACTATGTGCCAAATGCTTTATGTACTATCACTATGCTGACAATGAGGAAATGGAGACTCTCGGGAGCTAAGTAGTTTCCCCAAAGTTGCATAGCAACTAAGTGGTAGGTCTGGAGCTGGAACCCAGTCCGACTCTGAAGCCCATGTTTGCCATATGAATATTCATTTATGAGTTCCTCTGATGCACCTCTCTCTCTACAGAAGGTTTTGTCGTTCATTTAATTTGCCTCACAAACCAGTGAGGTAGGCAGCATTATTGTCTCCATTTTATGTAAGAAATTAGGGCTCAAAGACAAAAAGTACCTTTCCTGAGGTCCCCGTTTGTAAGTGTGAAATTCACACCCATAACTTTCTGACCCTTTCCACTATTTGCCGTGGGACAGCAAGAAGGGTTGACTAGACTGAGGAATGTTGATAAATTCTGTTATTTTTTAAAATAAATTATACTGTTTTTCACTCACAAATTAGAAATTATAAATATTTTTCTATATAAAAATTTATATTATCAATATATTAGTTATAATACCATTACATGTTAATGTTAATGTAATGAATATAATAGTAATGATATTGATATTAATGTAATATTACTTGCAATAATATACTACCTGAAATAGCACTACAAATATTTTCATTTATGTACTTATATACTTGAAAGACCAAGTACACCCAGTCTAAATGATAGTGTCATATTGTAGGCACTATAGTGTCATGTTATATACACTACATCCTAATGTTGTATAGACACAATGAAAGTGGAATGAATATGAACATTAAACTCCTCGGAGGCCCCCACACATGTACTACTTCATCTTCCCAGGATTTTGCCTTTCTGTTGCTGTTGCCAGGGATACCCCCCATCTTGGTTACCTGACCAATCTGGGCACATGTCTCAAAACTCAGCTCAAGTGCCTCTTGCTCCAGACCATCCATGAACACCCAGGCAAGGCTGCATGCCCTTCCTGGTGCCCCCACGGGGGTTCTGCCCATGTTTGTCCTTATGTCAACTGCATTATGCTGAAATTACATGTTTTTCTGTATCTCCCCCACTAATCTTTAAATTCCTTAAGGACAAGAATTAAATATTTATATGAAAAATAGTAGTGTTCTGCCATTTAATGTTTCTCACAGTGTCATGATAGTGTGCGCACCCGTCTCAGCCCCTCCCCCTGGAACTCCTTAAGGAATAAGGCCACACCCTCCTCACCTCTGTTAATTCAGAGCCTGCAGAAAGGAGAAGCTCTCAGTGAACATTTGCTGGAATAAATTCATGGGAAAATGCTTGAAAGCCCACATGCAGAGCTTTGTCTTTTTAACTGATGTTTTGAATTTGCTTAAAGTGTGAACATTCCCGTAAAGCAGTGTTTTAAAGTTTTGTTTGTTTTAACCTTAGTGTTCAGAGGAGGCAGGAGGGCACCAAATGCCTAAAGAAAAAGGTTGAATAAATTAGAGGAAAACAAGTCCTTGCAGACAAATTTCCTTTCTTCACAACTTTGTCCAGAGCCCACACTGTTCAACTTATTCACTGGGGACTCTTAAGAACTCTGGAGTTCCCGGGACTTGACTTGGTGAAGAAAGACATGTATGAACCACCAACACAGAGGCTCTTCAGTTCTCCCACAAATGCAGATCTCATCCAGATTGTAGATACTGGAATCCCGCAGATATGGGTTCAGATTCTGGCCTCACTCACTATCTTTGCATCCAACAAGTTTCAATGGGTGTGCCACAGGAATTTTTAAAACACAAAGTACCTGACTATTTAGTCAGGGGCACTGACTTTTTTTCCCTTGGATGATCAAATTTAAAAATGACAACAACCAACACAATAGGCATCCAGTGTGAATGAATCAAAATTATACCTATTTTTAACAGATTAGCAAAAATATATATAATATATTCTTTGATGTGCTGCAGAATTGTAGTAGTTTAACTGTGCCATGAGATGAAAAAGGTTGAAAATTGCTGTTTGAGATCTTTACCAAGTCTTTTCATCTTAGCTTCCTCATCTGTATAATGTGGATAATAATTTACTTACCCAAAATGTTTTTTTGGACAGAATAAATTCATAAATAAATGGAACATGCTCAGCATATCTGGCACACAATAGGACTAAGAAATGTTTTCATCATCACCTTTTAAATATGACCTTGAAGAAAGCCTTACTGTCTCTGTCACATGCAGACAGATATGGATCCCTTGAATTGATGTCAAAGCAACAGCCGATGCCAGTACATGTAAGAGATGGGCTGAAAGAACAGTAGACCCAAAAGAGAATAGTTCCAGAGGGAAAGTTAAAGAGGGGTCTACAGACACACTGAGATCGGCATTACCTGATCTTTCTCTAATACGCCATCCCCTGCCATTACTGGCTGCTGAGATGAGCCACCTGCTTGGAATCATCAGGAGAGAAATGCCACATCACAGTTCCACAATTTCAGCATAAAATACTACAGACTCAAGGAAAAACATATGCTACCTCAGGGGGGGAAATGATTTTGAATGTCTCCAGAAGCAGGACTAATCAGGGGAAGGAGAGGCAGCCATCACTACAAAGATATTTACAAAAGAGCAATCTCCCCTAAATGAAGAAACACTAAATAAAGGGCTCCCAGGATTCTAAGAGCCCTAAAAACACCCACACAGACCTAGAGCTTCTCTAAGCATCCATGGGAAGGGGCTGCCTAGCACATCACACCAACCCACACTAGAGACTGGAGGTGTGTGTGAGAGAAAAATCATTGTCAAGTAATGTGCCTTGCCTGTGTTAAATTCCCTTCTCCCTGCAAACCCATCTGGGTGGGCTTAACCCTCTTTTGAGGAAACAATAGGCAGGGAAAATGATAAGGTACCAAGTCTGCACAAGAGATAACAGCCTGCATAAACCACACTTTTTAATTGTCTGTATTTAGGTGCATTGATATTTGGTGCCTTGCTGACCTGGAGAGACTGCCACTCCCAAAGTTAGCCAGTTCCCATAGGTAGCAAACAACTGTGGGTGTGTGTTTCATAGGCAAGCCCACCAATCCAGGGCCCATGCCTCCAACTGCCTCCTGTATGGGGCTCTAACACGCCAAACCACTCATATCTCCCCACCCTAATCACCCCAGGGCCAGGTGCCGACAACTAGGGACAGTCCCTACATCCCAGAGCCTGCTGGAATTATTCCAACTAGCCAATGCTTAACCTGCTTATCCTGCCTCACTAGTTCCTTTCTGCAGAAACCCCAATAAAGGCTCTGGCTATGTCATCAATGGCAGCTGTCTCCGGATCTATTAGCCTTGTCATACCTAAATATTGTAATAATAAAACCTACATTTTAAAACACAGCCTAAGACATCTCCCAAAAGCCACCAGTCCATGAGATCTTAGTCTCCTGGTCTCAGAGTTTCTTTCCAGGCAAGAGTAGCCACCAGATAAAACCAGCTGAGACAAGGTAGATTCCCAGATTCCCTGAACATATTTATGTACCCTGACAATGACCTTAGGAAGTTCCCTTTTATTTACAACACAAGTCTATCTTCTTGAGGTCTTCTTTGTCTTCTCAATTCATCCCCAATCCCTCTAGTGAAGAGTCCACTGAGGAAGTGATACTTGAGTGGAGATGTGAGGGAGTCAACCACATGTACCTGCAAAGAAAAGCGTTCCAGGCAAAGGAAACAGCAGGTACAAATGCCTGGAGACTTGCCATACATATACTTGACTCTTTATCAAAGGTGTGACCTAGCATAACGGTTTTGGGACTTGTTATGCAAAGTGAAAGAAATCAGACACACATGGTTGCATATTGAATTATACCATTTATATGAAACACCCAGAATAGGCAAACCAATAGAGACAAAAAGCACTAGTTGCCAGGGCCTAGCGGGAGAGGAGAATGAGGATTCCTGCTCAATGTCTATAGGCTTTCATTTTGGAATGATGAAAATGTCTTGGATCTAGATAGAGGCAATAATTGCACAACACTGAGAATGTACTAAACTCTACTGAACTATAAACTTTAAATGGTTAATGATTATTTTATGTTACGTGAACTTTACCTCAACCAAAAAAATACCCTGGTGCTATTTTGCTTTGTGTTTCTCCTTCCATTACCTCTCTTAGATGTATGTTCAAGTGTGAGAAACTCTCATTAAGTACCAATTTCCCCAGAAGACCAAGCCAAAAGATTGAGTTGCCAGACCTTTCATAAAGAGTAATCACTGTTCAAAGAAAATGGCAGGGGCAGGTGCCACTGGGGGGGAGGGGGAGGGTGGGCAGAAGATATGTCTTAAAACACAGTAGCAGCCCTAACTAAAACTACAAAAATATGTCATTTCATCCATCCCCTACCTCTGTTTCTCCTTTCTGCACCCAAGGAAAAAGCTCATTACTAATAGACTCAGGTGACCTCACGACCACTTTTCTGTGTCTTCTAATACTTACCTCACTCCAGTTTTTTATCAGGATCTTTGATTGGAACTATTTCTCTCCGGCTGTTACAGAACACAGGGGGCCAAAGGGCGATATACTATTATCGGAAGGAGCCCCCCCAGGTTCATTATGCCCACTGCCTTATAGGAAAGACACCTCTCAATGCCAGAGATTCATGAAAAGGAAAGGAAATGTTTATTTAATGCTATACAGACTTAAAGTAGCGACCTAATGTCTTCATCAAAATCCCAAAATCCCTTAAAACACCCACAAACATACAAAGTCCTTCCTTCCCCACTTTACCCAGTCTGGGATACCGTATCTCAGGGAAAGAAAAGAAACAGAAGTCCGTGGCTCAGGCAGCCCCCGGTTCTTCCCAGTAATCTGTGCTCGACTAGTAGGCCTCCCTCAGTTCCCAGCACCATCAGCTGTGTCTCTGGGATCTCCAGCTAAAGCTGAGTGGTGGTTCTCTGCTAAAGCCATGTGGTGGTTCTCCCTACTAAAGCTGTGGGGGGCCCCACTCTGGCAAAGCTGCATGACTCTCTTACATGGTCACAGTCTCTCTGCACTGGCTGTGGTCCTCTCTCCTCAATGGCTGTGGTCCTATCTCTGCCAGAAGTGCATGGCTCTCTTTTTTCTATTGCCACAGCCACATGGTTCTCTCTCCGCAATGGCTGCAAGGAGGGGGGTCACCACTCTGCCAAAGCCAAGTGGCAATTCTCTGCTAAAGCCACACGGTGATTCTCTCTCACAGGGCTGCAGGAGTCCCCACTCTGCTAAAGTGGGGCGGTTCTTCTCTGCACTGGCTGTGCTCCTCTCTTCAATGGCTGCCACGTCTGGGTTTAAATCCCTAAGCCAATCTTCCTTTGCAGCCCCATTTCCAACTCCTCCCACAATCGGTTACACCTGCCAGCACTCCCATATCCTTCCAGCTTTACTGGGCTGCCATAGTGGGTCTGGCAGGTGTGGCCTCATGTCATGGAGCCAATCATCTCCAAGCTCTCACACAGGCACTGTAACTATGGAGAGTTGCCTCCCAGTTACATCTTAGAGGGGAAGTTACTTCCATCCCCTGGCTCAGAGCAGGGCCACAGCTATTTAACATATCTATACAACCAGTTAAAAGTTATAGATATGTTAAATGATCATGCCAGAGGTTAGCTGCAAAGCTGTTGCTATGCAAAACAGTTCTCAATGGCCCTGCTCCCTTTGTCCCTTCCCCCAACTCACACCTGAAGGGGGGAAAGGGGTGAGGACATCTTATATGTCTTTCTAATATTTCCTGGATGCCCTGAGTTCTGGGCCCTATTCCCAATCTCTATTTGGGGCCCCCCTCCTGGCTGCACCCTGTAACGCTACCTCCCACTCTTCTCCACTTAGATCCCTCTGCTTAGGTCAGAAGAATTTTTAACAGAACACATTATCATGTTAATGCCCGTCTCTGCTCCAAAACATTAGATGACTTTCCACTACTAATGTAATACAGTATGAATTCAAATAGGGGCGCCACTGCAGGATGATGCCAACCCCATCCTTCTGGCGCCAGTGCCATCCCTAATGGAATAAACACTGCCACCAAGCATTCTTTCAAGTTTGTGTTTCATTGCTTATCCTCCTTCTGCCAAAAATACCTGTCTATTCTTCTCTTTCCTGAATATAAAATCTGTCTCATCCTTACAGGCCCACACCTATCACCAGTTTGGGGACATGTTTACTGACTCTCAGAGCTAATCCCCATTTTCTATTTTCAATAGCATTAGTCTGGCTGATGTGTTCCTGGTCAGAATACCTCAGGCAGACTAGGAATGCCTTGAAGATGGAGAACTTGCCTTGGATTGCACGTGGGCCAGTCCCTAATCCAATGACTGCCCTATGTGCCCCAAGAAGTAAACTGGGCTGAGAGTTCTCAAGGACACCAAAAGGATTTTTAGTGATGTGTCCTGGATTTCCTGAGCCTTCCTACTTCCATTAAGATGAGATCTACAGCAGAGACCTTGGGTGTTAATTAATATTAGTATATTTCTACGCTCAGACACAGGCACCCATGCACTTCAGTAACACTCCCACGGAATGACACCATCAGCCCATGTTCTCCTTTCTTAACTCATTAATATTCGACTTCTCTGGCTCTCAGTTGTCTTGAATATTTTAATTTTAGAATCTTATTTCATGCTTAGGGATTTTAAAAGAAACAGTCACAATTTTCATTAAAGTTTTATGAATCTGAATCAATATGGGAATATATTTCAATCCAATAAGTGTTAATAGTAATTAAAATTTATGGCACACTTACTTGGTGCCAAGTATTATCTCATTTAATCCTGACTACAGTATTAATGAGGTGCAGAGAAGTCATTGTCCCAAGGTCACACAGAGTCTGACTCAACCAGCATATTTTGCCAGTTTCCAAAGTTGACTGTATTATTTTCTTTATTAAGAGCTACTACTTATGGAACACTTGCTATGTTGAACATGGTAAGCTTCTTCTCAGAAATGGCAGGAAATCAATACTGTCTTCCTTCTCTAAAGTAGCCCTCGAACAATGACTGATTCCACACTTCATGGAGAATAACTATATATCACATTGATTCCCAGAATTGCCCAGTGGGATTACGTTCCCTTCTCAAGGGAACGTAAAATAAAATACCCTTTACTGATTGCCTTCCATTTTCTTTCTGCAATGGTGCTTCATGGGATCACCTCCCAAATAAGTACTTATATTCATATCCTATATTAAGTCCTGCCTCTGAGGGAAGCCAAATCAAGATTATGCTTTTCATCAGAGTCAACCAACTTTTTCTGTAAGGGGTCAGGTAGTAAATATTTTCACCTTTGCAAGCCAGGCTGTCTTTATGACAACTACTCAACTCTGCTGTGTAGCACAATTTCTGTAGAGGCAATATGTAAAGAAATTAAAGTATGGCTGTGTCTCCATAAAACTACCTGTGACACTGAAATTTGAGTTTCATATAACTTTTACATGTTGTGAAATATTATTTCTCTTTTGATCTTTCAAACATCTAAAAATGTAAAATCCATTCTTAGCTCATAGATGGTAGTTTGCAGACCCCTGCTTTAGAATATTCTCTTGTAATCCTACCATTAACTATGGGAGACAAGAATCATCATTGTTCCCATTCCCCAGATGAAGAGAACTAGAGTTGAGGAAGATTAACTGGCTTTAGGATAACACACATCCCTATTCCAATGAATAACTGTGGTATACAAGGTCCTGAAATGGTCCCCTGGAACACCTGTTCAAAAGTTCTCAATGTCCTGTCACTGAAAAGAATAAAGTGATAACTTTTCGGGAGGTTCCTGAATTGGTGCCCTCCTCTTTGCACACCTCAGCTTTGACAGTGTGGCATGGTGACTCAACATGCAGTAGTGACAGCAACTGCACCCAGATGCCAACCAAAAACAGCTTGCTGGAACAAGTCTGGGAAGCAGCTGCTCCTCTCTACTTTGTTAAGAAACCATGTAGTGTCACAGCAGGACAGGATAGCCTAGAAGATCCGAGGGTCAACTGAGTGACACCTGGAGATAGGACAGGTGGAGCAAGTCTCCATTTACCTGCCGTTCTGTTGGCATGAGGTCAATCTACATTTCTCTATGATGTTTTTGTACATATATATAGATACAACTATAGGTATGATTAAGAGCATAGTACATCGTGCACCTGGAGCTAAGCAGAGCTTGGCTTAGAGAAACTTGAAACTCAAAGCATACATGACAAAGCTCAGTCAATATAGTATAACGGAAGCTCTGCCTCACTCCATCTAGACCACCCAGTACCCCTATGTAGTAATAATAGTAGGTAGAATTTATAGGGCCCTTACCATGTGTCAAGTGCCAGAGTAGGACTCTATGTACAATAGTTCATTTAATCCTCATAGCAATCCTATGAGGTAGGTGCTATTTAAACCATTTTACAGATGAGGAATCTGAGTGGTCAAATAATTTGCCCAAGATCACACAGACAGTGAGTGGCACAGCTTCGTTTTGGACCCAAGTTGACTGACTCTAGAATCCATGCTCTAAACCAACAGTTGGCAAACATTTTCTGTAAAGGCCAAGATCATAAATATTTTAGATTTTTAGGACACATATGATCTCTGTCACAAATTTTTAATTTATTATTATTATTCTTGTTTTACAACCATTTAAAAATGTAAAATCAACTTCTGGCCAAGATGGAGACATAGATAGATATACTTTGTCTCCTCCCACAACCAAAAGAAGGACAACAACAAATTAAAAATAAATAAATAAATAACCAGACCTGCCAGAAAATCAAACTGTATGGAAGTCCGACAACCGAGGAATTAAAGAAGAAACATTCAGCCAGACCAGTAGGGGGGCAGAGACGGGCAGCCATGGTAGAGAGGACTCATGACAAGGTGGCAGATGGAGGACCGAGGCAGACAAGTCAAAGCGGGCAGTCCCACATTTGCATGCTGATATACTGGGAGGAGCAACTGGGGAGCAAGAAGACTGTGCAACCCAGGATTCCGGTGCAAGAAAATAAAGCCTCAAAACCTCTGGCTGAAAAAATCTGTGGGGGCTGAGGCAGTGAAAAACTCTAAACCTCACAGGAGAGTTTGTTGTAGAGACCCACATGGTCCTAGAACATACACAAAACCACCCACTAGGGAATAAGCACCAGAAAGGCCCAATTTGCTTGTGGGTAGCAGAGGAAGTGACTGAAAGCTGGCTGAGAGCTGAGTAATCAGCATTGTTCTCTCTCAGGCCCCTCCCCTCCATACACCACCACAATGCAACCACATTGAGTTGCCCCGCCCTTGCAAATACCTAAGGCTCTGCCCCTTACTAGTAACAAGCGTGCTAAGACAAAAAAAATGTGGCCCAAATGAAAGAACAGATCAAAGTCCCAGAGAAAATACAGCTAAGTGATGAAAAGATAGCCAACCTATCAGATGCACAGTTCAAAACACTGGTAATCAGGATGCTCACAGAAATGGTTGAGTATGGTTGCAAAATAGAGGAAAAAGTGAAGGCTATGAAAAGTGAAGTAAAGGAAAATTTACAAGGAACCAATAGTGAAGGGAAGGAAACCCGGACTCAAATTAATGATTTGGACCAGAAGGAAGAAATACACATTCAACCAGAGCAGAATGAAGAAACAAGAATTAAAAAAAAAAAAATGAGGAGAGGCTTAGGAATCTCTGGGACAACTTTAAACGTCACAATATCCAAATTATAGGGGCTCCAGAAGGATAAGAAGAGCAAGAAATTGGAAACTTATTTGAAAATATAATGAAGGAGAACATCCCCAATCTGGCAAAGGAAACAGACTTCCAGGAAGTCCAAGAAGCTCAGAGAGTCCCAAAGAAGTTGGACCCAAGGAATCACACACCAAGGCACATCATAATTACATTACCCAAGATTAAAGATAAGGAGAGAATCCTAAAAGCAGCAAGAGAAAAGAAGACAGTTACTTACAAAGGAGTTCCCATAAGACTGTCAGATGATTTCTCAAAAGAGACCCTGCAGGCAAGAAGGGGCTGGGAAGAAGTATTCTAAGTCATGAAAGGCAAGGACCTGCATCCAAGATCACTCTATCCAGCAAAGCTATCTTTTAGAATGGAAGGGCAGATAAAGTGCTTCCCAGATAAGGTCAAGTTAAAGGATTTCGTCCTCACCAAGCCCTTATTATATGAAATGTTAAAGGGACTTATCTAAAATAGAGAGGATGATCAAAACTATGATCAGTAAAATGACAACAAACTCACAACTATCAACAACTAAACCTATAAAAACAAAAACAAAAAAGAACTAAGCAAACAACTAGAACAGGTACAGATTCACAGAAATAGAGATCACATGGAGGCTTATCAGTCAGGAGGGGGAGAATGGGGGAAAGGTACAAGGAATAAGAAGCATAAATGATAGGTACAAAATAGATAGAGGGAGGTTAAGAATAGTATGGGAAATGGAGATCCTAAAAAACTTATATGTATGACCCAAGGACATGACCTAAGGTGGGGGAATAATGGTGAGAGGAGGGTTACAGAGTGGAGGGAAATAAAGGGGAGAAAAAATAGGACAACTGTGATAGCATAATCAATAAAATATATTTTAAAAAGAAAAATATAAATTGTGCTTGGCTCAAGGACTGTTCAAAAATATATTTCTCTAAACCATTGTCTGGAAGTTTGAAAAACGGGCCCCAATTCTCCATCCCCCATGCCTGTCTGGCCATACCCTTTGTCATGTGTCTCTGTAGTGCCTGCCCACTCTTTGGCATGACCAAATGACCTGCTTTGGCCAATGGGATGTAGACAAGAGTGACACATACACACAGAGAGGCTTTTCAAAGCATTTGCAAATTTTTGACTCTAGAATCTTATCTACCATCACCACAAGAACACATCCATTAAAGAAGCCACATTTGTCCAGATAGGTAGCGGGGTGGAGCACAGAGGCAGGCAAAGAGGTGCAGAGACACAGTGTGGCACTGGGAGGTGGCGGTAGTGGCAGAGGAATGGGCATAGGCAGTCATACATTGGTGTGGTGGATAAAAATTGGGAAGGATACCTTGGGAGGGAGTGATCCCAGCCCTAAGCCAGACCACACAGCCCAGGGTTCCAGTGCTGGGAAGATAGATCTCCATAACTTCTGACTATAAAAAACAGTGGGGGTTGGGGCAATAGGAGAAACTGCCAGATTTTCAGGAGATTCTGTTTAAAGGGCCCACATAGACTTAGAAGATTCACAAACACACCCACTCTGGGATTCACCACCAGGGCTACAGCTGAAGGGCACCAGTTGCATACAGAAAGTGGGTGAAGTGACTGAAAATGGAGCAAGTGCCAGGCATCCCTCCAGAAGTCAGGCAGTGACACTGTCCCCTCTTTGAGCCCTACCCCAACACAGAGCCACAAAGGTGAAGCAGGTTGCCCTGCCCTGGTTCACCTATGGCTCTGCCCCACACAATTTACAGGTGCCTTTCTAAGACAAGAAGTCAAAGCAGCACTACCTAATAAACAGAAACAAACCAAGGAGGCCGATGAATTGCAGAGACAAAGAAATATAACGCAAATGAAAGAATGGAACAAAACACCAGGAAAAAAAAACTACACAAAATGGAGATAACCAACTTATCAGATGCAGAGTTCAAAACAATGGTGATTGATCAGGATGTTCAAATAACTAATTGAGTACAACAAAAACATAAGGGAAGAAATGAAGTTTACACTAAGTGAGATAAAGAAAAATCTACAGGGAACCAACAGTGGAGAGGATGATGCCAAGAACTAAATCAATGATTTGGAACACAAGGAAGGAAAAGGCATTCAATCAGAACAGCAGGAAGAAAAATGAATCCAAGAAAATGAGGATAGGCTTAGGAACCTCTCAGACCACTTTAAACATACCAAAATCTGAATCATAGGGGTGCCAGAAGGAGAAGAGGAAGAGCAAGAAATTGAAAAATTATTTGAAAAAATAAAGGAAGAAAACTTCCCTAATTTGGAAGAAATAGACATAAAAGTCCAGGAAGCACAGAGAGTCCCAAAGAATTTGGACCCAAAGAAGACCACACTGACACATCATAATTAAAATGCCAAAGCTTAAAGATAAAAAGAGAATTTTAAAAGCAGCAAAAGAAAAGCAAAGAGTTACCTACAAAGCAGTTCCCGTAAGACTATCAGCTGGTTTCTCAAAAGAAACTTTGCAGGCAAGAAGGGACTGGTAAGAAATATTCAAAGTGATGAAAAGCAAGGACCTACAACCTTGATTACTCTATCCAGCAAAGCTATCATTTAGAATCAAAGGGCAGATAAAGTTCTTCCCACTCAAGGTAAATCTAAATGAGTTCATCATCATCAACCCATTATTACATGAAATGTTCTAGGGACTTATTTAGAAAAAGAAGATCAAAACCATGAACATTAAAAGGGCAACAAATTCACAACCATCAACAACTGAATCTAAAAATAAAAATAAAAACAAACTAAGCAAACAACCAGAACAGGAACAAAATCATAGATATGGAGATCATTTGGAGGGTTATCAGCTGTGAGGGAGAAGGGGAGAAAGGGGGGAAAGGTGCAGGGATTAAGAAACCTAATTTGTAGGTGCCAAATAAACAGAGGAATGTCAAGAATAGTTTAAGAAATGGAAAAGCCAAAGAACTTGTATGCATGACCCATGGACATGAACTAAGGCGGGGGGGTATTGCTAGAGGAAAAGGGGTACCAGGCAAAGAGGGATAAAGGGGGAAAAATTTGGACAGTTGTAATAGCATAATCAATAATATATATATATATTTTTAAAAAGAACATATCCACACTAGTCAGCTGGAGAGTAAGAGGCACATGGAGCAGAGCTCAGTTGTCCAGTCTCCCCTGCAGAAACCAGTCTAAACTAGCCATCCCTAGTCAACCCTCAGACTTACTCTTTCACAATGTTAAAACCATTGAATCAATACTAGCAATTGCCTACATTTGGGATTTTCATCACAGGAGAAAAATATAGTCTGAAGGAGTATCCTGAAACTCATGAGATTGCAATACAAATGGATATAGTGGAGCATGATCCTACAACATGTTTCTCCATGAAATGGCTTGAGATATGGTGCATCTTGGTTCCAATCTTGAAATGTACCATGTACTAAATATTTAGTACAATGAACAAAGAGCTCCTAAGCTTTGCATATTGTATGGAGAGACAGCTTCTCCTTGCTCTAGAATCCAAGTTCAGATTCCAGGAGAAAGGGCTCATCAGGTTCACGGGATAGCATGTTGTGATTGTTCCAGTTTGATTCAGACAATCTCTGTGTGTGGCCATAGGACTTTTTATTGTTGTTGTTTTTCTATTATAGTTGCCCCAATTTCTCACCGTTGCTTTCCTCTGCCCCATCTACCCCACCCCCACAAATCCCCACTCACACAATCAATCCCCACCCTGTTGTCCATATCCATGGGTCATTTATATTTGTTCTTTATCTAGACCCTTCCCCTTCTTTCCTCCCTTATCCCCCTACCCCTTCCTCTCTGGTCCAAGTCAGTCTGTCACAGGACCTTTTTACACAGCTGCTCCTGCTATCAGCACATGGCAGAGGAGAAGGGGCAATCCCTAGCAAGGGATGCTGGCTATCCCACACTGAGGTGTGTCCCAGTGTGTCTCCTACTGTGAGGAAATCACTGTGGTAAAGATTATAGGCCATTAAAGTCTCTGAACAGTCCTGCAGTAAAGACAACTATACAATTTTACTTAATTCAATATTTCTCAAACACACGAGATCATTACCCTCTTTTCCATCTTTTTAATTTTTATCTTGCTTAAATATTAGCTTAGCATCTCACAGTAACAAATCATGGGTTTTGTGTTTTTCAAAATTAACTTTGGGAAACTAACCTAAAACAAACCCAGCCTTTTCACTGCCCCAGTAGAGAGACATTTTCATGCTGGAATTGATGCCAACTTATTTAAGCACAGGCTTCTCCAGGGAGCAGAACAGAGTTGAAAACAGTCAAAGATGCCCTGAGATAAAAGACACCTGTGAACTGGTTCAAAGTTTTCATAGTACACGTGAGGAAATAGACAATCCAGGGAGTAGTTCACTCAAGGGGCTAATGATTCTGGCTATTGGTGGAACATGGGCTCTCTGAGCACAGAGCAACTTCTCTACCAGTGTGTGGGATCAAATCTTCAGAGGGCTTCCCTGTGGAGAGGATAATCCTAAGGTGTCAGTTTTCACACATGGAGGTTGCCCACTGTGGAACACCCCAATACAGCAAATGGCCGGGGAAGTCCCTGAATGTGGCTCAAGATCAGCTATGTTTTCTTGTTTCCTCACTACTAGTTAGAAGAAGTTAAGAATATGTTTGGGGGAGACTGCTTGGCACCAAACAGCTGTCACTTAACAGCTGTATAACCTTGGAGAAGCCAGTTAACCTCTCTTTACTTTAGTCTTATCTGACATCTGGGTATGGTGGGTCTCCCCTTGGTAGGCTAGTTGTTCAAGATTAAATTAGATAATACTCTTCGAATGTTGTGCCTGGCACAGAGAGAAAGTATTCATGACTGTTTGCCTTTATTGTATGATTCCATTTTTATAAAATGTCCAGAGTAGGCTAATCTTTAGAGATAGAAGGTAGATGAGTGGTGGTCAGGGTTTGGGGTTACTTTTCCTTAAGTGATTTTTATTTAGAAGGAGGATGAAAATAGAAGCCTCTTGTGGACTTTGAGATCAAATGAGAAGATCCAGGTACCCAGGGAAATGAAGGAAGAGCGAAGACTTCAAAATCAAGTCTGGAAAATCACACTGTCTACTGCCACCCCACGAGAGAAGAGCTCTGGGGAGTCATCTCCTACCTTAGTAACATCAATATGGGTCACCCGCCAGCAGGTTTTGCAGAGAAATCTTCAAGGTGACCCCATGTGCAAACTTCAGGCTTTGGGGAGGTGGAGGGAGCATTACACTGAGGCAAGGACAGGAGAGGAAGCCATTCATTTTCCCAAGTGGCTAAAAACCCAGAGCTAAACCTAAAATTAGGAAATTAAAACTAAATAAGGGCATTCAACCAGAACCATTTCCATCAAAAGCAGCAAGAATATGGGCCACACTGTCAAGTAAAGACCATCAAACTGAAACATGTAAATGAATCTAGGAGTTAGAGAGATACGTTGGAAAGGGAGAAAAGCGACTTTTGAAAGTTCACATCGGGGCATCTGATTCTGTCACTGGCAGGAAAGCTGTCCTCCACTTCCGTCCAGCCTTTTGAGACACCCGCCTGCCTTAGAACATTTTGTGTTGCCCTTGGAAAACTTTCTACAAAGAAAAATATTAAAAGTCCCTCAGGATATTACTCGATAGAAAGTCCCTTTTTAAAGTGTCTATAACAGCCTGTTGTGTGTTTTAATGATTTGAAATATGTGCTCCCATTGGCTGGGATTTTAAAGAGAGCCTCTTTTTGCCTGCTCCCTCTGGCTCCTACTAGTTCCTTTTTGATTCTGCATATTCATAAAATGCTCGGCGGGACACATCACAGTTCAAACACACTTTCAGCTTTGACAACTTCAATAAGCCTGTTCTTCTCCACTCTGCACAGTTAATTCAGTGAGCTCATAAGACACTCCTACTGGGCATTTTGAGCTGTGAGTTGGCAGAGCAATTTGTGGATTTCAAAGGCTGGCAACAGACTTTGCTGGGGGACCAGAGGAAAGGAGTTCACCAGATGGGCTCTGCCCACTTCTGATTAGCATGGGGATTATAAGCTTTCACCCCATAACAGTTTGCAAAAGTTTATATTTTATTGTCCTCTTCTTCTTCTCCTTTGGGCATTTCTATTAAGAAGGCAAGAAGGCAGTTGTAAAATCCAAAGAAGAAAAGAGGAATGAAGAAAAATGCCTACCAGTAATTTATTAAGACAAAACTTCCTTCCTAGCTTTTGATATCATCCACTTCCCTCCACCTGTGTTGTCACTATCTTAGTTCAAGGCCACCTTTATTTCTTACTTGGTTTATAGCATCAGCTTCCTTGCTAGTCTCCCTGCCTCCACTGTGGCCCAGTGTCCTCTCTGCCATGTGACCAGAGCAACACTTCTAGAACACAACACTGATCTATGTTCCTTCACTTATTCAGTAAATGACATGTTGCATCTACAGTGTATCAGGCCAGGTGCTAAGCTCTAGGGAGATAATGATGAGCAAAACCATTGGTTTTGCCATATAAGCACATAAATAAATGTGAAACTAGAAGTGTGTTAGGGGGTGTTTAAGGTTAAGAATGTGAACCCTGGAGGCATATAACAGAAAGGGATGGGAGATCAGGGAGGCCTTCCCTGAGGAGGTGATTGGTGAGAGCCATCTGGAGGATCTTTGAGAATTAAGTAGATGCAGGATGTATCTGAGACAGGAGACAAAAAAAAAAAAAAAAAAAAGAGCATTCTTGCAAAGGGGACAAGCTTAAACAAAAGCCCTACAGTGAAAGGGAGCATGAAAAACTTTGAGGATCCAGAAAACACTTCCAGCCAACATGGAAGATGTAGGTAGATACACTTTACCTCCTCACACAACCAAAAGAAGAACAATGACAAATTTTTTAAAAAAGTAACCAGAACTGCCAGAATATTGAACTGTATGGAAGTCTGACAACCAAGGAGTTAAAGAAGAAACATTCATTCAGACTGGCAGGACAGGTGGAGGAGACAGGCAGCCAGGGTAGAGAGGATGCACAGCAAGGTAGCAGCAGGTGGACCAGGAGGGCAAGGTGGCCAATTGGCAGACTGGAATGGGCAAGGTGACAGCTGATAGGCTGGGCAGTCCCTCATTTGCATGTATATAAATCAGGAGGAACAACTGGGAAGTGAGACAGACTGTGCAACCCAGATTCAAGCACAGGAAAATAAAGCCTCAAAACCTCTGGCAGTAACAACCTGTAGGGGTTGTGGTGGCAGGAGAAACTCCCAGCCTCACAGGAGAGTTCATTGCAGAGAACCACATGGTCCTAGAATGTACACAAAACCACCCACCCAGGAATCAGCACTAGAAGGGGCCTATTTGCTTATGGGTAACGGGAATAGTGACTGAAAGCTGGCCAAGGAGAGTTAAGCAAGCAGCATTGTTCCCTTTTGGACCCCTCCCCCACAGATATCGACACAATGAGAGACAGGTTGCCCCACCCTGGTGGATACCTAAGGTTCTGCCCCTTACAACCTAACAAGTGTGCTGAGACAAAGAAATATGGCCCTAATGAAAGAACAGATCGAAGCTCCAAAAATAGAACTAAGCGATGAAGAGACAGGCAACCTACCAGATGCAGAGTTCAATCACTGGTAATCAGGATGCTCACAGAAATGGTTGAGTATGGTTGCAAAATGGAGGAAAAAGTGAAGGCTATGCAAAGTGAAAAGAAGAGAAATGTACAGGGAACCAAGAGTGAAGGGAAGGAAACCAGGACTAAATCAATGATTTGGACCAGAAGAAAGAAATACACATTCAACCAGGACAGAATGAACAAATACAAATTCAAAAAATGAGGAGAGTCTTAGGAATCTCTGGGACATCTCCAAATGTACCAACATCCACATCACAGGGGTGCCAAAAGGAGAAGAGGAAGAGCAAGAAATTGAACACTTATTTGAAAAAATAATGAAGGAGAACATCCCCAATCTGGCAAAGGAAATAGACTTCCAGAATGTCCAGGAAGCTCAGAGAGTCCCAAAAAAGTTGGACCCAAGGAAGCATACACCAAGGCACATCATAATTACACTAGCCAAAATTAAAGATACAAAGAAAATCTTAAAAGCAGCAAGAGAAAAGGAGACAGTTACTTACAAAGGAGTTCCCATAAGACTATCAGATGATTTCTCAAAAGAGACCTTACAGGCAAGAAGGGGCTGGGAAGAAGCATTCAAAATCATTAAAGGCAAGGACCTACATCCAAGATCATTGTATCCCTCAAAGCTATCTTTTAGAATGGAAGGGCAGATAAAGTGCTTCCCAGATAAGGTCAAGTTAAAGGATTTCATCCTCACCAAGCCCTTATTATATGAAATGTTAAAGGGACTTATCTAAAATAGAGAGGATAATCAAAACTATGATCAGTAAAATGACAACAAACTCACAACTATCAACAACTGAACCTAGAAAAAATAAATAAATAAGCACACAACTAGAACAGGTACAGAATCACAGAAACGGAAATCACTTGGAGGGTTATAGGTGGGGAGAGATGGAGAGAATGTGAGAAAAGGTACAGGGAATAAGAAGCATAAATGATAGGCACAAAATAGACAGGGGGAGGTTAAGAATAGTATAAGAAATGGAGAAGCCAATGAACTTATATATATGACATATGGACATGAACTAAGTGGGGTGGAGGGGGAGAATGCTGGTGGGAAGGGCTGTGTAGGGTAAAGGGGAATAAATAGAGGAAAATGGTACAAATATAATAGCATAATCAATAAAATATATTTTAAAAAGAAAGAAAGAAAAACTTTAAGGATCCAAACCTATCTATCTCCTGCTGTATTTGATGTTAAGAAAAAGACAAAAGGCCCTACTCTGACCTCAAGGCCCTGCATGATCCAGTCCCAACTGCCCCATCTTCTTCCAATCCTGTTCCACCCCTCACACTTCTCCCTTCTAGCCAATGCCAAACCTCTCCCTCAAACCCATCTGTGGGACTCTCTATAGGGAAAACAAGGAATCTCATCTGTGGAACATCTAGCCAAGCATTATGCTACATACACAGTCTTTACATACACACAAACTGCACTACTATAATCACAACATTACACACACACACACACTGCACTGCACTGCACTATCATCATCACAACACCTCCTACAAGGTAGATGCTGATGTTGCTTCCATGTCACAGGAGAGGAAGTTGAAGCTTTGTGTGGATAAGCAACAAGACAAAGATCACATAGGTGGATCTGGAACTAAAACCCCTGTGGTATGACAACAGAACCTTAGCCAACTGTATACCGCTTCCCTCCAACATGGTGGAAGTCTGGAAGAGGAGATGGGTGAGATCTTGTGAAGGGCATCAAGGAAACTTGATACAGCTTCTCTTTGAAGCCAAGTCAATTTAATTGGTAGTAGCTGCCTAGAATGCACTATTGAAAGGGCTGTGAAGCCATATACAGGCTCCCGGGACAGCCCATTGTGATTGATTAGCAATGTCTGTCATGAGTGCAGGATCAGAAAAGGGCAGCATACATGCTAGGTATTTTTCATCCCTGGACCAGCTAAATATATATTCTCAATTCCTCCCTCCACCCCAAATTTGGGGTGTGTGGACCAGAGTTCTTTCTCCAAAGACTTTCCTGGGCCTTCTCTCACTGCTCTAGGGCATCTGTTCCAGAGATCCCAACTCAGTTGCAGACAGAGTCAGAGATGCAACTAAAACTAGGTCAGCCATCCCTCCCCACAAGCTTTTCCATTTCTTCCCACCAGGCTTTTCCTCCTAGGACCCCCAGATCCCTTACCTGTAAGAGAACTAAACCCATCCCTCCCAAACCATGTGTGAAAACCATTAGCTACTTGGTTTCATCTTCATTGCCACCTACAAAAACCAACCACAGACAAGCAAAGATCTCATGATCTCCAACTCTGGGACAAGACCTCAACCACCGAGAGGCCTCCCTTTTTTAGAGACCCTCATTGATTCCCCAACACCCTTGCAAAAGTTCCATCTGCACTTGGAAAACCTGACATAGTTCCCCCTATCAATCTATTACAGTAATACGTACCAGGCCGGCAGGGTCCGGAGACATGCCCAAATCTGCTAGTAAAGTTCCAGCAATTTTGACCACACCATCTGTGTCGAGGAGAGTTGATAGAAGTGGCTGCTTCTTTTTGCCACAGAGTGCTCCGGAGCTGGGCGCTTTCTGTATGAACCATCAATATGCACACTACTTTCATCCCGTGCTCCTCCACTGCCCTGATGCTCACATTATGAAGAACACTTTTGATGACTGGAAATGCATTCAGCCGTGGCTGCCTTTTTTTTAAAGGCAGGCTTTAAAATCATCTCTCTGGGTCTAATTATTTTTTATAGGGAGACTAATCTCCACCTAATTTCTCTGTCTTTTTCAGGCTTAGCAGCCATCTTCCCTGTTTGTGATAATCTACCCACATTACAGAATACATGAGGATGGGGTTTCATGGGGCCCTGGGGTTCTTCTGGGATGGAGAGTGAAGGAAGCTTTAATGGCCACGAGCATCAGATCAGTCTGGCTTATTTGCATTCTCTTTTCTCAACTCCTCCATCTAAAGGGTGACTACGTTAAATAGAAAGCACAGGTTGCTTATTCTGCTTGTAAAGGCTGTTGGATCAGAGGTTTAGAGTACAAACTCTGCAGTCAAACTCCCTGTGTTTGAATCCTGACTGCATCCCTTATTAACTGCATGACCTCTCAAGCCACAGTTTACTCATGGGTAATATGTGATTAATAGTAGTAACTCCACATAGGGTTGCTAGCAGGGTAAAACCAGCCAATATTTGTGCTTAGAACAGTGCTAGAACAGTAAGCAGTACATAGTGTTTGTTAAATAAAGTTAATATTTGGTTAAAAAAAAATTGGTGCCCTAATGCCTCTCTTCCATCCTGAATAACAGCTGTGTCTCAGAATGGTATGTGGATTAGTGAGGACAGATAGACACCACAAAGACAGCTGCCAGGGACTTTCTAAAGGAGACAAAAGTTCTTGCCACAGCACAGAAAATGGACAAGTTCTCAGGAAAACCTCAGACTTTTCTTTTTCTCTTTTTCCCCCTACACAATGTCTGAAAAGTTTTAACTAGTTGTCAATATTTTAAAGGGGGGTTGTTTCAAATGAAAATAAAATGTTATGGCTTCTCTTGAAAAAAAATCAAAAGGTTTGCCCCCAGGACTCACCTCCCCACACAACAACCATCCGATGTTCTCCAGAGCACCTTCTCTGCCAGCCTTATCGTGTGCTTCACCCACCTGCCCCCACCCTAGGTCCTGGGAATGATTCTACAGGAAGGAGGGGCCCAAAGTTCAGACATACTCAGATGGATCTGAGCAGCCACCTTCTGTTTCTGGCCCAAGCATCTGGCCAAATGGCTCCTGGAGGCAAATCACACCCTGTTGAGAACCACGGGTCTAGGGGTAATCAGGGTCTACTGTTGGAGAAAGAATTGAGTTTGAGAGTTTTAAAAGGAAAGACTGCCTCACCTTTGGTATATAGGTCCCCAGGGGGAAGGGAGAGGGTGGCAAGTGTGTAAAAGGGGCAGATGCCCACATCACTTGTGCAGCCCATTACCAGTGAAGCTGTGTTTGAGACCAAACGCACTGAATACTAAATGTAATGTCCTCGGCCAGATGTGGAGCCAACAGATCATCTGAGGAAGATGAATCATGTGGACCACAAGGAGCCTGAACCCTGAATCAGCTGTGGACCAGCTGTGTCCATCCGACTGTGGCCTGAGTGACAGTGAGAGGTAATGGCAGTAGCATAGTGCTGTGGCTTTAGGTTCTCCCAGCTGAAAACCTCTCCCTTAGACTGTGTAAGTTCCCAGTTTTCTTGCAGTTCATAGAGGGTGTAGGGGTAGATCCCCTAAAATAGACATTAAACTTCCTGCTAATCTCTCACATTAAGGCTTTTACCTGGTTTTACTTTTAATTAAAAAATAAAACAATATAGCCATATTTGTACCCCAAGTTTGTGACAAAGGTCATCCCGATTACTAGAAGTTTTGGAGCCATTTGGAAGGTGCTGTGTGGTGTAGGAGGAGAGCCCTCCCTCCTGGCAGTCAGGAGCCCTAGCTCTGCCACTGATTAGCTATGGGATCCCAGCAGAATTACTCCACCTCCCAAGGTCTCAAAGTCTTGAGGGTGTCCGTGAGCTCTGAGCACCTCTGTATCCATGCCCTCTTCTCCTTAGTGGAGCTTTAATCTAACTCTGTGTGTCATTTAGAGCTTTGTGGTTTTGTCTTTCATATTTCACTTGACCATTGTCACCTTAAGGTCCCTTTTGTTCTTCACAAGTTCCCAGGTACTGCAAGCCCACGAAAACTTGGAGAAACATCCCTGTGATTCTCATGTTAAGAATAATTACTTCTAAATAACTAAAATTAAGAAGAAAAAGGAGCGAGGTCAGAGTATCTGACACCAACTGGTCAAATGTCAAAAGATGCCTCTATGGCACAGAAAGATAAACAATGAACCCCAAAAATCAAAGGACGTCTACAGTTCACTTCTCCAAACTGTGATGGCTGAATCAGGATGGAAGTTTGTTTCAAATTTAAATTAGTTGTTTACTAGTTTGGAGATCATTTAACAAGGCACTTGAGTGGTTCATTATTTTGTAAGACCAGAAGCATCAATTTTTACAGCCTAGAAGAGCACCTTATAGATCATACAAAAAGGATGCATATGGAAAATGCACCACACTTGGACTGCTCCTCCCATTCCTGCGTCCATGACAGGCATCACTGCTTGATCACCAATTCTTCTCAGCATACAGCTCCAGGCACCATCAGCTGTGGAATGAGTTGAAATCTATATGATGTCCCTCATCAATGACCATTCTCCTATTTTTACAGATCAGAACTTTGAATCCTCTAAAATTAAACACATGGTCCAGGGTCATAGAACATATAAAAGGCAGAGCCGAAACCTGACCTTTTGATTTTCTATTACCCTCACAAATACCATGCCACACTAAACCTAAATAAGACATCGTTTTAAGGTTGGCTTGTTAGAACAAAGCATCAAGTTTAACTTATTGCTCTAAAACAAAGTCAAAGAAAATTTTTAAAAATGAAATAGAGAACTAGCTGAACACCTTGAAAACTCAATTTCCTTTGCACCTCATCAGAAAGGGTTTCTCAAATGCCTTTCTTGCTTAGTTATAGCAGTTCTAGAGAAGGAACCTGAGAATTACTAGAAAGAAAATGGCAAAAATGAGGTGGTTTCAGGCACCCTAGTTGGATATTTTTCAATAACTAGAAAATCCTCCCTGGCTGGTGTAGCTCAGCGGATTGAGTGTGGGCCTACAAATCAGGGGGTTGCAGGTTCAATTCCCAGTCAGGACATAGGTCTGGGTTGCGGGCCAGGTCTCCAGTTGGGGACATGTGGGGGGCAACCACACATTGATATTTCTCTCCCTCTCTTTCTCCTTCCCTTTCCTTCTCTATAAATAAATAGATAACATCTTTAAAAAAAAAAAGAAAATTCTCTCCCTTAAAAAAAAAAAAAAGAAAAGAAAAGAAAATCCATGGTGTGCTGTTATCAATTCGGAAGACAATATTAAGTTCCAGAAAAAGTTATCAAGTACCACAAGCCCCTTTGAACAAGAATGGCCTACCTATCTCTCTATAGAAATTGTCCCAATGTTCTGCACAGAGAAGGTACTTGAAAATAAACCTCAAGTGGAAATTGGTGTCTGTATTAATACAAGTTAATATTGAGCTATTAAAAATAATTAAGATTTGCCTGTGTTTTACTAGCCATTATTGCTTGCCCATTATTGCCCTTCGAATCTACAAGTAGAGTATGGTCTTTAAAATCTCTTATCTCATGAAGGTAATTGTGATTTTCTTTAAAAAAAAGTGACACATAGGAACCAGGAGACAAAAGGAGAGACAGTAAGATTTAGTTAAAGCCAAAGGTATTTCTTAGAACTCAGGTTCTAAAAGAGACAATTCAAGAAGTCTGATGACCAGTTAAAGAGTTTCTGCAGGGGATTTAGAAATGGAAGACTAGAAGGGTAGTTAAGGGCTATGACAATAATTCCTATAAAGGCTGAACTAATAAGCCAGTGGCAGGGAAAAGAGCTGCCAGTTCAGGGGTGCTAATATGAAAGTTCTGCTGAGGTAGAATCAATAGGACTTGACAACAGGAAGGGAAGGAGTGTGAGCAGTTAAGACTGTAGGAGAGAGCAGCTTTATTAACACAATTGTTTAACCATTAGATCTGTGTAGCCAGCTGTAGTCCTGTTGATGTATGGCTACCTCCATCATGTCAGCGCAGCCTGCAAGCCTTCTAGAAGCTTCCAGCAGGTTCTAAAGTATATTGTTCATGAAATACACTCAGAGAAGCACAGTCCTCACCATCCTGCAATGTATAAGTAATCATTCACATTCACATCTTCACTCCAAGGAAAGCTAGAGATAGAAATCCCAAGCTGAGGAGGGAATTTTTGAAGTCCCAGAACTTTTAGGCAATATAGCTTATATCAAACCAACTCTTAGGAGCATTGCAGTTTCTTAAAATGATCTTTTCTCCAAGTTTTCTTCTTAAAAGTTCAGTTCTATTGACAGCTACGAAGCTGTCTTCCACTTCTTACTAAACCCAGGAGTAATCAATCGCAAAGCAATCCTGGCTTTGTTTCCATGCTCAAGTTTTGCCCCCTATCTGGGAAATTACTTCACTTAATATCTTGGCCACATGAAGATGAAGACTCTTAATGACAGTGATATTGGGCACTGAAGCAAACACTCGGGTGATGTTATCTGAGTTACGGGAAAAGTCATTTTGGTCGACAAGGGCAAGAGAGGAGAAATGCCCTTCAGGAGGATATCAGGTTTTAGTAAGTTGTATTAGATCCCAAGCATGTCCCCACAGTGTGGGTCACAGCCCCCACTGCCATCATATTGAACACTGTGTTTGAACTTACATGTTTATTTTTTTTGTCTAGATTTGTGGCTCATTGTGGGCAAGGACCATGTCTTTCCCTTTACCTGGCCTCTGTAACAGCATTGCCCTCTTCCTAGGATGTTCTCCCTGAGTCCCTTTCCCATGTTTTCATCAACTGGACATTTTCAAAACACTTTAGAGCAGGGGTCCCCAACCTCTGGACTGAGGACCAGCACTGATCCCGGCCTGTTAGGAACCAGGCCATAGAGCTGGAGGTGAACTTGAACATAATGCGCTTGAATCATCCCAAAACCATCCCCCTCACCCCAGTCCATGGAAAAATTGTCTTCTATGAACCGGTCCCTGGTGCCAAAAAGTTTGGGGATGGCTACTTTAGAGAACCTATTAGGAGTTGACTTCCCCCAGGAAGACTTCCCAAAACTCCAAGCCTGGTGAGACTTTTTAGTGCTACCAAAATATCTTGTACTTGTATTTAATGCTTATTTCACCAAATTGTAATTTCCTAGCTCCCTGTGCCCCTCCCAGATGTTTAAACTGGGTCCAAACCTCAATGACATGGCCAATGATATCTGTGAGTTCCTCCTCCTTCTTCTCCCTGCCCACAGGTCACCATCTATGCTTGGTGCTTTTGTTTTAGCCCCAATGGAGACTGATGCAACAGGTCACAGATTGCCCAGGGACTGGGTTTCTTTAGTATGTGTTTCTCCCCCACACCCACCCCACACCTGGGCTCCTTATAATCAGGGGAGTCTGGGCAGCACTGAGTTAGCCTTGGTTCCTCAGTTTCACTTCCATGCTGAGAACTCTCCTAGGGGATTCAGGAGTCTCAGAAAATGACGCATTATTTTCTCATCTCAACAACCCAAAGACTATTATGTACAATACTTTAAAAAGAGAGATGTTTATATGAGTAATAAATTATATATGTAGGTCAAGATGTAACCACAGGGATTTTCAGAGCAACATTCTCTACAATAAACATTGAAATCAACCTAAATGTCCACCAATAGGAAGCTGGTTAAATATTGAACATTTTGACCACACAGAATTTTAAGCAGCCATTAAAACTGATATTTCTAAATGAGCTGACCCAGAAAGAGGGCCATGGCATAATGTTAGGTAAAAAAGCAGGTTACAGAACAAAAGAACAAGCAGGATGTGCTCTCATTTGCATAGAAGTGTGTGTGTGCATGTGTATATTAATGTGTGTGTGAGAGACAAAGAGTGAGAATGTATATTTAGAAATATCCAGAAGAATATTTATCAAAATGTTAACAGTGATTATCTCTGGATAGTAGGAAACTTTTCCTCCCTCCACTTTATGTATACACACACATGTGAACTGTGTTTCTTATAATGAGTATTTATGGTTTATTTTACAGTGGGGGAGGGCTATCTCCTGTTTTTGTAACTTTTAAGAAAAGCCTTGAATGGAGTCAGGAGCAACAGTGAAATCACCCTTCTCTTTACTTCATGATTAAAAAGGAGAACAGAGTCATAAGCTATCTGACTATAAATGAGTGTGGCTTCTTTTCTTAAACTTTTTATGCCTGCAGTCTAGAGTCACTCTCTTTCTCAAAAGAATCTAAAACTGCAGACCCCCTTCCAGGCCCCAGTGGGGGCACTTGCTCCAGTTTTCCTCTCCCAGGATGCCTCTTTGCCTACACACAGCAGGAATTTTCAATTGCATCTAGAAATTTCTGGGAGGATCTGTGGTTAGCTGAGCTATCTCCCTGTGAGTCCACCACACGGAATGCTCGTCTTCCCTGAGATCAACACTGTGGCAGCCAGACTCCTTTGAAAAAGCTTCAGATATCACCTGTGATCCTGCCACCCATATGGAACCATCAGTCTCCCCTAATCTGGTGCCTTCCATAAAAATATGCCTCAAAGTCCACCCACCGCTATCCCCAACCCTTTTAACACAAGGGGAAGGTGATGGACCACAAGGGAAAAGAATGAAAAACCTTTAGATATTTGGCAGCTGGAGCCATTAGCATTGAAAACACTCACTTGTACTTTGTGAAATTCCACCCACAGTTCCAGCAAGTTTGCCCTTAAAATGTTAATTAAGCATGACCAGGAAAACATACCAGCCCTGTAAGGCCGGGGTCTACAACCTCCCTCATGTCCATCTGTGGACACTGCTCTAATTACTACCTGAGCTCCACCTTCTGTCTTCCACCACCCACCCACCCCACCCCGCCACACACACACTCCAATCCATGGAAAAATTGTCTTCCATGAAACCAGTCCCTGGTGCCAAAAATTTTGGGGACCAATGCTATAAGGAATGATTGGTAAGTACAGTCTGAACAGGTGAACCCTTCTCTGGAGGAAAATATCAAAAGTGTGATAAAATCATTTAGAAGAGTGCCAAGGTAAGCTGCCCAAGCCCTGACTTTAGCCAAAACTTCCCTCTTTCAAGTTGAAAGGGTGTGTGAGGGATCATTGTGTGGGCTGAAAGGACCCACACTCCTTGATCAACTGCCTTCCCACATCCCTTCATTCAGACCATCAGCAAAACCTCTTGGCCTGTCTTTGAAATAGATTCCAGACTTGTTAGATCAGGCAAGGTTTCAATAGAGTCATAGAATCAGTAGAAGATATAGATAGTGACTTGTTGAAATATGTAAACTGTGCATTCACAGAATGGCCAGTCAGGTGTGGCCATGGGAGAGACAGGAAATACATGTAGAAAAACATTTATTATATTCATAGATTCTAGAGAAGGGGCTCATCATATGAGACACAAGGTCAAGGAAAACATCAGGAGGGTCACTTGATGAAGATATTAGAAAGCAGAAGACAGAAGGGAGGGAAGCGCTTCAGCCACTACCTTTATTGTAGTTTCTGTGGGAACAAGGGAAGGTGGGGTAAACAGTTTAGGATCAGCTAGTTTGAATCATCTCTATGGTCTTTGGGTTATATTGTTGCGGAAAACGGACTCTTACACTATTCAGGGTGGCGGAGCAAGCCTTTTTATTCACTTGCTCGGACCCAGAGGTAGTCTCCAAATTCTGGGTGTCTTGTAGCAAGGCGGGAAAAGGCAAGGAAGGGATATTCGGTGTAAACAAAGGGCACAGAGGTGGAATGAGGAAGCTAAAGGTACAGAAGCAGAATGCAGAAGTTATCTGGGGCCTGGAACAAAGAGCCAGCTTTATTTCTCATAACAATATAGGTGGTCTCTAGTGGTCTAATACCTGGGATGATTGAGGGCCAGAAAGATGAGGTGTGGCTCTGAATTGGTTAGTTTGCATGTCAAAGGCATGCTGGGGCCTTTGTGGTATCTAAGAATTGGCTGGGCAGGGAGGGGTAGTTTCTCCCTAGTCAGAAAGCAAGGTTATTTAAGGTGTCAAAACATCATAATATATAGGCAATAAAATATACATATACACAATTTAGACAGAGATAGAGATCTCTAGCTACCTAGTTATATATACATGTATAGATATATATACACATATGTATACGTGTGTGTGTCTTTAGTCACAAGTTACTAGTGCTGAGGTTGAGAAACCCTAGTCTATGGTATTGTCCAAACCCATGTCTAAAAGCTGACTTCTGAAGCAGGTCAAATATCAAAAGATCAGCAGTATATTAAACACCAGAACAAGAGATAGGTGTTTAAAAAAGAAAACAACCTGGACTTCTGGCCAAGATGGAGGCATAGGCAGACGCACTGTGCCTACTCGCACAACCAAGATAGAGATGACAATATAGAAACAAAATAACAACCAGAACTGACAGAAAATTGAAGTGTATGGAAGTCGGACACCCAAGGATTTAAAAATACACACGTTCATCCAGACAGGTAGGAGGGATGGAGTCAGGCCAGGCAAGGGACACAGAGAGCTGAGCAAACAGGGAGGCGCGAAAGTCCGCAGCAGGCAGACCCTGGGTGCACAAGTGGCAGTGGCTGGTGGGCCCCAGCCAGGGAATGGAGACCAGCAGACCCAGTGAGGCGGCCATTGTGAAGCAAGGCACTGCACGCAACTCAGGGTCCCAGCGCCAGGAAATAGAGCTTTGGGTCACTGACTGAGGAGGAAGGTCCCACGGGGTGCACAGGCCCACCCACACCGGAATTGGTGCCAGAGGGGTCCAGTTAGCTTGCGGAAAGTGGAGGAAGGGTCTGAGGTCCTACAGAGAGCAGAGCAAG
>CM052540.1:97416477-97452023 GCA_028533065.1 Trachops cirrhosus
AAACTAAGCAAACAACTAGAACAGGGACAGACACACAGAAATGGAGATCACATGGAGGGTTAGCAACAAGGGAGTGGGAGGAGGAGAGAGGGGGAGAAAGGTATGAAGAATAAGTAGCATAGATGGTAGGTAGAAAATAGACAGGGGGAGGGCAAGAATAGTAGGGGAAATTTAGAAGCTAAAGAACTAATGACACATGGACATGAACTAAAGGGGGGAGTGGGAGAGGGTGTTCAGGGTGGAGGGGAATGAAGGGGGGATAATAGGACAACTGTAATAGCATTATCAATAAAATATGTTTAAAAAAAAAGAATTTGATTTCTATTTGTCTCTGGGCTCTGTTTTCCAAATATTGGCTTTGTCCTCTGACTCTTAGCAGTGGTCTTGACCTTCCCTCCCACTCTGCTTTACACACACATGCACACTTGCATTCAGCTCCTGGATGGCCCTCTCATGACAGCAAAGTGACAATAACACAAGCTTTTCCAGACCTCAGAGACTCACACACATAATTAAAGAGAGGGTCTTTCTGACAACTCGAGTACAATCTTAGGATTCACTTTTCCCATTGGCCTGAGTTATGTGATGGTCCCATCCCTAAACTAGTCACTGGGGCACATGGAATGTGATTTGCTAACTGGGTACATGGAATACAAACAGAGTCAAGCAATAGATCCAACTAAATCACATGGTTGAGAATGGTAGAGGGTGAACCCACCAAGGAAAGTCAAAGTGCTTTCTGTTATGACAAATGGATGCTACAGAGGCAACCAGGCAATGTCCCTGGAACATTTGTTGCTATTGAGGGGCTGTCCAGTCATGACTACATTTCCCAGCATACCTTGTGTGAAGGTTGGACCATATCACTAGTTCTCACTAATGGAATGGAAACCTACTTGAGGGTTTCCTTATCAGGGTCATGACTTCATAAGGTTTATAAATGACTAATCATTATGTTGTACACCTGAAGCTAATATAATATTGTGTGCCAACTATAATTGAAAAGTAATTTTTTTAAATAATATTTTTTAAAAGAGAAAGAACACCAAAGTGGAAGTAGAGGATCCAGAGGCCCTAGAGGAGGAAGGAACAAAAATAAAAGGAGGCCATTCCCCCAATTCACCATATGGAAGGCTACCTGCCCAATCTGGACTTTTATGTAAGCTAGAAATTTTTTAATAAACCCCCAATATTTAAGATTTTTTTTGTTATGAGAGCTAGTATCACTCTAACTAATATATGCCCAGAAAGGATATATTTTTTGACATAAGTAATAATATTTTAAAAATATTGGTCATGTTTGGGAGGGAAAAAGTCATGAGTATAGTCTCTCTAATTTGTGTATTCATCATAGGAAATTGTAAAACAAATTATGGTTAATAGGCAAGCTAGCATAAAGTCATGAAGCTTTAAATAGAACCTAGTATTAAATTCATCACATGTACAAGTTTAAGGGAAGGGAGATTTCAAATGCTCCTGTCTGAACATTCTCAGATCAAAGAACCTGACTGACATTTAGGAGACTAAAGGCCATCTGATCCACAAATGAAACATTCAACCTCCTGGGTGAGAGATTTACATAAAAGCAATTATACAATTTTTTACATAATTGTTTAATGTCTATATGCCTGGAAGGGTCATTTATTCTTTCTCTTTTTTCATGTATTCAATAGCTATTTAGGGAACCCCCACCATGTACTGTTTTGCATTAGGTGCAAAGAATGCTAATGGGGGTTGAGTTCTAGTCCTTTCTTTCAATGAGCTTGTAGGTTGGGGACTTGAGCAAGTAAACAGGCAATTACAAAAAAGAGAGCAGGAAGTTCTGTGATTAGATCATTTGAAAACACATAGGAAAGAGACTCAACCTAGTCTTGGCAATATAGCAGAGATTGTTAATCCTCCACAAATACTCCATGGTCCCCTCTACATTTCCTGGCTTCCTCTGTAGTTAGGATGGAACCATGTGACTAGTTCTGACCAATAGACTGTGAGTGGGAGAAACACAAGTCAGTTCCAGGTTGAGGCCCTTAAGAGATTTTGTGCCTCCCTTCCCTGCCTCAGAGCGCTTGGAGACCACATGTTCCAGATGCAAGCGAGACATCTTGCAGCAAGACAGAGGACTGACTAGGGTCAGGTAGGCAAAGATGTGGCTGAAAAGAGTGGTCCAAGCAGAGGGAACTGTAACCGTGTCTGCCAAGCTTTGGAAATGGTTGTTTATAAGTAGAATTTGGATTAAAAGAATTTTTTGTAAAAAAAAAGATGGTGTTCAATTTACCTTGGGGTTTTAAATGTTTTCTCACATCTATTTCTTCATGATCAATGGTAAAATTTCTAACTTTTAATTTGAAGCTTCTCAACTTATTATTCCCCATCTTCTCCTTCAAGCAGCTAATGACCAGTAAATAAATCCACTAGGGCCCAACATAGCTGCTGTTTAAACAAACATTTTATTGAAATGCTCTGCAAAGAAAACCAGCCTGAGAGCTCTCCTGAAAGTCAGCAGTCCTGTTTATTGGCATTAGTAAAACTTCCACTTTTGCAGCATAAGCCTTTTTCTTTACTTTCCACTGTGCTGGAAGTGGTCTCCTTTAAACTGTTTAGTGATAGGGGCTCCTTCAACCCTCCCTTTCCAACCCCCAGAGCTCACTTCCCATAATGCCACAGCAACCCCCTCTCTAACAGCACACCAGCGTTTGCCCAAAAAGCTTCCTGCAAGAAGCTCCTGGATGCCTGGCCCACAGGTAGTCACTTTAAGTAGTCAGTGGGTAGAGCTTTAACCTGGGCCAGTGCCAGTGGAATTTCCTGTCTATCTGTCTATCTCTCAGCTATCTACCTATTCATCTATCTATCATCTACCTATCTATCATATGTCTTCTATCTATTTCTCACAGACCCTTTCCAAAAGAAGCAATTCCAAGTAGTGATAAATATAAGGAAAAGGAAGATCAATTTATAGCAGTTACACAAGCAGAAATTCAAGTCCTAGTCCTCAAGAAAAATATTTCAACCCTTATTGTCAACAGGATCTATCTCATCATCTACTACTCTAATAAAAAAGAAAAGTGAAGCAGTGTCTCTGGACTGCCATTTGGAATCCAAATAATATGCAAGATGAGACCACAGAGAAGCTGGGATATTCCACAGCCCTGAAAGAAGGTGCAGGCAGAAAGAATTAGTTAGTAGTGATATAAGGGAGAAGACACAGGCATAAGAGTGAGATTTATCGAGTTTAAATCCTGGGTCCCCCTCTTATTTCAGTTTCCACTTCTGTGAAATGAGTAGCATCATCTATCTTGCATATTTGTTTTGAGGGTTAAAAGATACCATGTTGGGATGCTGTGGCTGCTGCCTGAAGCTTCTAGAAGCTGTACATACATCAGCTCATTTAATTCTCACTACCATACAATGAAGCAGGTACAATAAATTCCCCCATCTTGCAGATGTGAAAATTTAACAGAGAAGACCAAGGGCTTATCCTAGGCCGCATGGAGAAAGTGGACGAGATTTAAACACATGCAGTCTGGCTCCCAAGACCATGTTCTTCGTTGTCAATATGTAGTAAGTATTCAAACTAATTGAAGTTCCTTCTGGTGTCTCAGGGAGGTTAATAGTGAACCATAGATAAAGCACCATGTTAGATGCTTTACAGACAATTCATTGTGTTCTCACAATAACCTAGTCACAGGATGATCATTACTGTTTTACAGATTTTTACAGATGAGGAAATGGAGGGACCAAATACTGGGCACTAAATACTGTGCAATACCACCTCTCTAGGATAGAAACAAAAGGCTAAAAAATTGTTTGTAATAGCAAAATAAACAGGAAAATCATAAAGGTTCACCACAGAGAGGGTGGCTAAATATAATGAGGTTCAGTCATACAATAGTTAAATCTGCACACAGTAGTTAAAAATAATGAACCAGATCTCTCTTAACACATGGTGCAATCTCAAGAACATATTGAGTGAGAAAAGCAAGGTAGAGAACCATTCACACACAATGATACCATTCATAAAATTATTTGAAACCCATGAAAGTATACATTGTTGATGTATTCATATTAGCCACATGTTTTAAAAAAATGTAAATCAGGAACATTTACACCAACTTCAGTTCACCAACTGAGTGAGGAGTGGGATAAGGAGAAAAGGGGTGTCCTACTTTGGGTTTTTCTGAAAACAGAGCCTGAGATAAGAAGTTGGGTAAGATAGGTTATTGGGGTAACCATTGCAGGAAGCATAGTGTGGAAAGAGACACAAGAAAAGTCAATAAAGTATTTATTAATCTGAGGGTTACTACTGTGGGCTATTGGGGCTCACTCTCATTGGAGACCCTCTTAAGTGCCACAGAGAGGATGCCTCAGAATTGATTCACCAAAAGACAAGGAATCTGGGATATCTACTTTCCGACTCTCATCTCTCATTGATTGAAGGCGGCCTCAAGCATTGCATCTCTGGACCCTTTTGCATTGCTCTGCAGACAGGCTGAGCAAGCTACCCTGCCTCTGGAGGGGGCCCTACTTCATAGAATATGAAAGATGTTTCTGTTGAGGTGGCAGTCAGCATGCACTAGAACTGTCTACCAGAGCTGCAAGAGGACTCAGACACTGGCCACAGAAATGTGGCAGGGAAATTAATCACACACGTTACAAGGCAATAACTTTATCAGCAATGTTGTATTTTATTTTCTAAATATCTAAGGGAAATATTAAAAAATATTAATATTTGTTAATTTTACCCAATGAGCACAAGAGATTGTTATATATTCTGTTGTTAACTTTTTTCTGTATTTTCCAACTTTTATGTTTTCTGTATGCTTCTTTGAATTTTATTAATTACATTCAAAATGTTGTGCAACTATTACCATAACTATTTGTAAAAGCTTTTCATCACCCTAAAGAGAAATTCTGTATCCATTAAGCAATAACACCTCATTCTCCTCTCCCTCAGCCCTCAGTAACTTCTACTCTATTTTTCATCTTTATGAATTTGCATATTATAGATATTTTATACAAGTGAAATCATTTAATATTTGTCTTAATATGTTGGCTTATTTCAGTTAACATAAAGTTTTCAAGGTTCATCCATGTTGTAGCATGTACAGAACTTTATTCCTTTTTATGGTCAAATAACATTCCTTTGTATACATATATTACATTTCATTTATCCATTCATCTGTTGGTGAATACTTGGGTGGTTCCTATGTTTTGACTACTGTGATTAATCCTGCAATAAACACTGGCTTACAACTATTTGTTTGAGTCCTTGTTTCAATTTTTTGGAGTATATACCTAGGAATGGAATTTTTGGGTTATATACTAACTCTATATTTAATTGTTTGGGGAACTACCATACTGTTTTCCATGGTGGCTGCACCATTGTACGTTGCCCATCTTCAGCAAAGCACAAGGGTTCCAGTTTCTCCACATCCACACCAAAACTTGTTATTTTCTTTAAAAACAAATATAGCCCTACCCGAGTAGCTCAGTTGGTTGGAATGTCATCCCACACACCAAAATATTACAGGTTCAATCTGCAGTCAGGGCACATACTTAGGTTGCATGTTCAGTTCCAGTGGGAGTGTGTACAGGAGGTAACCATAATGTTTCTCTCTCACATTGATGTTTCTCTCTCTCTCTCTCTCTCTCTCTCTCCCCTTCTCCCTTTCTCCCTCCCTCCCTCTTTCTCTAAAATCAATAAACATATCCCTGGTCAAGGATTAAAAAAACTATAGCTATCCTAATAGGTGTGAAGTGTTTTATTGATGTTTTGATTGGCATTTTCCTAAGGATAATATTGAGCGTATTTTCATGTGCCATTTGTATATCTCCTCTGGAGAAATGTGTATTCAAGCTCTCTGTATTTTTAAAATTTTCAAAATAATCTAAGTTTGGACAGCATGCAATGGAGTCTATTACTTGACTAAAACTACTGCCTTTTTCAGGAAAGTTACTTTCTTGATAATTCTGAAATCTAAGTTTCACTCTACTTCATCTCTCAGCAAATTTCAGCCCCAACTGCATCATTCATTCCTTGGTCAGCAAGTTCTCTGAAAGCATTTTTGCAAAGCTTGTTTGCAATATCTGAAGTGACAGGCAAATCCAACTTTGGGCAAAGATCCAAAAAGTCACACTCCAGGAGGCAGGAGCAAGGGTAAAATCAAGTTGTCATCGGTTGTCAGCCTGTCCTTCATTATGGACTAATAAGACATTTGAGGTTTCAGCATTTTCCTTTAGTTTTAAATAAAATAATAATCTCTTCCTATGCCCTAATCGCAGAACAGGATACAGAAATAAGAAAGATTTAAAAAGCAGGAAGGGTGATCCCTCCAAAAACACGCAAAAGTATCCATTTTAATTTAGATCCAATTTCAAGTCCCATGAAGTTTTTCAAAACCAGTTTTTCCAATGTGCCATGCTATCATTTCATGTTCTATGGAAATAATGAGCTTCAGTCAATATTCTCCAAAATTTCCCTTTCCTAGTTGTAAATTCTTTTTCTCCTTCTGTCCCAAACACCTGGCCAATTCCCAAACACTTTTTACATTACATTCACTGAGAAGCAATACCACAGGCTTGACTTCAGGGCTTGGAGTGTGGGCTATAGAGTCAGACTCTCATGGGCTACAAAACTGGCTCTGCTACTTAATATTGTTGTTGTTGCCGGTTCTCTTGTTGTTGCTTAACCTCTCTGAACTTCAGTTTCTTTTTTTATCAATTAAAAAAGCAGCAGTATTACTAAAACTAGCCAAAATACCAACTCTATCTGGCATAAGCAATAAAGGTGTTTTTAATATATCTCATTTAGAAGTCCAGAGGTTCAATGGGCTTCAGGGATGGTTGATTCTGCTACCCAATGATGTCATCAAGGACTGAGCCAAAGCATTAATGTTGTCTTAAGGTCAGCTCCCTTCTAGATATAAGAAAGCTATCAGCTACAGGCTTCTCAGTACATATTCTACATAAGATACCAAGCTTTCTCCCATTATGTTGATGGGTGGTAGCTGTTCTTACCTTGGACCAATTGCACCAACCTGGGCCACATACTAACCCCTTGATCATTAAGTTTCCAGATGAGAGTTGAACACTCTTTGTCTTAAGCCTGGTTCTGGAACCAAACACTGGCAAGAGAGATGAATTTATCATAAATGTCTTAGACCTAATATGGATCTGAGAACGGGAGAGTCAACTGTGCATAGGATGGAAAAAAACTAGAAAACAATTGTATTGAGAAAAAGAAAGGAAACAGTGAATGCTGGGAAGACCACAGTAGTAAACAGTGCATTAAATATCAGAATTCTTTTAAGTGCATATAAGTATAGATAAGTCTTACAAGTTTATATATGTTATATAAGAGCATATATTTATACACTATTAAAATAAGTAGATCTATTATAAATATACGTTATATAAATATAAACCTGGTATACAGAATTTGCTCCACAGATGGTAGTTTTTACAATAATTTAATAATTATCAGCATATCTCAAATTCCTAAGACTCTTTGCTTCTTTTTTAATTATATTTTATTCATTATGCTATTCCAGTAGTCCCAATTTCCCCCCTTTGACCTCTCCACCCAGCAACCCCCACTCCTTCAGGCAATCCCCACACCTTTGTTCATGTCCCTGAGTCATGTGAATAAGTTATTTGGGTACTCCATTTCCTATACTGTACTTTACATCCCCATGGCTATTCTGTAACTACCTATTTGTACTTGTTAATCCCCTCACCTCTTCACCCATTCCCCACACCCTCCTCCTATCTGGTAACCATCAGAATGTTCTCCATATCCATGATTCAGTCTCTGTTCTTATTTGCTTAGTCCGATTTTTAGATACAACTGTTGTTGGACATGTATTTATTGCCATTTTATTGTTCATAGTTTTGATCTTCTTCTTTTTCTTAATAAGTCCTTTTATATTTCATATAAAAATAGTTTGGTCATGATGAACTTATTTAGTTTTTATTGTCTGGAAAGCTCTTTATCTGTCCTTTGATTCTAAATGATAGCTTTGCTGGGTAGAGCAATCTTGGCTGTAAGTCCCGGCTTTTCAGACTTTGAATATTCCTTGCCAGTCCCTTCTAGCCTGCAAAGTTTCTGTTGAGAAATCTGCTGACTGTCTTATGAGAACTCCACTGTATGTAACTAACTGCTTATTTCTTGTTGCTTTTAGGATTCTCTCTTTATCTTTAACCCTTGGCATTTTAATTATGATGTGTCTTGGAGTGGGCCTCTTTGCATCCATTGTTTTGGGCTCTCAGTGCTTCCTGGCCCTGAATGTATCTTTCCTTCACCAAATTAGAGAAGTTTGTTTCATTATTTTCCCAAACAGACTTCCAATTTCTTGCTCCTTTTCTTCTCCTTCTGGCACCCCTATGATGTGAATGTTGGTATGCTTGAAGTTGTCCCAAAGGTTCCTTACCCTATCCTCATTTTTTCTGGATTCTTTTTCTTCTTGTTGTTCTGATTGATTGTTTTTTGCTTCCTTATGTTCCAAATCATTGATTTGATTCTCGGCTTCATACACTCCACTGTTGATTCCGTATAAGTTGTTCTTCATTTCAATTAGTGTATCTCTCATTTCTGACTGGATATTTTTTATGTTGTTGAGGTCCTCACTAAGTTCCTTGAGCAACTTCATAGTTGGCGTTTTGAACTCTGCATCTAACAGATTGTTTATCTCCATTTTGTTTAGTTTTCTTTCTGGAGTTTTGATCTGTTCTTTCTTTTGGGCCATGGCAGCCTCCCTGTATTTGTTTCTATGTGTTAGGTAGAGCTTCTATGACCCCCTGTTGTGGTAGTATGGCCTAATGTAGTGGATGTCCAGTAGGATCCAGTGGCATAGCCTCTCCTATTACCCAAGGTGGGCACAGGAGATACTCCCTCTATAGGGGCTGAGTACACCCTCCTCTTATAGTTGAGCCTTGATTGCTGTTGACAGTTCAATGGGAGGGATTTTCCCAGGCCAGTCAGCTGCAAGGAGGGACTGTGACCACTGACCATCAACCTCTGCCCTCCATGGAGGATCAGCTGAGCAGGGGCTCTGTGGTGGTGTTCCAACATGGTCTATAACTGTCCACTGGGTGTACAGGCTATACGTTTTCCTGGATGGTGCATGCTAAGGTTATCCCCCACCTGTGATCTGCCTGGGGCCACCCAACATGAGCTATAAAGCAATCTGAAGATTGCTGCTACTTGTGTTGGGCTTGGAGGTTCCCAGGCAAAACCAAGTTGTGAACCTAGTCTGGCTTCTGCTAGTGCCAAGCTTGGGGCCACTTAACAAGAGGTACAGGGGCTGGGGGCTAGCTGAGGCCCATTTTTGCTTGTATGAGAGGATTTAGGAAGATGTGAAGCATGAGACAAGACAAGCCACTCACATGGAAAAGCCACTGTTAAACAGCTTGAGTGGGCTCTTAAATTGGGTGGGACAAAGTCCCAGAGAATACCCAGGGTAGGACAAATAGTGTTAGCTAGGTTCATGGAGTCTCAGATATGGCAGCCATCTGCCAGCTCTGTGACTCTGTGGCAAGAGGGTCCTGAAAAGGAACAATGGCCTCTGCCCTCTGTTCTGTCTGGAGAAAGCTGTTCCTCTGCTCTTCCCCTGATGCCAGACATACCAGTCCCTCCCTGTATGTCATTGGTGTCTTTCAAGCTGTTACACTGGTGCTGGAGCTCAGAAGGAGTGAGTCTAAGTCTGTGTGCAGGTTCTTTAAGAGGAAATGCTTGGGAATCCATTAGTTTCTTCTATTAACTCAATCCCCACTGGTTTTTGCAGCTAGAAATTATGGGGACTTATATTCTTGGCACTGAAACTCTGGGCTGGGGGGTTGACCTGGTGTTGGGGTGAGACCCTTTGCTGAGTATTTATCCTTCCTGACTATTTATCCATTATACATGTGTGTGGGGACAGCCTGTTCCATGTTTCTGCTACTCCTACCAGTCTGGATAGATGTGGTTTCTTTAATTCCATTGTTGTTGGACTTCATTCAACTTGATTTCTGATGGTTCTGAGTGATGATTGTTCTGTAGTGTATTTGTAATTTTGATGTGGTTGTGGGAGAAGACGAGCCATGTTTACCTACACCTCCATCTTACCAGATTGCCAAGACTCTAGAGTGCCTGTTAGAATAGAAACCATTCAAGGTGGTCTTTAATTTTCATAATAGGAAGTCCCAGATAAAGACACAACAGAGAAAAAAAACTACAGGCCAATATCACTGATGAACATAGATGCTAAAATCCTCAACAAAATATTGGCAAACCACATGCAACAATACCTTAAAAAGATCATACACCATGACCAACTGGAATTCATCTCAGGGATGCAAGGATGGTACAATATCCACAAATCAATAAATGTAATACCTCACATAAACAAAACAAAAGACAAAAATCACATGATCATAACAATAGATCCGGAAAAAGCATTTGATAAGGTACAACACCCATTTATGATAACAACACTCAGCAAAGTAGGAATAGAGGATGCATTCCTCAACATAATAAAGGCCATATATGAGAGACTTACAGCCAACATCATACTCAATGGACAAAAACTGAAAGCTTTCCCATGAAGATCAGGAACAAGACAAGGATGTCTGCTTCCACCACTCCTATTCAACATAGTACTGGAAGTCCTAGCCACAGCAATCAGACAAGAAAAAGAAATAAAAAGAATCCAAATTGGAAAGGAGGAAACAAAACTGTCATTGTTTGCATATGACATGATAGTGTACATAGAAAATGTACACTATAAACTCCACCAAAAACTACTCAACCTAACAAGTGAATTTGGCAAACAGGAAGATACAAAGTCAATATTCAGAAATCAAAGGCATTTTTGTACACCAACAATGAAATATCAGAAATGAAAATCGGGAAAAAATTCATTTGATATAGCAACAAGAAAAATAAAGTACCTAGGAATAAACCTAACCAAGGAGTTAAAAGACCTGTACTCAGAAAACTACACAACACTAAAGAAAGAAATTAAGGAAGACACAAACAAATGGAATTATGTGCCATGTCCATGGATTTGAAGAATTAACATCATCAAAATGTCCATACTACCCAAAGCAATTTGTAGATTCAACACAACCTCTATTAAAGTAACAATGACATATTTCACAGATATAGAACAAACATTTTAAAAATTTATATGGAACCATAAATGACCCCAAATAGCTGCAGCAACTTTGAGAAAGAAGAACAAAGTAGGAGGGATCACAATACCTGACATCAAATTATATTACAAGGCCACTGTAATTAAAACAGTCTGGTACTGGCATAAGAACAGACACATAGATCAATGGAACAGAGTAGAGAGCCCAGAAATGAACCCAAGTCTCTATGGTTAATTATTTTTCAATGAAGGGGGCAGAAGCATAAAATGGAAGAAAAATAGCCTCTTCAACAAATGGTGTTGGAACATCTGGACAGCTACATGCAAAAAAAATAAAACTCAATCACCAACTTACACCATATACAGAAATAAATTCAAGGTAGATAAAAGACTTAAATATAAATCATGACACCATAAAAGTCTTGGAGAACATAGGCAGGAAAATCTCAGATATTCCACACAGCAATATTTTCACCAAAATGTCCCCTAGAGCAAGGGACATAAAGGAAAGAATAAATGAATGGGATCTCATCAAAATAAAAAGCTTCTGCACAGCTAAAGAAAACAGCATTAAAATAAAAAGAGAACCAACTACATGGGAAAACATATCTGTCAATGATACCTTGGACGAGGGTTTGATCTCCAAAATATATAAAGAACTCACATTACTCCACTCCAGGAAGATGAGCAACCCCATTAAAAAATGGGCAAAGAACTTGAACAGATGCTTCTCCAAGGAGGACATACACAGAAGGCCCAGAGACATATGAAAAGATGCTCAGCATCACTCACCATCAAAGAGATGCAAATGAAAACCACAATGAGATACCACTTTACACCAGTGAGAATGGCCATCATAAACAAATCAACAAACAACAAGTATTGGAGAGGATGTGGAGAAAAGGGAACCCTAGTGTACTCCTGGTGGGAATGTAGACTGGTACAGCCACTGTGGAAAACAGTATAGAATTACCTCAGAAAACTAAGAATTGAACTGCCTTTTGACCTGGCAATTCTACTGCTAGGATTATATACTAAGAGCCCTGAAACACCAATCCAAAAGAACCTATGTACCCCAAAGTTGACAGCAGCACAATTTATAATATCCAAGTACTGGAAGCAACCTAAGTGCCCATCAGTAAATGAATGGATCAAAAAACTATGGTACATTTACATGATGGAATACTACACAGCAGAAAGAAAGAAGGAGCTCCTACCCTTTATGACAGCATGGATGGAACTGGTGAGCATTATGCTAAGTGAAAAAAGCCAAGCAATGAAAGACAAATACCGTATGATCGCACCTATAAGTGGAACCTAATCAACAAAACAAACAAGCAAGCAAAATATAACAAGAGACATTGAAATTAAGAACAAACTGACAGTAATCAGAGGGGAGGTGGGAGGGCATAATGGGGGAAAAGAGAGAAGGGTTTTGCAGGAACAACTATAAAGGACACAAGGACAAAACCAAGGGGGGTGGGATTAGGGGAGGGAGGTGGAAATGGCTGGGGTGGGGGGGAGTGGTGGGTGGAAAATGGAGACAACTGTACTTGAGCAACAATAATAAATTGAAAATAATAATAATAATAAAAGAAGGTAAATATTTCACCAACTCGGTTGGTGTGAAATCATGCAGTAGAGGGGTTCAATTGCTCATCTACCCACCCTCCATCCATTCAGTCAGATATTCGTAGAGCTCTCACTACAAGCCATGCCCCCAGACCCTTAAGAAAATACTGAGGCAGAGTGTGGAAAAATATGTGAAAGTGGAAATCCTCTGGGTGTTCTTGGCACTTGAGGAGCTCTGCTCTCTGAAGAGTGACAGGTGAAAAGGACAGTGTCTCAAGGGAAAAACGAACCCATCTGGCACCTTTTTTTCTGTACAGCTCAGGTAAGACCTAAGAATCCCAGGTTAGGCTTTCAAGGAATGGTTAACTTGAATGCGGACAGGATGTGGACCACATTCATTACAATGGTGAAGACTTGAGATCTCACCTTCAAGGGAAACTGGACCCTCAGTTAACCAAGGTATCAGATAATAATCAATCAGAAGGAATGGGATTCCATGAGGGGATCAGAGACATGAGAGAAGGCAAACCACAGACTGGACAATCACTTCTCTGCTTCCAAAATCCCTCATCCTGGCCTACATACAAACAGCAGTGTAGTCTCCCACCTAATGGAGGCCAGGGAACAGGGTCTGTATGAGCCACAGTACCAAAGAAATCTGCATTGCAGCATATTAAAACAAAATGCATAAATTAATGGAATTCATAGCTGAAGGAAGCGAAGGTGGACAAGCTTTCCTATTTTTTTCCCACCTGCTTCTCACTCCCCTCTCCTCTTGTCCCTTAGTGTCCATCCTCTGTCCCAGATTCAGGCAAGCATCCTTGGCAATCTCAATAATATTTATACATTTGGAATAAAATTACCGCATCTTCCAGCATAGAAATGTAATGCAAATATGGATGAGATCCGTGGCTTTCTGCTTGTGCTTTCATCCAAAGAGCCCTCTCTCCAGCCAACCTAGTTTCCAATGCAGGCATCAGAGTGCCATCTTATGGTAAAAAATAAAAAGAACACTGATTTCCAAGCTAGGAGCATCCTGGTGCGGGAGGTTGGGGTGGGGGTGCAGTCCAAAGTCGTGCCTGTGCACATTTGTGCACATTTTCTGTCATTTGGAGGAAGAAGAGAAGCAAACACTTCGCTCCATTATTTTCTCTCTAACGTTGAGTCATATCTCAACAAATCCCACCACAGCTTCCTGACCCACAGTCCCGGCTCCTCATCTTTTTTGCTGTCAGTTGCAGAAAATGTTGGGAACCTTAGAAACCTCTCTTTTTTTAATTAAATTTATTGGAGTGACACTGGTTAATAAAATCATATAGGTTTCAAGTGTACAACTAAATAAAACATCTGCATACTGCATTGTCAAGTCAAATATCTTCCTGTCCCCATTTATCCCCCCTTTGTCCACTTCTACCTCTCCCTACCCCTCTTTCCCTCTGACTATCACCATACTGTTGTCTGTGTCTATGTGTAATATATATATGGCTTACTTTTTGTTTAACACTCTATAAGGCTGTGTTTGGGAAGAGTAATCAGTGATTTGGCCAAGCAATGAAGGGATTTTCTTTTTTCAAATTGAATTTACTGGTCAAACTTCATCAGTGCCTGAAAAACACTTCCCCCCTTCTTCCTGCCTCCGCAGTTGTTACCTCCCTGGGTAATACAGGGAGCATAGAATATGGAGATGAGTCTGGTGGGCAAATCTCAGGGAATTATCCTGGCTTTGCTGGGCCTGTCACATTATAGCATTATGTACTTCCAGGTTGCAGGAGCAAGCTTTTGCAAATTCTTGCAGAGCCCAGAACCTTTATACATCTTTGTTACTTAGCCCAAAATCTGCCCCGGGCTCAAGTCTTTCTCTTCACAGTATCAGTCAATGTATGCAGCAGAGGCTGTCTTCAGGAACAGCTGAAGGACTAGGCATCTATCTTACTGGATTATTGAAAGATTAGGTAAGTGATAGAGGTGAAGTGCTTATACCTGCACCTGCCACATAGTAAGAAATCTATGTTTTATTAGTATCACTAATAAAAAATGATACTAGCCGAAACTATATACAAATTTTAGTGCTTGTCTTCAGTTGTGTGGATATGTAATATTCTGTATCACCAAACCCAATACTTGAGATTCTCAACAACTGCAAATAAGAATTGATATTTATTGATGGCAGGCATTGTTCTAACTGTCCTCAACTGGGGGCAATTGTAGCCCCCAGGGACTATTGGTAATATCTAGAGATATTTTTAGTTGTCAAAATTGGGGATAGGAGTGCTACTGGTATCTAATAGAGACCAGAAATGCTGCTAAACATCCTACAGGACAGCTTCCCTTCCCCAAGACAAAGAATTGTCCAGCCCCAAATGTCAATTGTGTCAAGGATGAAAAGTCCTGCTCTTATCTTATATGTGTTGTATCCATTAATGTTTCAACACTCCAATAGAGTAGGTGTTATTATTACCCCCATTCTATAGATGAGGAAACTGGGGCATAGAGAAGTCCTACAACTCACTCAAGGTCATACAGTTGGCAAGTGGAGATGGAATTTGGTTTTTAACCTCCCTACTGGAGACCTTCCAGCAGCCTAGTGTTGGAGACATACTCAGAACTCCCCAAAATAACATCAATTGGCAAATTTCAAATCACATGTAGCCAACACAGAAATACAGGGAAGGGAGACTTAAACTTTAATTGTACTCCAACCACTACAGGGAACCTCAAAGTATTCTGAAACAAGAAATGTAGTTGCCCCACTGTAGCCCTAACCATATTGCAAGGTTCTAAAGACTCTAGACCTGGGGTTGCCAAACTACAGTTACCAGGCCAAATCTGGCCCCATGCTTGTTTTTGTAAATAAAGTTTTATTGGAACACAGCCATCTCATTCAGTTATATATTGTGTATGACTGATTTCTTTCTGTAATAGTGGCATTCAACAGATGCAACAGAGACTATCTGTTCTATAAACACTAAGTATTTATTATTTGGCGCTTTATAGGAAGCATCTTCAATGTCTGCACTAGAAGAACACAGGCAACTGGCTAAGTAATTTAAGATATCCATTGCCAAAATGCCTTTTTAGTTACACCCCTTGAAATAGGAAATTTCATATTATGTTAAGTAAAGAAGCATGATAAAAGTTTTATGTACAAAATTATTCAGCGGTAAATTGTACAGGTGTCTATAACTTACTTTGAAAAGCACCAGAAAAATAAGGAGCATGGATAGAAGTGTGAATGGATGAATAGAGGGAGAGATGAATGGATGCAGGCATGGATGCATAGATGAAGACATAGGTGAGTAGAGGGATGGAGGGAGGGATGAGTAGATAAAAGAAGATAAGGAGAGGAAGAGGAAGGAAAGGATAAGAATAAATGTTTATGGCAGACTACATGGTGAGTACATGTGTGGTCACTATACATTTCTTTCCATTTTTTGCATGTGTAAAATAATTTTACAATAAAATGTGAAAAACCATATACAAAGTATAATACTGTTGTGACATATACTTGCAATTATATAAATAGGACTATATTCATACAGACTTCCGCACATATAAGTACTCATTTAGATAATACCAAAATAAAATAAACCCAAATAATAATAGCCGTTATTTGTAGTAGTAGAATTATTGGTGATTTGGACTTTCTTTTTAACACTCTCTTCTTTTTATTTCCCAAATTTTGAACAAGCTTGTATTACTTTGATAGTAAAGGAGGGAAAAAAAATATTTGAGAAAAAAGATCTCCAGAGAAGAATGTCCAATGCCCCTTCTTCTCTTGTTTGGGATTACAAAGCTGGGAACATTTCTGAAAATAATGAATTGTAAAGAACAGAAGAACTCACTGAGGCTCCCTCCTGGAATATGACCCTCTCAGGCAGTTAGAGGGAAAGAAATCTGGAACATTTCTCTGGAGCAGAGCCACAGGGCACGTCTGCAGCTAGGACTGGGGCAACATGCTACTACGCCTCAGGCAAGTGGAATAATTTTTCCACAAGAGACTCTGGGAAAAAGTCTGGGACTTGAATGGGGTGGCAGTTAAGAGGGTTCCAGGAGCCTCTTTTGCTCAAAAACTGTGAGTCAAAATATAAATCCTTTTATCTCTCTCTGTTCCTTCCAGATACAAAGCAGCATTTCTGGGAACGTCTTTATCCTTGACCAGGAAGAGAGACAAATGGTCCCATGTGGAAGAGGCCTGCCCCCAGGTCCCAGGGCCTAGCTCATCTGTATCCTGGAAGCAGAATCATCCTTGCAAATATGCCAATTTTGAGCCGCTACCCAGTTTCTGACCATACACCATTTAATAAGCCAAAATACATATAAGCCATTTTTTTTCTTAAAGTTCCAAACTATGTAGTCTACATAGTCACAAAAAATAAGAGCCTGAAGGAAATCAGGAATTTTTTAAAGCAATGCAGACCTTCTGTGAAGAAATAATCAGTGATTGTGATATTTGCCATTTCTTTTTAGGTATTGATTTCCCCTACTCAAAGCTTATACTAAATGGACTCTGTAATTATGTTAGACTTATGTTGCCATTTATGTAGGACATATTTCACACCAAGACCTCATATTCCAAATTACTTTATTGGTAAGTGACATATTAACCCAAGAGTCTTTGGTAGAGAGAAAACTTGATATTCTACAATTGTCAGTGCTAACACCAGTGGCATGAAACTTTATCCATTTCTGCACTCACTTTCAACTAATACGTATTGCACCACTGCTATACACTGAGCATTGTGTAGTCAGTAGGAATAGAGTAGGGTGTATGGGGCAGGAAACAAAAAATTTCAACCCTCTTGCTGCTTGTAAACTACTGGAAGGAAACAGACAAATACAAAATGAAACAGTAAATATATGAGTACTGGAGAATTTAATGAGTTGAATAGTAGTTCCCCAAAAGATATGTCTATCTAGAACCCATGAATGTGATTTTGTTTTTGTTTGGAAAAGAGTCTTTGCAGATTTAATTAAGGATCTCAAGATAAGGATATCTGGGGATTAGGGTGGGCCCTAAATTCAACAAGTGTTCTTATAAGAGGAGTGAAGAGAAGAACACAAAGACAAGACATTATGAAAATAAAGGCAAAGATTGGATCAATGTATCCACAAGCTAAGAAACACTAAAGATTGATGGCAAACTCCAAAATCTAGGAGAGATGGAATCAATTTTCCCTCAGGGACTCCTGAAGGAACCAACCCTGCCAACACCTTGATTACAGACTTCTGACTTTCAGAATTGTGATACAATACACTCTGTTGGTTTAAGCCTCCAAGCTTGTGGTAATTTGTTACAGCAGGCTCAGGAAACTAATGCAGAAGGGATGAAAATAATAAAGATTGGAAGAGGGATAAGAAATGCTGGGAAGTAGAGATTTTAAAATAGGAGGGTTGGAAGAGGCATGTCTGAGAAGGTGATGTTGAGCAAAGACTTGATGGAAGTGAGGGATGAGCCACCTGGATGGGGGGCCAAGTGCCTTCCAGGGAAAGCAGACAGAAGGCCAATGTGCTGCAGAAGAGAAGGAGGAAGAGGATCCCGGAGGTGGGATTGTGGCAGAAACTTCTAAGTCTTTAAGAAGCTTTTGGTTTTATTTTGAATAAAATGAGCCATTGGGGGGTTCTGAGAGAAGGGGAGACCTGATCTGGCTTTCATTTAAAAGGATGATGTGGGCTACAATGGTAAGAACAGACTGTAGGGAACCAGGTAGAGGAGGGGAACCCAGTAGAGGAGGTAGTCATGGCCACCAGGTGAGAGATGACAGGTCTCAGACCAGGGTGAAGACCACAGATTCTCAGGATACTTTCAAGGTAGAGAAAACATAATTTGCTCATTGATATTTCTGTCTGCCTTTGGTGTTTTAAGGAAGGATAAAGAGAAAAACAGACCTTCACTTCAAATAGTCAACAAACTCCTACTTGTTGAGTGCTTTCTGCACCCACTCTTCAGAATAGGAATGGGGAAGTGTAATAAAAGATGTCCCACCCCGTCATTTCCTACTGACCAACACTCACTCTCTCCAGGGTTCAGTTTCATGGCTGGTGCCTCTGTGTCCCCATAATTCTTTCCAAAATCTGAGAACAAAAAGTATATAAATAATAATATACTTTAAGAATATTAATATATATACATATACAATTTTACACAAGTATGTAATTTAGGAATGAATATAATACTAACACAGAAAGATCTCCAAGATATATTATTAACTTATGAAATGCAAATATATAAATTTTCTTTATATATAAAGAAATGATATTATATATTTATAATATATATGTACATGAGATTATCTCTGGAAGAATAAATAGGAAATGCCAGGGGAGGGGACTAGGTGGATGAGAGACAGAGCAGGGAAGGAGACTTTCCTTCCAGAGCATGCCCTATGAATCTTGTACTATGCATGTATTACCTACACAGAATCATAAATTATTATAGAAGAATGCTCTCACAGATATTTCAGCAATTTTTTATGTGTGCCATGCATTTCATCTGTGATTTAATGTGATTGAGACAATGTTAGTGGATGAACACTGTTCTTTGGTAGTAGCTGTAAGAACTATGTACATCTTTAATATTAATCATACTTAAAATTTTATTATAAATGATTTTAAACATAAACAGAAGTGTTAAAATTGTATACATAAAGAGTTGGAAAACTCTTTCTGTATGGAGCCAGAGGGTATATAGTGTTTCAGGCTTCGAGGGCCAGATGGTCTCTGTCGCAACAGCTCAACTCTACCATTGTAGTACCAAATTAGCCAGGGAAAACATGCAAACAAATGGACAGGGCTGTGTTCCAATAAAACTTAATTTACAAAAGCAGGCAGTGGACTGGATTTGGTCCTCAGGCCATAGTTTACTGATCTCTGGTATAAATGAGCCCTATGGACCCCTCCCCCAGCCCCAGCTACCATCAACCCTCAGCTAATGGTGTGTCATCAACTGGCCTCTCAATTACTTGGGATAAAATCTCAGACATCATATCATTTCATCTTTTATGTTTCCTAATATGCTTCTCAAAAACAAGGACTCCTTTTTTAACATCACAACTAAAAAGTCAACAATGTTTTAATATTGTCAAAATTTAGTAACCATTCAAATGTCTAATTGTCTAATAAATGTAATACATTTTAACATAGTTTTTTGATCAGATTCAATTAATTGTTCCACACAATGCTTTTAAGTCTCCTTTACTTTTATATTAACTCAATGTCTATGAATTTAGTTCTACATTGGATTTTTCTGAAAAAAAAAAAAAGGTCAAGCCCAACAATTCCCTGTGCTCCCTCCAGATATTTTTATTACTACCTGAGGAACTGCCACTAAGTAGATAGTAATACCAAAATCATGGAATAATGCTCTGAACTGCCAGTCACCTGTTCACAATTGGTTAAATAAATCAAATATTCTTGCACAAAGTATTAACCACTTCTCTGCAAGCCTTCACATATTTTTTAAAAAGAAAAATTCATCTGTTTGTGCCAGTCATCTCACTCCTAGCAACTCATCCTATAAAATATTCAGAGGTACAGTCAAAAACGCCTGAGGAAGGATTTCAGGGCTGCATTATTTATAACAGTATAATATTAAAAACAACCAAAGAATCCAACAATAAGGAAATGATAGCATTAATTATATACTGGTTCATTAACTAATTCATTAAATACATGCTGGTAAAATATTATATGGTGATTAAAATCATGGTTTTAAGTGACAAGAAACAAACCCTAAAACTGAGTGTGTGTGTGTGTGTGTACATACGCGTATATATACAATCACGTGACTATTCCAATGGAAAGCAATAAAAAGTTGCCCCACTATAGCTATATATACAGTTGTGTGGCTTTAACTTAAATATTTACTCTTTTGTAAGCTTTCTAAATTTTCTTTAATGTGCATGCATTACTTTTTAATCATAAAAACAAAAACATTATTAATTTTATAAAGATTTCCCACTCTCTCTTTCTAGATCTTCTCTTGCATGAGCCTCTTTGTTCTTGCCTTTCCTAACTCTCCCTTCTTGCTTTCTTTCTGTCTCATAAATCATCAAGCATTACATCATCCCATTAATTTTGCTCGGACCAGCAAGGTTGCCACTCCTGGTCCTAGAGGTCAACAGCATCATGCCTTCACAAACCCAAAATGAATGAGAATTAAGGGCAATAACTCAAAATTTCATTCCACATACAGAAATGGGCAGACACCAATCACCCATTTCCTGCCAACAGCTTTCCTTTCTCAGAGCTTGACACACAGTAAGTGAAAAACCACAGCAAGTAATCCATCACACTGGAAAACTAAAAACAACATCAAAGTCCAGAAATAGGTAGTGGACTACCTAAATGAGAGCCCAGAAGGAAGCATCCCTTATAGGTCCTGTCTTAGAATAGTAAACAGCCCTAGATGGGTGACTCAGTTGGTTAAAGCATCATCCCATACACCAAAAAGCTGTAAGTTCAATTCCTGGTCAGGGCACATACTTGGATTAGAGTTTCAATCCCCAGTTGGGGTGTGTATGGGAAACAAATTGTCACATGGATGTTTCTCTCTCTCTCTCTCTCTCTCTCTCTCTCTCCCCAATCTATAAAAACATATCCTGGGGTAAGGATTTAAAAGAATAGTGAACAATAAGGAAGGAACCTCAAAATAGAAGTGACTTTGTGAGCTGCTGTTCTCACTCCACGTCTCTGTCCCCATCTCCTCCCTTGCTCCCTTTGTTCTCTCCATTCTTCCTGGTAGATCTCCTCACAATCCCTGGAACAAGCCAGACACACTGTGGACTCTGGCTTTTGCACTGGCTGTTCCCTCTCCCTGGGAATACACATTCTTCTTCCTCACCTTCTCCAGAACTCCCCTCAGAAATCACCTTTTTCATGAAACATCCATGTAAAAATCTCAACTTCCCCCAACACACACAGTCTCACACACATGCACTCTTCATATCCCTCTACCTTTCTTTATATTTTCTTTTTAATGTTTATTATTTGACAAATAACATTATTATTTGTTTTGTTTCTTCTCCATCTGCCCCTACCCTACTTAGAGAGCAAGATGCTTGAAGGGAAGGGGTTTGCCAGTACTGTATACTCAGTTCCTGGCACATAGTAGGCACTCAATATATAGCTTTGAATGAAGTCATGAATGGTGCATTGTCAAAGAATAACAAGTTACAACACAACACTGAATATTTCCATCTCATCTGTGTGTGTGTGTGTGTGTGTGTACATGAAAAAGACATTGAGAGGAGTTCTGGCCAAGATGGAGGCATAGGAAGAAACTCTTTACTTCCTTGCACAACCAAAAGGAGGATAACAACCAATCTAAAATCAATAAACAACCAAAATCGCCAGAAAATCAAACTGCATGGAACTCCAACAACCAAGGAATTAAAGAAAAAATCAGCCAGAACAACCAAACCCATAAGGTGGACCTCACCGGCTGACTCAGAAAAACCACAGTGAGGCAACTGGGGGGCAGGGCTGACTGCCAAGTTTGGCAGAGCTGTGAGGGAGGGACTGACTTAAGGGGGAAACTGAGACTCAGAGCTGACTGTGGGGTAAGGCTGGGGTACTGTGGTGAGAGATACTTCCAGTCTGACATGAGAGTCTGTTAGAAAGTGCACTAGAGACAAGCAAGCAAGCTGCATTGTTCCCTCTCTGGCCCCTCCCACACAGGCAGCACTGCAAAGAGGGTTGCCCTGCCTGCATGAATACCTAAGGCCCTACACCCTTACAACCTATCAGCTGCACCAAGACAAAGAAATATGTCCCAAATGAAAGAACACAGCAAAACCTCAGAAAGAGAACTAAGCAATGAGGAGATTGCCAATCTATCTGATGGACAAATTAAAGCCCTGGAAATCAAAATGCTCACAGAACTGATTGAGCTTGGTCAAAAAATGAAAGATACCCAAAATGAAATAAAGCAAAATATTTGGGGAACTAACAGTGACAAGAAGGAAATCATTCAAAGCAACAATTTGGAACATAAGGAAGAAATAAATATCCAAATGGATCAGAATGAAGAAATAAGAATCCAAAAAAATGAAGAGAGGCTGAGGATTCTCTGGGACAACCTGAAATGTTCCAATATCCGAATTATAGGGGTTCCAGAAGGAGAAGAACAGCAGCAAGAAATTGAAAATTTATTTGAACAAATAATGAAGGAAAACTTCCCCAATCTGGCAAAAGAAATAGACTTCCAGGAAGTCCAAGAAGCCCAGAGAGTCCCAAAAAAGTTGGTCCCAAAGAGGAACACACCAAGGCACATCATGAAGTTACCCAAGATTAAAGACAAAGAGAAAATCCTAAAAGCAGCAAGAGATAAGGAGACAGTTCCCTACAAAGGAATTTCCATAAGGCTATCAGCTGATTTCTCAAAAGAAAACTTACAGGCAAGAAGGGGCTGAAAAGTATTCCAAATCATGAAAGGCAAGGAACTACATCCAAGATTGCTCTATCCAGCAAAGCTTTCATTTAGAATGGAAGGGCAGATAAAGTGCTTCTCAGATAAGGTCAAGTTAAAGGAGTTCATCATCACCAAGCCACTATTATATGAAACATTAAAGGGACTTATCTAAGAAAAAGAAGATCAAAAATATGATCAGTAAAATGACAACAAACTCACAACTACCAACAAATGAATGTAAAAGAAAAGAAAAACAATGAAAACAAAAATGAAGCAAACAACCAGAACATGAATAGAACCAGAGAAATGGACATCACACAGAGGGAGATCAGTGGGGAGGGGGAAAGGAGGAATGGGTGGGGGGAAGTACAGGGAAGAAGAAGCATAATTAGTAACCATAAAATAGATGGGGAGAGATAAAAAATGGTATAGGAAACAGAGGACTCAAAGAACTTTTATGTACAACCCCTGGACATGAACTAAGGGGGGAGGGAATGCTGGAGGATTGCGGGGGCAGGGTAGAGGGGGGATAAAAGGGAAAAAACTGGGAAAACTGTAGTAGCATAATCAATAAAAATTACTTAAAAAACAATAAAAAAGACATTGAAATTATACATATGGGATGTCAACACTGGGTAACTCTAATGGTGAATAATGGGTGAGTGAGTGGTTTTGTTTTCTCTATTTCTTAAATCTACAATGGACAAACATTACTTTCATAGCAAGGTGCCTAGTGAGCTGTTTCTTAAGACGTTGCAGCAAAAGAATCAAAGGCTGTGACTTGCTGTGTGGGCACAGGAAACGTCTTAGAGAAGATCTTCTTGGTGTCTTCCCTGAACTCCTAGGTGGTCAGGTTTCATCTTCACAGGCACCCACTACCCTGGAGGGAGGACTAATGAGATCCTCATGGTTTGGCAAGTGCTGCCCCTTCTAATACCCTTGACCTGACAGCTGGGGAGGGCAAGGACAGATTTGGGAAGGGGACCATGCATGTTTTCAGATGATAGGAATGAAGAGTGACCCCTCTGATGACAATGAATCCTACTAGAATCTCCAGAATGCGCTGATACCGTGAGTGTTCAGAAACAGACATCAGGGCTGCAAAGGGGCTGTTTACCATGAGGACCTCAGAACCAGTGACTGAGCCTCTACACCAGCCCCTGGAAGTAGGTGTTGAAAGACTGGTTTTAGTTTAGCACTGGAAGCAATCACTGAGCTGAGGTCAGACTAGAGAGGTGGTGAGAGCTCACACTACAGGTCAAGCAGGACTCTCAGCAGTGAGCAAAACATACACCAAGCTGGGTGAGCCAGATTTCAAATTGCTAACTCACTCTTCACCTGTATGTGGAAATTGAAGTGTGCCCTTCATACTGCATAGCCTCCCCCCTTGGATTCATGTATAATTTGGAGAAGTGTTGAGGGTCTCAAGAGGGAAGATATTGGACTTGTTAATATGAGCATGAAGGGTGGTTAATTAGAAAAATTAAAGGAGAGTGGCTATACTTTACTCCCACCTGGGGAAGTAACCATTCTGTTCATAAATAAATAAATATAATCTCTAGTAAGTAAATAAATAAGTAATGTATAAGCATTATATATAATAGATAAATAAATGAATAAGTTAGTAGACAAGTAAACAAGTGAGTAACTGAATAGGTTGTTTAAAAATTAAGACAGAAACATACCCTCTGAGTCTCTGAAGCATTGCATGGCTGCTTTTCATTAATGTGAGTTCTGCTTTCCAGAATGTTATGCTTGAGTTCACATCATGAAAAAAAGGGGTTTATATTCATCTTGTAGTGAGGAGACAGATCTCTACTGCAGTACCTCTGCATCCATCAGCAGCTTTAATCATCCTCTTACCATGGAGGTTTGTCATCCTTCTGGTTATTCTATTCATCAGTCTGCTATTAGGAGGGCAAGAACCATTTCATTTTTATGTTGTCAGATCATATCTTTCAGTTAGAAAATATTGTTAAAGAACGACAGCACAAGAACCAGGGATCCACCACCCAGCGGCTCCCCCTCATGCAATGCTAATGGGAGTCACCATTTCTGAGTGTGGCTTAAGGTAACTTCAGATAAATTTTTCTGCAAGGATTTTCTGCAAGGATTAATTGCAATGCCAAAGATGGTAAATGAAAGTACTGAACACATGGTTATGGCCATTTTAATGAGGCCAGCACAGGACTATGTACAAATGCTTCCACAGAAATAGTGCTGAAATTGGGCACTGTGGGAGAAGATTATGAAAGGGGAAGGAGTATACATTAGCTACAGTTCTCCAGAGACACAGAACCAATAGGGTATACAGATATAAAGAGATTTATTATAAGGAATTGGCACATACATTTATGAAGGCTGACAGGTTCCAAGATCTGCAGTTGGCAAGCTGGAGACCCAAGAAAAGAGAAGTTGTAGGTTCCAATCCAAAAACTGGAGGTCTCAAGAAATGGGAAGAGCTGATATTTCAGTTCAAGTCTGAAAGCAGGAAACAACTGATGTCCAGCTCAAAGGCAGGCAGGCAAGAGGAGTTCCCACTTATGCACAGAAGCATTAGTTCTATTCAGGTCTACAACTGACTGGATGAGGCACCCCACATTAGAGAGTACAATCTGTTTTGTTCAGTCTACCAATTTAAATATTAATTGCATCCAAACACATGCTCACAGAATAATGTTTGCAATTCATGGCCCAGTCAAGTTGACACATAAAATTAATCATCACAGGGTGTTTAGAGGAGTTACACAGGAAAGAGTGTGATATCCAATATCTGGAGTCAGGGAAAATTGTGTTCAGTTTAGACCCCAATTTGGAAATTACTCGCCCATAAATAGGAGAAATGTGAACTAGCTATAAATGCAAGGCATATAAAAAGATGGTCAACATCATTAGTCATCATCACTAGAATGGCTAAAATTAAAAGGGCTGACCATACTGAGTGCCGATGAAGACACAAAACAACTGAAGGTCATGGAAATGCAAAGTGGGACAACCACTCTAGAGCTCAGTTTGGCGATTCCTATAAGCATTCACTTACTTTATGATTCAGGAATTACACTCCAACTTCCACAAAAGTAAATAAAAATGTATCCACAAAAATTCATATAAAAGAAATGTAATTGCTGCTTTATTTATAATAGTTTAAAACTGTAAGCAATCCTAATGCTCATCAATACAAGAATGGATAAAGCACAGAATAGTCAGAGAATACAACACTACTGAGCAATAACAAGGAATGAACTTCTAATCTGTGCAACAAGCATAAATCTGACATAGGTTGAGCAAAAGAAGTTCAAGGACATGCAAAATTAACCTATAAAAATAAAATGCAGAACAATTTTCTTTGAAGGAGAGTGGGAATGATGAGAAATGGGTATGACAGAAATTTCTAGGATGATAAAAATGCTTAATATCTTGATATGAGTTTGGATGATATGACCACAAATATTTGCTAAGTCCATTAAACTATACACTTAAAATCTGTGCATTTTGTTCTCTATAATTATGCATCAGAAAAAAGTTGCAGAAGTGCACATCCCAAGATTGGTACAAGATAAGGAGCTGCAAAGATATGTAAAGAGAAAAACTGAAAACACAAACACATATGTACAAATATTTTTGTTTTTCAGCAGCGGGAGTCAGGGCCCAGGCTAGATGGAGCTGCTCTGCTCAGCCAGCAGGTCTATACAGTGTGTTCAGGGTGCTGTTATTCCCCTCAAGGGAAATGCATGATGGGAAGTGTCTCCAAGTTGAGGAAAGGGTAGGGCCCTGGTTCTGTGGGGTCAGGTGGGGCAGGACCATGCTGCAGGGCAGGTGGGTCTAATCCAGCCTCAGTCAGACTCAGGAGAGGAGTCTGGGGACAGAGACGGAATTTGAGATAGTGTGGTGGACACCAGCCCCAAACCCCCAGCACCGGCATTCGTCACTGGAAGATGCAGTGCCCTTGATGCCCACTGAGATGAGGGGCAAGTTATCATCAGTGAATGGGGTGCTGGTCACATGGCTGCCATGGCCACCGTACAAGAGGCTCTGTTCCATGGTGCATGTGGAAGGGTACTGGAAGTGCAATTTGCAGAAGTTGTTGACACCACATGCTTGTGACAATGGCACAGAGGGTGGGTGTCAATGCCATCTAAGCTGTCTGGACAATATGCTGTAGACATTGAAGTCCAGCACGCAGGTATAGGTGGACAATTCCCGGTCTTACTCCCAGTCTCAGCTCTCAGAGCAATTCCTCAGGAGCTTGCAGCCTCCAGCAACCTCCCAGTAAAAGATCTCATAGTCCCCAGAATTGGACATAAGAGTTACCATTCTTGGACAAGTCAAGGTGAGTAATCAAGCTGGAGTGACCCACACAGTGGCCAAAATAGCTGGACTTGGCACCATCACTGGAACTGAAAACTCACTTGGGCAAATGTAGCAGGCATTTTGCAGAGTGAACTGCAGAGAAGCCAGGTCTCTGGGAATAGAGCTGATAATATCCTTGTTGTTAGAAATCTAAACTTTGACAAATTGGCAAGGCAGAGACTGAGAATGAAGGTCCAGAAACAAATACATCCAAAGCACTATCCCAGTACAGCCCAGAAGGTCCAACCACAGGGAGAGAAATGCAAATGCTCCAAGTCAACAAGAGTCAACTTTACTTTCTTAGCCAGAGCAGACTAATTATCTTGGTAATCCCTCTGTACTCCTTCATGATTATTGTAAATATTTGACTTGAACTAAATCTATAGCAAACTCTGTTGTGTCCTCACTCCATTGGGTGGATGCAGTCATGCTCAGCTAATGTTAATGTGTCTTCATTAAGTCTTGAGTTAAAAGAAATAAGAGGGTTTATTAGGTGCCAAGGATGTGTTAAGTACCCAACATTCATTAATTGACTTAATCTTGTTCCACCCATGAATTAGGTATTGACAATAGAATTTCTATTTTACAGATAAAGAAACTGAAGTCCAATAGGGTAAAAATTTGCCTAAAATGACTGAGTCAGGAAGGGAGATACGGAATTCAACCCTAGGCCATCAGACCTCAAAGGTGACTTAACAATAGAGTTCTATTGCCTTCTTCCAAGAATTTTTCAAAGCCAATGGATGCTTCTCAATTATTATAGAATCAGGGAGACTCTTAGAATCTTTACATTATATGTGAACATAGAAGGAACTATAAAAAGAAGTTGTGACCACCCAGGTGCAAGGAAGCTGTACATACTACCCAAATGTCTATTCATTAATTCATTTGTTCAACAAGCATTGAAGAGCCTACTGTTAGCTAGGCATTACTTGCCACTGGAAAAATTAGAACTGAGAGCCAAAAACTATCTACACTTGACAGGACCCTACTTCAAAATGCACTTACAGACAACAAAGCAAAAAAAAAATGTAACCTGATAGTCAATACCCCTTTAAAAAGCCTGGAAAATCAAGTGTAGAGTCAGTGTAGCATCAACCGACAATCTGTAGAATGCCAGCTACAGGCAATCTGGTACAAGGCTGAGCATTTAATTCCTAAACAGTTTCATCAGGTCCTATGATTACTTTGTAATGTAGAAATTGATTGTGAATCAATGTTGCCTAAGCAACACATTTAGAATAATAAATAAAGACAGGCTCCTCAACAATCCAGCTTGGGAAATTGCTGGCATATTAGCCTTGACCTATTGCTGAGACATTGCTCTTCTGGGAGTTGCAGGATGGATGACAACAGGATGCAAAAACGGATACTACAGTGTGAGCAGACTTGATGACACTGCACAAAAGGAACGTAGGATAAATGCCATAGGAACAGCAGCATCATACACTGAAGTGGAAAGAGCAGGCTTGAGTTTTGGCTGTGCCAACACTAGCTATGTGTATCTCACTTCAGTATCTCACTTTTCCTCTCCAGGCTCAGTTTCCTCATCTGTAAAGTGGGGTTAAAGAATTCCAGGGGTGCTGAACTCATCAAGTTACTGTTAAGTGGATGCAAAATTATAACATAAACTGTGGAAGCACAAAAACAAAGGTGTTTGGGTGCAGGGGTGTTTTTCTCTACCCAAAATTTCGACCCATCTAAAAACAATAAGAATATCAGCTTCATCACTGGTAACTAAACCTGTTCCCTTTGCTTGCATTTAAGATTTCTGCCTTTTCCTGCCTTTGCTTAAGCAGAGTATCTGAAAAACAGTGGGAGGGATAACAAGAGGAAAAGGAGTGAGAAAGAATGCTTCATCTGCAGGCAGAAACCATAGAGAGGAGGCACCTCTTCATCATTCTTGGTAACCAGATAAGCTACTCTTCCACCCATAAGGAGGAGCATCTGAGACATGGCAATAAGGATGAAGCTTCCTCCCCAGAATGTTCTCCAAGGGGGTTGAAGTATTGGTAGAAATTCCAATTGTTATATCAACAGTCAGTGGATTGACTGCCCCAATAGATTGCCATAACTCACTTTCTCCAACTCTTGCTCCATCCCACTATAAAGCCTGGAAAAGCTAACACCTTGATTTCTCAGGCTCCATTGTGGCTACAGGTGCTCAAGTGTCACAATTCAGATATAGATGGAAAGGTACTAAGTAGATATTCCAAGAAAGACTTTATTTTCAGGATTAAAAAGTATACTGGCCTTGAAAAGAAAAAAGAAGCTGGACTTGAAGATGAAATGGCTGGAACTGGAGTTATCTTGTAATCACAAAGAAAACAGCAACAAAATTGTAAAGATCTCAACTCTGATATTAGTGAGCAACCGAACCCATGCCAGTAACCACTTGCCAGAGAGTGTATAATCTTGCTAATTGGCAAGATTCATAACTGATTCTCTCTTATCATTCCATTGTCTCATTCAAGTTCATAGTAATTCAAAACAAAAATGTATTTTAATAGATCAATTTCCTACAATTAAAAAAAAACTTTTTTCCATAATTTAAAGTCTAAGTAGGACTTATTTCTGCCCAACTCTCACCAAAATTCTTTTGGAGTAAAATGACAGGATTGTTTGAAAAATTAGTAGATCATTAAATTAGTCTTAAAAACTGCCCCATGAAGACAAAAAGATTCCTTTATCAAAGATATTTGAGAAACATTACATGTTTTGGTCATCTCTTGCTACATAGCAACCCTTCAACCTCAACAGCATACAACGAGAAACATTTCTCTCTCACTCATACATCCTAAATTGACTGAATTTGGCTGATCTAGAAAAACTAGCAGAGCACCTCGACTCACATCATCTCTCCATGTGTCTCTTGCCCATGTAGTTGTGGCTCCCTAGAGCTGTTCTTTCATGGCAAAGATTGGAAACTTCCAGAGAAATGAAAAGATATACACCATATGTATTTCTGAAGGTCTAAGCTTGAAAATTCACGCTGTTACAATTTAGTCCATAGCAATGCCTAAGCTATAAAACTTCAGACCTTATGGGAGCCCCTTACCCAGGAAATACCAGCATGTGTCTGATTCTGCTCAATCAGCGATCATTTTATTGCTCATTAGGATAAATAATGTACTAAAACTTGGGACATTTATTCATTCATTTACTCAACAAATATGTATTAACCACCTACTAGTGTCAGCTAGTGATATGTGCTATGCTGAAAATTAAATAACAGAAGAGGATAGAGAATGATGAGGAAGGGGGTGATTAGTTAAGATGGCCAGGAAAGTCCTCATTTCTGATGAGAAGACATTTGATTAAAAAATTGGATTAAACCAGGGAGAGGGAGAGAGCCGTGTGACTATGGGGAAATAGCATTCCAGGCAAAAGGAGCAGCCAGTGCAAATGTTTCAAAAAGAATAAGATATTTGGGGCTAGAGTGAATGAAGCAAGGAACAAGTGGTAGAAGAGGAAAGGAGAGGGGACAGGAGGCAGACCATGTAGACTTAGTCACACTTAGTCTACATAAAAATAATGGGTTATAGAGACTGAGAGGAGGGTGGCCAAGTAAGTGGATGCTAGTTCCACTTGCTCTTGCCCCCAACTTGGATACTTGGCTGACCTTCAGAAAAACAAACTGAACATTCAATGAAATCTTAACTGGTATAAAGTTTGGAAACCAAAGAGTAAAGAAGACGCTTCACAATAGGAGGTAGGGAGATTTTATAGGATGAAGGGGGAATACCCCATGTGTGGTGCCTGCAGCTGTGGACAGCCTACTCAGAAATCACAGCTTTGCAGCTCCCTCTCCTCCCATGGCAGAGAACCCCCAGACCTGGGCCAGGAGTGACTTGGATACACAAAGTTGGGAAGATCCAGACTACACACACACAGCAAGAAGTGCACCCATAGCTGCTGTGGCAAATGCCAACCAGGAGAGTGCCTGTCAGCACCTGGGTCAGGTGGAGGAGGTAGGCCATGGCCAGCCATGACTGTGAGAGACTTTTGGCTTTTTGGAGAGGTGGTGGGTACAAAAAGCTGGACAATGACTCAGTGTTGCAGTAAGGGTACCTGGAGAGACTTTTTAAAGGGGCAGCTGAGGCATGCTGGGCAGGGACCCAGTGTGTAGTTGTCCTGCTAGCAAAGGAAAAGGATTGAGGGTGAGGTTTGCTCACACTGAGTACAGCTGTGTAAAGAGATCAGAAAGGTGCACAGTGAAGGGATTTCTTGGCCCCAGCCCATCACATCTAGCAGGCCAGAGGCTGCACAGAGTGGAGAGTTTGGGACTATGTCTGCCATGAGGGCAATGGACTGAGAACTGGATGGGGCGGGAGTAGAGTTCTTGAGATTAATTACAGCCAGACAGAGAGCCCCCAGCCCCAGTAGAGACTGAACCTCCAGGAAAGGAAGGATGCATCCAGACCTCACCTCCTGCAGAAAGGCAGGACAGGCTCAAGAACCCCCTGTAGGCCAAGAACCCCCTACAGGGTGCATATCCACAAGAGAAAAACAGAAAGAGAAATGCCTAAAGGGCTCATTTTGAGCTTTTCTCAGGGAGAAAAAATACACTGGTTCCTAAGGCTCTATTCCACTGAGGCCAGCATAGCAGGGAGATCATAAATAAGTTCAGCAAGGGGAAATCAGGGCCCAACCCAGCCTCAGCTCCCACACAGAGCTGCCTTTAGCACTAAGCAGAAAAGAGCTTACCTTCCTACACAGATTGCTCCCTCCCTTGAAACAGACAGCTGATTAATCAGAAACCACACATTATTGAAAATACATTGGGGGAGACCAAGACAGGTAGTGCAGGGACAAGGAGAACAGACCCACAATTTTTCCAGAAGACTGAACAGTGCTTGACAGGGGAGACCCACAGGGCCCACCCTCCCAATTGCAACAGAAGCCCCACTCTAGAGATAGGTGAAGGTGATACATGCGGTGCTGCCACCCCAGGACCTTGAGCTGATAAAAAGCTAGAAGCAGATCCAGAAAAAGAAGACAGAAGGCAAACACCAAACTCTGCTGTGACAAATTCCACCTCATTTTTCAGAATTTGTGTTATTTTTTCTTTTCTCTCACATAGCCTTTTAATATTTCTCCTTTTGCTTCAGTTCATTCCAACTAATTCACTATTTTTGCCTTCTTTTTTTTATTTAGACTTTTATATAACTTTTTTATTTTTTATTTCAAATTTCACATTGCACACTTTCCTTGTCTTATGCCATTTTGCCTTCTTCCTCTTCTTTCTTATTTTCATTGTAATTTTTATTTCCCCCCACATTATGCCTGGTTCCTACCCCTTACTCTATTTCTCCTCCCTCAATCCTCTCAAAATCATTCTTGTTTCCTTTATTCAGCTCACATTCTTTTGCCCCTTCTTATAATTTTCTTATTTCCTTCCCACCTTTATAAATTGTGGCTTGCTTGGTGTGGATGTTATGGTTGTTGCTGTTCTTCTTCAACTTTATTCCTATTTATTCACTATTCACTATTTTTTTAATTTCAAATCTCATGGGGTCCTCTCTCCCATCTTACTCCATTTTTCCTTCCTCCTGCCCTTGCTTATTTGAGTTTGAATTTTATTTTTACCTTTCTTGGTCTGGATTCTATTCCTTACTCTTATTATTTCTCCTACCTCTATCCTCTCAAAATCATTTTTATTTACTATATACATCTCATATTCTCTTTTTCTTTTATATACTATTTTCATTCTCTTTCCACCTTTATTAATCTTTGCTCAGCTGTCATTGTTATTGACTGGGTTGTGGTTTTTCTGCAATTTTGTTTCCTTTGGTTTACTACTTTTTAAATTTTATTTCAAACCTCATATTATACTCTTCCCTTTTCTTACTCCACTTTGCCATTGCCCTTCCCTGTTTTACTTACATTTTAATTTTTATTTTCTCCCTTTCCTTGCCTTGTTTCTATTCCTTACTCTTATTATTTCTCCTCCCTCTTGTCACTTCTCTCCTTTAGACATCTCATATTCCCTTTTTCCTATCTTATAATATTCTTAACCTCTCTCCATCATTATTAATCTTTGCTCAATTGCTGTTGATATTGCTGATGTGGTAAGGGGGTATTTTTGTTGGCATGGGTTTGGTTTTCTGAGTAGTATTACTTTGTTAACCAGCACCTGAACAACAGTATACAAGATGTGGCAGGGGTTGTGAATTCCAGCCAGCCAGCTGGAGGGGAGAGCACACCAACAAATGAGCCATCAATATTCAAAGTCCAAGAGTGAAAAGAGAGCCCACATAAATGAATAAAGAGCAACCACAGAGCATTCAGATCAGGAGATTCAAGAGACTGCACCAATGAATCCCACATAATTCCTACCACAGAAGTCCTCCCTATGAAGAGAGGCAGGCAAATCAGAGCAACCTGAGATTCAGAAACAAGCAAAAATAGTTACCTAAAGTGGAGAGACAAAGAAATAACCCCCATTTGAAAGGAAAGGAAGAATCCCCAGAAAAAGAGCTAAATGAAATTGAGGCAAGCAATCTATCAGACAAAGAATTCAAAATAATGGCCCTGGCTGGTGTAGCTCAGTGGATTGAGCACAGGCCTGCGAACCAAAAGATCGTGGTTCGATTCCCAGTTAGGGCACATGCCTGGGTTGCAGGCCAGTTCCCAGAAGGGAACCCATGAGAGGCAACCATACACTGATATTTCTCTCCCTCTCTCTTTCCCTTCCCCTCTAAAGATAAATAAATAAAATCTTAAAAAAAACAAAACATGGGTTTAAAAAATAATAATAATAATAATAATGGTCATAAGAATGCTCAAGGAACTCAGTGAGAACTATGAGGAACTGTATGGGAGCTACAAGGAATTTAGTGGGAGCTACAGCAGCCTGAAAAAGGACAGAAAAACTATGAATAAGAACCAGGAAGACATGAAGAATACAATATCTTAAATGAAAAATATGCTAGAAGAAATTAAAAGCAGGCTAGATGAAGCAGAGAACAGAATCAGTGAACTGAGACACAAAGTAGAAAAAATACCTAGTCAGAGAAACAAAATGAAAAAAGGACTGAAAAAGAATCAGGATAGTTTAAGAGAACATCAGAACAACATGAAACATAACATTCATATCATAGGAATATCAGAAGAAGAAAAGGAGCAAGGGATAGAAAACCTTTTGAAATAATAATGAGAAAAAAACTCCCCTAACTTGGTAAGGAAAAAGGTCACACAAGGTTAGGAAGCACAGAGGGTCCCAATCAATATGAACCCAAAGAAGCCTACTCCAAGACACATCATAAATAAAATGTCAAATTTCAAAGACAATGAGAGAATCTTAAAGGCAGCAAGGAAGAAACAGCTAATAACATACAAGGGAGCTCCGATAAGTCTATGAGCTGATTTCTTAACAGAAACACTACAATCCAAAAGCGATTGGTGCAAAGTATTCCAGGTAATAGAAAGCAAGAACCTACAACTAAGACTACTCTGTCCAGCAAGGCTCTCATTTGAAATGGAAGGTGAAATAAAGAGCTTCCCAGACAAAATAAAGCTAAAAGAGTACATCTTCACCAAACCAACACTGAAAGAGGTGCTAATGGGACTACTATAAAAAGGAGAAAAGAGAGAGAGAGAGAAAGAGAGAGAGAGAAACACAGGTATGGAAAAAAATGGCAATGAATAAGTACCTATCAATAATAACCTTAAATGTAAATGTATTAAATGCTCCAATCAAAAGACATAGATAGCTGAATGGATAAGAAAACATGATCTGCATATATGCTGTCTACGAGAGACCCACCTCAGAACAAAAGGTCTATACAGGTTGAAAGTGAAAGGATGGGAAAAAAAAAATATTCCAAGCAAGCAAACACAAAAAGAAAGCTTGGGTAGCAATACTTGTATCAGACAAAATAGACTTCAAAACAAAAGTCATTAAAAAGACCAAAGAAGGACTTCCGGCCAAGAAGGAGGCATAGGTAGACGTACTGTGCCTCCTCGCACAACCAAGATAGGGACAACAACAATATAGAAACAAAATAACAACCAGAACTGACAGAAAATTGAAGTTTATGGAAGTCGGACAACCAAGGATTTAAAAATAGACACTTTCATCCAGACCA
>CM052540.1:97452523-97489488 GCA_028533065.1 Trachops cirrhosus
AAGAAAAATATTGACAACAATACAGTCATCATAAGGGATTTTAACACCGCACTGTCAACAATGAATAGATATTCCAAACAAAGAATCAACAAGGATATTGTAGCAGTGAACAATGCTCTAGATCAAATGGACTTAATTGATATATATACAACCTTTCACCCCAAGAAGCAAAATACACATTCTTTTCAAATGCACATAGAACATTTTCAAAGATAAACCACATAGTAGAACACAAAACAAGCCTCAACAAATTCAAGAAAATTGAAATCATATCAAGCATATGCTCAGGTCATAATAGATTGAAACTAGAAACCAACTTAAGGGAAAAAACTCAAAAAACATTAAAATACATGGACACTGAATAACAAGTTGTTAATGATGAATGGGTCAACAATAAGATCAAGGAAGAAATCAAAAAGGTTCTGGAAACAAATGAAAATGAACAAAAAACAACCCAACCCCTGTGGGATACAGCAAAGGCAGTACAGAGAGAGAGGTTCGTAGCAATACAGGCCTACCTAAAGAAGATAGAAAAATCTCAAACAAACAACCTAACCCTACATCTACAAGAACTAGAGGAACAACAACAAACAAAGCCCAAAGCAAGTAGAAGGAAAGAAATAATTCAGATCAGGGCAGAATTAAATGACATAGAGATTAAAAGAATAATTCAAAGGATCAAAGGAGCTAGTTCTTTGAAAAGATAAACAAAGTTGACCAACTTTTAACCAGCCCCATCAAGAAAAAAGAGAGAGGACCCAAATAAATAAAATAAAAAATGAAACAGGAGAAGATATCACAGAAATACAAAGGATTATAAGAAATTACTATGAACAACTATATGCCAAAAAATTGGACAATCTGAGCGAAAAGGACAAATTTCTAAAAACATGAAATCTTCCAAAAGTGAATTAAGGTGAAGCAGAAAACCTAATAATAACTAGTGAGATTGAAGCAGTGATCAAAAAACTCCCAGCACATAAAAGCCTTGGACCAGATGGCTTCACAGGTGAATTTTACTAAACATTTAAGGAAGAACTAACTCTTATCCTTTTCAAACTATTCCAAAAAATGCAAGAAGAAGGAAGACACCCAAACTCTTTTTATGAGGCCACTATCATCCTGAGTCCAAAACTAAGTAAAGACACAACAAATAAAGAAAACTACAGGCCAATATTACTGATGAACATAGATATTAAATCCTTAACAAAATATTGGTGATCAGAATTCAGAAGTATATTAAAAAGATCATATACCATGATCAAGTGGGATTCATCCCAGGGGTGCAAGGATGGTACAATATTCACAAATCAATAAATGTAATACACCACATAAACAAAATAAAGGACAGAAACTACATCTTATCAATAGATACAGAAAAAGCATTTGATAAAATCCAGTACCCATTTATGATAAAAAAAAACACTCAGCAAAGTGGGAACAGAGGGAATATAACATAATAAGAATCATATACGAGAAACCTACAGTCAACATTATACTCAACAGACAAAAACTGAAAGCTATTCCCTTGAAATCAGGAACAAGACAAGGGTATCTGCTTTCACCACTCTTATTCAACATAGTACTGAAAGTTCTAGCCACAGTGATCAGACAAGAAAAAGAAATAAAAAGCATCCAAATTGGAAAGGAGGAAGTAAACTGTCTTTATTTGCAGACAACATGATAGTGTTCATAGAAATCTTTATAGTCTCCACCAAAAAACTGCTCAACCTAATAAATGAACTTGGCAAAATAGCAGGATACAAAGTAAATATTCAGAAATCAATAGCATTTTTGTATACCAACAATGAAATATCAGAAAGAGAAACTAGGGGGAAAAATCCCTTTTACTTTAGCATCTGTAGAAATATAAAGTACCTAGAGATAAATTTAACCAAGGAAGTAAAAAACCTGTACTCAGAAAACTATAGAACACTGAAGAAAAAAATTAAGGAAGACACAAATAAATGAAAATATATACCATGTTCATGCAATAGAAGAATTAACATCATTAAAATGTCCATACTACCCAAAGCAATCTACATATTCAATGCAATTCCTATTAAAGTACCAATGACATATATTACAGATATAGAACAAATTATTCAAAAATTTATATGGAACCATAAAAGACCCCATATAGCCTCAGCAATCATTAGAAAGAACAAAGTAGGAGGGATCACAATACCCAATACCAATCTATACTGCAAAGCCACTGTAATCAAAACAGTCTGATACTGGCATAAAAACAGGCACATAGATCAATGGAACAGAATAGAGAGCCCAGAAATAAACCCAAGTCTCTATGGTCAATTAATATTTGACAAAGGGGACATGAGCATACAATGGAGTAAAGATAGCCTCTTCAATAAATGGTGTTTGGAAATCTGGACAGCTACATGCAAAAAAATGAAACTAGACCACCAACTTACACCATACACCAGAATAAACTCAAAATGGATAAAAGACTTAAATATATGTCATGACACCATAAAAGTCCTAAAGGAAAACATAGGCAGGAAAGTTTCAGATATCCCACGCAGCAATGTTTTTGCCAATATATCTCCTAGGGCAAGGGAGATAAAGGAACAAATTAACAAATTGGACTACATCAAACTAAAAAGCTCTGCACAATTAAAGAAAACACCATCAAAATGAAAAGGGAACCAACAGTATGGGGGAACATATTTGTCAATGATACATCAGACAAAGGTTTGATCTTCAAAATATATGAAGAACTCATATGACTCAACAGCAGGAAGACAATCCAATTGAAAAATGGACAAAGGACGTGAATAGACACTTCTCCAAAGAGGTCATACAGATGGCCCAATGACATATGAAAAGATGCTTAACATCATTAGCCATCAGAGAGGTGCAAATCAAAACCACAATGAGATACCACTTCACACCAATGAGGATGGCCATCATAAGCAAATCAACAAACAACAAGTGCTGACTTGTTGTTGTGCTGAGGTTGTGGAGAAAAGGGAACCCTAGTGCACAGTTGGTGGAAATGCAGACTGGTGCAGCCACTGTGGAAAACAGTATGGAATTTCCTCAAAAAACTAAAATGGAACTGCCATTTGACCCAGCAAGTCCACTTGTTGGAATATACCATAAGAATCCCGAATCACCAATTCAAAAGAACATATGCACCTCTATGTTCATAGCAGCTCTATTTACAATAGCCAAGTGCTAGAAACAGCCTAAGTGCCCATCAATAAATGAGTGGATCAAAAAACTGTGGTACATTCACAAAATGGAATATAAGCAGCAAAAAGAAAGAAGGAACTCCTGTGTTTTACGACAGCATGGATGAAACTGGAGAATATTATGCTAAGTGAAATAAGCCAGTCAATGAAAGACAAATACCATATAATCTCACCTGTAATAGGAATCTAATGAACCAAATAAACTAATGAACAAAACAGAACCACAGGCATTGAAACATGGAACAGACTGAAAGTGATGAGAGGAGGGGGGAGATGGAAAGAAGGAGAAGGGACTAGATAAAAGACATGTATGAATAACTCATAGACATGGACAACAGTGTGGGAATCCACTGTGGGATGGGCACAGGAGGACAAAGGGGGAAAACTGGGACAACCATAATAGAATAACAATAAAAAATGATTAAATAATAAGCAAATTTTAAAAATGAAAATAATGGGTTATAGTTCTTGGGCGTATGCCTTTAAAAGGAAGGGAGCTAACTTAAATGTACACCTATTGTTTTAGTCAACTCAGGCTGCTGTAACAAAACTCCCATTGACTGGGTGACTTAAACAACAAGCATTTATTTCTCAGAGTTCTGGAGGCTAAGAAGTCCAAGACCAAGGCTCTGGCAGATGTGAAGTCTGGTGAGCACCTGCTTCCTGGTTCATAGAAAGGGTGCTCAACATAGAAAGGGTGCGAGAGCTCTCTGGGGTCTCTTTTATAAAGGCACAAATGCTGTTCATGCAGGCTTCACTCTATGACCTATTCACTTCCCAAAGGCCCATGTCCTAGTAGTATCACATTGGGGGTTAGGTTTTAACACACAAATTGGGGGAGATAGAGTGTCACAAACATTCAGTCTATAGGACCTACTACTATGTGTCAGGAACTACACTAGGAACTATTTGCCCTCCAGACACTGACTTACATTTAAATAACAAAGCATAAACAGCAATTCTAGAAATGAAGACCCATTTATATTCCAAATCAACAGTAAGCTGTGAGAGAAAGAGGTATGTATTTATATTTCTCTGAACTTCCCTTGGTTCAAGAGGGAAGAGATGCATGATTTCACAATGGGAATGCGAAAGTCATATAAACAGCCAATTAAACTCAATCATACATATAATAGCCTGTATACTATTCCACTTGGCAGGTTAAATATCCTACTTTTAATTTCCAAATGGTGTCTTATGCGATCATTGCAATTACCATCCTATTCAACTGCTGAGGTGCTTTAAACTGTGGGTTGCTTCTCCTTCAAACAATCTATTTGTAATAGGCAATTTTGGCTTGGATTCCAAGGATAAATATTATCCCCCAAACAAATTGAAGTTGAAGGTAACTCACAAATAATGGTTTCTAAAGAAATAAACCGTGTGCAGACAATATGATTAAATAACCAAGAAAATTAGCTGATGAAATATAAGAATTAGTAAGAGTTCAGTAAAATGGCTAGATACAAGATAAATATACAGAAATCAATAGCTCTCCCACAAAAAGCAATGCACAAAAGTTCTACTCCCTGAATTACATATGTGGGTCTAGCAATGATGTTTACAAAGGAGTCTGACTTTTATATGAAGGAACTACAGAACTACTGCTTAAATGCAAATTAAGAATAACTTGAGTGAATATCACAAAAATTATATTAGTTTAGTTATAAATGCTTATGATATGCCAGGCAGACACTAGGATATTTTACAGCTATCACTTACTTCAAATGATTCCCTCATTCCCAACATAGATTTTTTTCTGTGATTTACAGATGTAGAAACTGAAACTTTGAAGGGTACTTTTCTCATGATAACAAAGGCAATATGATATCTTTAAAATTTAAAATCTGCCCACTGCCTTGTTGAAACACCTTCACTGGCCTTTGTTCTTAAAATGGGACCAAATCTTTGTAAAGCTCTTTGCCTGAAGGTCCCTGCTTACCTCTCCAGGCTAATTTTAAGCCACTCTTCCCCCTGCCCCCAAGAAATATCTATAAACTGAAAATTAAACCCAGACTATTCTGATCCACCTAAGAAAGGAAGAACCAAGATTGTTGAAGTAGGTCATCTTTCCAAATTATTTACAGACAAAATACATTTCCAAATTCAGCTGGCAAGGGGAAACAAAACCAATTTCTTCTCTTTTCCTCTTTCCTAACATAATACAAGTCTTGAAAGTGGCAGTTAATTGTACAATGTAGTCTTTAACAGAATATTCTGATGGGAATATGACTGATTTTGGAGAGAATTAACATAGCCCAGGAATGAATGTAATGGTCATTGTAACTCTGAGTCTCCTCATTTTGGGAGATGGTCAGAGTGCCTTTGGTTGAATAAAGAGTAGCTATAGGTTGTTAGGTAAAAGCATGGACTATGCTGTCCATGTTTGTGTTGCTGGCAGAAATTCAAATACATGTAGAAGCATATGGATGAATACTAAGTAGCCAAAAAGTGTGTTGCGACAGCTTTTAAGCTATTGTATTTCAACCTCAAGCCTTGCGTCTACACTCTGTGATGCTGGAGCTGAGACCACGCAAAGCATACCATTCCTCTTCACATCTGCTCCACTCAGACTCTGCCCCCAAGGGAGCAGTCAGGCTAGAGGAGGAAGAGGGGACATGCTCCCTCTTGCCATTGCTTCCTATTCCTGTCAGCATCTCCCCAGCAATGCTTTTTCATCTTAGCAGTGGTAGTTTATTCCAGAAACAGCAGTTGGTTACAGTTCACAGTTTTTTCAAACTGTAGCCTCCTTATGTCCCCTCAGCAACACCAAGAACAGCAGCAAGTCACTTCTTCCTCAGGAGTCTGAAGTTTGAACTTTGTGGGGCCTATCTCCTGCCTTCTCAGTTTTAATCATTTTAGTGTTTCCCCTTTGTTCTTTTAGCCCTCAAGGCAGAGAATTCCAGCAGGTTCTTCCTCCATGATATCTAACTGTTCTCTTTTTTCTTTTTCAGGGCTTTCAACATTTGGCTATCGTTTCTTTCTATAAAATTAGTAGTTAGTAAACTTTTTCTGTAAAAAGCCAGATAGTGAATACTATAGGCTTACGGGTCAGACAGTGTCTGTCGCAACTACTCCACTCTGCCATCTTCCCGTGTGAGAGCAGTATAGACCATACTTAAATGTGTGAGCATAGCTGCATGCCATAAGACCTTATTGACAAAAATAGGCAATGAACTGGATTTGGCCCACCTGTATTTAATTACAGCCATGTGTTGCTTCACATGTGTCAGTAGGCAATTTCATTGCTGTGTAAACACTACAGAGTGCATGACACAAATATAGATGGTATAACCTATTGCTCCTAGCCTACAAACCTATACAGCTTGTTACTGTACTGAATATTGTAGGCAACTGTAATACAATACTAAGTATTTATGAATCTAAACATATCTAAACATAGAAAAGGTACAGTAAAAGTACAATATAAAAGATAAAAAATAGTGCAACTGTGCAGGGTACCACCATGAACGGCACTTGCAGGACTGGAAGTTGCTCTGGTAAGTTGCAGTGAATGAGTGGTAAGCGAGTGTGAGGGTGAAGATATTTCTGTCCTCTACTGTAAACTTTAGAAACACTGCACACTTAGGCTAAATTTATTTTAAAAAACCTTTCTTTAGTAATAAATTACCTTAGGCTTACTTTATAAACTTCTCATTTGTTAACTTTGACTCTTTTCTAATAACACTTAGCTTAAAACACACAAGGTACAGCTATCCAAAAACATTTTCTTTCTTTCTAATTCTATAAGCCTTTTCCTACTTAAATTATTTTTTACTTTTTAAACTTTCTTGTTAAAAACTAAGACGCAAACACACACATTAGCCTAGGCTTCCACAGGGTCAGGTGCGTCGACATCACTGTCTCCCGCCTCCACATCGTGTCCCACTGGAAGGTCCTCAGGGGCGGTCAGGTGCATGGGGCTGTCAGCTCCTGTGATGACAAGCCTTCTTCTGGAACACCTCCTGAAGGACTTGCTTAGGTTTCTTCTTGAGAAGGTGTCAGTCTTTTCATAAATATATCCATAGTGGTTTGCTTGATTTGTTTCTCTTTTTTCATCAGTTTCTTTCTTCAATGTCTTACAATTATCTGAGTACAGGTCTTTCACCTCTTTGGTTACATTAATTCCCAGGCAATTAAGTTTTTCATGCAATTATAAATGAGATTTTCTTTATATCTTCTTCTGATTGTTTATTAGTGTATATGACGGTGACAGATTTCTGTATATTAATTTTGTATGTTGCTACTTTACTGAATTCTTTTATTAATTCTATTAATTTTTGCTGAATTCTTTAGTGTTTTCTACATATAGTATGTCATCAGCAAAGACTGACAGTTTTATTTTCTCTTATGTATTTGGATGCATTTAATTTCTTTTTCTTCTTTGATTAGTGTGGCTAGAAATTCCAGTACTGTGTTGAGTAACAATGGTGAGAGGGGACATTCTTGTCTTGTTCCTCATCTTAGCAGAAAAGCTTTCACTTTTTCACAATTGAGTATGATGTTACTGTGGGCTTGTCATGTACAGCCTTTATCAAGTTGAGGTAAGTTACTTCTATAAGCTTTTTATTGAAAGGGTTTTTTAATCATAAATGGATATTGAATTTTGTCAAATGATTTATCTACATCTTTTGGATAATCATATGATTGTCATCCTTGATTTTGTTGATGTGATAAATCACATTAACTGTATTCTATATTTTAAACCATCCTTCAATCCCTGGTATAATTCACACTTCATTGTAGTATATAATCCTTTTTAATATACTGTTGAATCCAGTTTGCTAGTATTTGTTGAGAATTTTAGCATCTTGTTTTCATGAATATTGGCCTGTAATACTCTTTCATTGTAATGTCTTTGTCTGGTTTAGGTATCAGAGTGATGCTGGCCTTGTAAAATAAGTTTGGAAGTGTTCTTCAATTTTTGAAATAGTTTGAGAAAGATATGTACTAAATATTTTTAAATATTTGGTAGAATTCACCTGTACAGCCATCTGGTCCTGGGCTTTTGTTGTTGCGAGTTTTGATTAGTGCTTCAATTTCATTGCTAGTAATCTATTCATATTCTCTGTTTCTTCCTGGTTTAACCTTGAAAGGTTGTATGTTTCTAAAAATTTATCCATTTTTTTCTTGATGGTCAAATTTGTTGGTATATAATTGTTCATATTGTTTTTGAATGACTTTTTATTTCTGTGGTGTTGGTTGTAGTTTCCCCTCTTTCATTTCTGATTGTATTGATTTGTGTTTTCTTTTCTGCTTGATGAGTCTTACTAGAGGCTTGACAATTTTCTCTTTTTAAAAAAAAAAACTTTTAATGTTATTAATCTTTTCTATTGTTTTACTGTTTCATTTATTTCCAGTCTGATCTTCATTATACTTTTTCTTCTACTTACTTTTTATTTTGTTTATTCCTTTTTTTCTGGTTTCTTTAGGGGTAAATTTAAATTGTTCTTTGGGATTTTTCCTGCTCTTGAGGTAGGCTTGTATAGCTCTAAAAGTTTCCTCTTATAACTGCTTTTGCTGCATCCCAGGTTTTGTGAAGTTGTGTTTTCATTTTAATTTGTCTCAAGGTAGTTTTTGCATTCTTATTTGTTTTCTTCTTGATCCATTGGTTGTTTAGAAGCATGTTGTTTAATCTCTACATACTTGTCTATTTTCCTGTTCTTCTTTTCCTATACTTGATTTCCAGTTTCTTACCACTGTGGTCAGAAAATAAGCCTAATATAATTTTAAATTTTTTGAATTTATGGAGGTTTGTTCTATGGCCTAGTATGTGATATAGCTTGGGAGATATTCCATGTGTACTAGGGGAAAATGTGTTACCTACAGTTTTTGGATGAAATACTCTGTAAATGACTATCAGGTCAAACAGGTCTACTGCAGCAGTTAAGGATATTTTTTTCTTATTATTTTTCTAAAACACAGTATTTTACAATAAAAACATCATCTCATACCACATTTAACTCTCAAAAGGACCCTTTGAGATAAGTGCTTTTTTGGTCCCAGTATTAGAGATGAGGAAATCCAAAGAAAGGGACATTCGTACTGTAAAGTCACATCACTTACCTGTGGCAGTTCAAAGATTTGAACCTGGAACTGTCTGCCTTCCCAACCCTCCATATCTTCTAAAAGTAAGATAACTCCAAGAGAGTGGACAGAAAGCTGGAAAAGAGAAATGGGAGGCTCCCATTAGGGGAGATTTCACCAGGTTTTGCACAACTGATTCCATTGTGCTGAACTTCAGAGTCTGGCCACATGTCCTCTGTATGGCATAGGTCAGTGATGGCAACATTGAGGGTGAAGTGCACCAGGGCATGGCCAGCAGCAGCAGTGGGAAAGAAAATAAGAGGCCACACCTTAAAACAGACTTGGACTAAATCCAGGGATTTGCCAAGCCCACTTTATCCACAACCACATACTCCACTCCCCCAACAAAAAAAAACATGTAGAAACATGAGGCCCTCTTCTGGACTCAAAGACTACTCACATTTTCATCTGATCCTGTGATCCATCATTTTGGTCAGGATTTGCAAAATGCTGCCAGATGCAGAGAAGGCTATGAGGATACCATCTGTGACATATGGGAAATACACCCCAAATGAGGTCTAGTGTGACTGTCTGACTCTGACTAAAACTGAAGTTCACAGATTGATTCTGCTTCCTTCACTCAGTTATGCTAAGTGTCTCAGAAGGTGTCTGCAAGTTGCAGGTATATTTTATATATATATAGTTGAATGAGTAAACTCCATCTAAAATCATCCCAAATATCTGAGTGGGCCCAGGGATTCTCTTCTGCCCCCCGAGATCCCTAGTCTGGCCACACCAAGGACAAAAACCAGGACCACATAAATGGCATCAAACTCCTTGACAGGCTGCTTTCCATGTGCTTTTCAAAACTCATAACTGCCACAGCAAAGTGAGGAAGGATGCAGAGGGCTTTTCATGGGGGAGTGGAAATTCATAAGGAAGAACCACAGCAGGTCCAGTGGCATATTCCACAGGACCAGACACCAGACTAAAGAGGAGTCTGTCTATACAGAGGTCAAAATAGTCAAAACAGGACTAAAACCTCTTAGATTACCATCATTTATTCATTCATTTAACAAGCATACATGAAGTTTGTCAGGCACTCTGCAGAGGTAAAAGAAACAGCCTCTGAACTCAGCAATGAGTAGCTTATTTTAGAAAAATGCTGAAATCTTCCAACATGTATTTTTATAACAAAGGTAATTAATCAATTCCTGGTGCTTAGCTTTTCTAAAATGTATTTGAATCACAGCTTGAACTTTTAGATGGTCTACCCCAATAATAATTACAAATCTCAACCCCCTCTTGGTTATTTAAGAAACCAAAGCTCTCTTTATTTTATATAACTCTGTTTGATTGCTAATTCAAGCTTCATTCTTTTGGCCTAAAGATCTTAGGTGCTTTCCTACTCCCTTCCCCAATGTTGTGGTAAGGTTCTACTGGTTTTATATTGTGCCAGTTTATCAGAGAGCACAGAGGGCACACAGCATCTAGTCCATGATTATTGATCCACATCAAGCATGAAGCTCACTTGGCTTCAGCCCCCTAGCCCCATTAGGTCTGCGGCATGTGCTGTTACTTGCTTTCCAGATATCCATCTCCCATTCTTCCTTAGTAACAGAACCCCATTATAAATGCTAAACTTCCCAGTTTCCCTTTTGGGTAGATACAACCACGTGACTAAGTTCTGTCTGGTGAGATATAAGTAGATATACTACATGTAACTTTTGGAAAAATCTTTCAAAAGGAGTTGCTTTGCCTGGGAGCACTGTGTAAGTCTTTCCAGGATTTGAATGTGTTCACCAGATTGCATTCAAATCTGATGAATGACAGCAATGCATTCATCACAATCGCATTGCTGCCAAGGATGCAGATGTGATGGTTGGTGCTCTGGTAACCATCTTGGAATATTAGGCAAACTTGAGAATGGAAAACATAAAGTGAGGATGAGGAGGAACAAAGAGATAGAAGTCCCTGGTAACTTTGTGTTACTGGCATACCAGTAACATACTAGACTGCCTACCTCTGCATTTCTTTGTGTTTGTATAGACCACTTTGTGGACTGTTTAAGCTGCTATATATTCAGAGACAATTGTCTCTGTTACTCGCAGCCTTATGCAATTCCAGTTTCAAAATCTACTAGCACCCTCTTCTGCTCTGCCAGCTCAGAAACCCAGGAATTTTTACAAGACCCATTTCCTAAGTCCAGGGAAAAGCCCTCTGTGACTAAACCCTATTCTCATGAATGGGTTTAGGATTTTGAAGTGGGAGGAATGAAAAGAGCCAGGTGCTGCCTGAGGCAAGGAGCACAGAGCACTCACTGCTTAAATGGGGTTGGTAGGAAAGAAATACCAGGAGACAAAAGGAAAATAGTGCACACCTCAAAACATGATTCAATACACTATTATTGAGTAAGTTTAACAAACTATTCCTCAGCCTCCCTCTGAAATCATTATATTTCTTTCTCTTCCAGGAAACCCTAACAGCAACTTCCACAGGATAATACTTCTAAAAACATTTTAAGTTTTCACCTAATAAACACTGACAATTGAGAAATTCATAATACATGAAAACAATCCTGAAGGCCATAAAATCAGATGGATTTGGAGTAAATACCATAAGACTTGTTTTGAAGAAAAACAGTTGTCAGGCTGATCTTTGAAGTAAAGAAAATAATAAAAGTAAGCAAGCACAGTCTAAGAAAATTAAAATGGATTATCTTCCCCAAATGGTATGATTAAACATGCTAACACACACAGAATTCTGCTTTCTGCCCCCAAGGCCTGTGCATGTGATGATTTGCACTTTGTTTTAGAAAATCTGTGATTGTTTGGAAGTGTTTTAAATGATCAAGGAGGAGAGATGGGAAAGACGACAAATGAAACAACTAAGGTTTTATATTTTATTGCAAATTGGGCCGAACTTAAAAGTCAGAATGAGCTTCTAATCAAAATATGAAACAGGGACAGAGCTTGAAAATAATATTAATCATTAATACAGGAGCACTTAAAGTTAGGAATTCTTCAAGGGTTTCAGAAAATTAGCAGCACTTTTTCTAGGTAACACTAGAAGGTTGTGTATTTTTATTTTTCTCCCCGTCAAGGTCTTTTTAAAGAAATATTTAAGATAATCTTGGGGTCAAGATCATCTAAAGAAAGGAATGTAGGTTTGAGTGATTCCTTTAGAAACTGCTTCAGAAAAAAAAAACAAATAACATAGGTCATTTGTTTTTAAGTAACTAACAATGAGGTGGTAATTTCTTACCTGTTGCTTCATTAAATGACAGGTCACTGGAAGCTATTATATTGGCATCAAAGTTTTCTTTACCATTAACTATTTAAGTTTAATAAATGAGTAGGTCCCCTTAGAGAGGTCCTAGCACCCATTCCTGTTAGTAGCTTAATTCTCAAATCAATAGTTAACAAACTCCAGATTTTGCTGTTAGCATTTCAGCTTTGTAGCAGCATTTTTTTAAGGCAGGAAAGGAAGGATAAAGTTTGAATCTATATTAGGAAAACTTTCTCAAGAAGAAAAAAATATTCCCAAGGAAATATATGAAGTTTCCATTGTTTCATCTGTCAGTCTCCTCTTTTTCAATAACGTCCACAGTTTAATATCTAGGGTAGAAATTAGTTATCAACATTTCCCAGATGAGAACAGTAAGACAAAGAGACTCACGTGAAGTCACAAGGTCGTTTCAGATGTGATACATTGAGGCACAAATCAGTCTCTACCAAGCTGCAAACACAATATCCTTTCTACTACCCAGGGTAAGAATTACTTTTGACTATACTTCTCGTGCCTAGCTCAGTGATGCTCAGAATGGCACAGAAAGGAGGGAGGAAGGGAAAGAGGGGGGAAGGAAAATTATTTCAGAGACTAATTTCATTTCCATACCTCAGAAAGTAAAATAGAGATTTGACAATGGTCTAATGAATTTGATCTGGTTAAACAGCTCAGATTGGTCTTGGCTTAATACAGTGATTCTAAAAATGTGGTTCTTGGACTGGCAGCATCATTGTCATCACCTGAGAACTTGCTAGAAATGCAAATTTTGGCTTCACTCAGAGCTACTGAATCTGAAACTCTGTGGGTGGGTCCCAGCAGTCTGAGTTCTAACAAGCCCACCCAGGGATTTCAATGCAAGCTCAAGTCTGAGAAACAGGCACTGCCTCTGTAATTTGTTTGAACTTGGACAAGTCATTTAACCTTTTTGAGCATTAATTCCTTGATCTGTTAGTGAATACTTCTTAAACTGTCAAGGATATTAAAAAAAAAAAAAAAACAAGGAAAGACTGAGAGACTGGCACACACCAGAGGAGACCGGGGAACATGATGTCCACATGTAGTGTGGTTCCCTGGATAGGATCCTGGATCAGAAAGAGGACTGCTAGGGATAAATGTTTGTGCTGCGATCTAACACCCCAAATGATGGTATCAGGAAGTGGGGTCTTGGGGCAGTGATTAGGTCATGTAGGTGGAGCCCTCACGAATGGGATTAGTGCTCTTATAAAAAAGACCTGGCAGAGCTCCTTTGCACCCTCCACCATGTGAGGACACAACGAGAGGACAGCCTTCCATGAACCAGAAAGTGAGCTCTCAACAGACACCGAATCTGCCCGCACCTTCATCTTGGACTTCCAGCCTCCAAAACTGTCAGAAATAAATTTCTGTGTTTAAGCCACCCAGTCTTCGGTATTTTTGTTAGAGTAGCCCAAATGGATCAAGACAAAGACATTAATGGAAAAAAAAGGCAAAATCCAAACAGAGTGTGAAACTTGGTTAATAGTAACTTAACAATGTCAGCTGCTCAGTTTTGACAAATGCTTCCAGTGATATAATAGATAGGTGATGGGAAAACTAGGTGAAGAGGACACTGGAAATCTCTGCACTATCTTTGCAACTTTTCTCTAAATCTAAAACTATCTCAAAACTAAATTATTATTTTCAATAGAGATGTTACCTAACTTTTACAGATATTGTGATAATTAAAGGTAATACCATAAGCCAAGTGCTCAGCACTTAATGGATACCCAGTAAAGAAGAGCTGTGATGATACTGGCTCCACTAGGGGCTACAAGGTATCTTCTCTCTCCCCATACCAGTGCCTTTCAACAAGCAGCAATGTAGGGAATAGAGTGGACTCAGTAGCTTCTCATCTCACCCTGAGTTCCCTTCTCCCTTCTCCCCCTCCTACCAAGCCCCCGCTCCCAGGAAGAGAGTAGCAGATGCCTTCCCACTCAGCTATGGCCACTTTTGAGTAGCTTGGACCAAGATTTATTGTCAACAGCCCAGTAAGTAACAGCTGTTTGCATCTCTTATCCCTCCATTGCCTTTTGAATGTCAAGTCTCTCTGCTAAAACAACATTCTTCATTTGGCTTTGCTTGTTTTAAGAATTCTTTTTGCATGCCATTATCTCCAGCCACCCATCCTCCACCTCCAGTTTTACACATCAGAGACAAATATGAATAGAATGACACATTAATTCCAAATATTACCTACTTACTTAATTTAGTGCACATTTGACTGGCCATAATTGCAATTCCTACAGAGCCTTTGCATTTCCCTTTCCTACTGCCATTTGCTCTGGTTTGGCAACTATGTAGTAATCAGAATTGAATTTGTCTCATGTCACTTCCCTTTTGGAGCCTGGTTGAAGGAGATGCTACTCCAGCATCATTTTACAGATACTTTTTCCCTTTCACAAGTGTTTTTTTAAAACCTAGTTTTGCTCTTCATTTGTAATCTTCCCCAGGTGGACTAACTGAATAAATTCAGCACCTACGAAGTACACATTTGTCACCAAAAGGTGACAGCAAAAGCACCAGCACAGTGAAAAAGCAACAGGAGGAGGGGAGAGAGTGAAACTGGGGGCATTTCCTTCCCTGTTAGAACGAGAACAATGAGGCATCTTGCAGAATCTTTGGTTGGGGCTTACTGCAGAGACAAAGTGGACAACAGCCACCTGATTTTTGTTTCTTTTGCAGTTTTGTTTTGCTTTTAATACATCTGTTCTGACTATGCCATTACAAGGCAAAAATTATACCCGAAGAAGACACTGATTTATCACTGGGCCACATTAAATATGATCTCCCGTATATCTTTCCAGATATCTTTCCCTCCCACCTCCTGCCTCTGCCTTCTGGGCTCCCTTTAAAGGGCATGTAAAATGACAAAGCACAGCCAGGGATTTCAGTGTGGAAGGCCCAGCGCCTGTGCGCTGATGTGTTTGTCCAACCAGCCTGAGGTTTCCAGCAAAGTTCACTTAAGGGCAACGTTTCTGGACTAAGGATTTGGATTTGGGGGTGGGTAATGCTGGCATTTCCATCTGTGATGAAAAAGCAAAGGATTTACAAAGCAAAATGCTCTTCTCCTTTCAGACCTTCCTGCCTCCCTTCCCCCAGAAGCTCAGCTCCCTGCTGCTGGGACAACATCTCTCCTGTTGCCCGGACACCTGGAACACAGCCAAGCACTGAGTAGCTTCCATAATAACAGCCCGCATGTACTGACAGCATTGCTCCAAGTGCTCTTCATGTAGCAACTCATTAAATCTTTCTGATAAGCCTAAAAGATAGGGACTACAATTATCCCCACTTTACAAATGAGGAAACTGAAGCCCAGAGAGGTTATGGTAATCTCTCAGGAACATACAGCTATAGATGGAGGAGACAGGATTCAAATTCAGGCAGCCTGCACGCATTCTTCTTCAGAAAGCCTGCCCTAAGGTTTCAGTTTGGGATCCCAAGCTGTGGTACAAATCGAGATGAAAGCAGGTAAGGTAAATTCCCCAGCATGCAGGAAAGAAAACAAATCAATTTCTACACAAAGCAAACATCAGACAAGAAAGCAAAAAAGAATCTTTAAAAAAACCTTTTTTTTTTTGATCAATAGAACAAGAAATTAAAGCTGTATCAAAAGCCCAGGCTGGGTATAGTAATTAAAGGGAACACATTTTTTTCTTTGGTATCAAACAAATGAATAGATTTCAACTATGGCAAATTCCACAAATGTCATGAGAGAAGAGAGCAATATTCTGCATCTTCCCAAGCCTGTCTACCTTTGTTCATGCTGTTCCCTCTTCCAGGAATACCTTTCTTTCCTTCCCACTTAATAAACTTACTCTCAGCCTGAAGACCCAACTTAGACATGGCTAACTCTCTTCTCTGTGCTTTCAAAAACTCTGATTTTACCTTCTTTGTTGTACTGATTATGCTTCATAGTGCAGGGATTACAAACTCAAGTGCCACAAGACAAGCATAGGTAAAGAAAGTACATGAGGTGCAATATAATAGGGAGTGGTAGGGAGTGGGAAATGGAAAATTGTCTTGCCAAAGGTACAATCTACCACTTAGCTCCAACCAGCCATTGCCATATTTGAGTACTAGTCCTGTATTGCAAAAGATTCTGAGGTTTGTTGGTTTGCTTATTTTGTTGTTATTTTGTTTGTTTGTTTGTTTGTCTTGAGAGAAATCAGGTATGGTAGTTAATTTTATGTGTTAACTTGACAGGGCTAAGGGATGCCTTAGATAGCTAGTATAACATGTCTGGATGTGTCTGTGAGAGAGTTTCTGGAAGAGATTAGCATTTGAGTCAGTGGACTGAACGAGGAATATTGCCTGCCAATGTGGCTGGGCATCCTCCAATCCAATAAGGCTTCAAATAGAGCAAAAAGGCTGAGGAAGGGTAAATTTTCTCTCTCTTCTTCAGCTGAGATATCCATCTTCTTCTACCCTCAGACACTGACACTCCTGATTCTGGGGCCTTCAGACTCAGACTGAATTATGCCACTGGCCCCCCTTGCCCTCAGGCCTTCAGGTTTGTACTGGAACCATACCACCAGGTTTCCTCGACGTCCAGCTTGCACATAGCAGCCTATAGGACGTCTCAGCCTCCATAATCATATGAGCCAACCCCTCATACCTTTATATATATACACACACACACACACACACACACATATTTTAATGGTTCTGTCTCTCTGGAGAACCTTCACAAATACACCAGTAATCCAGATTTTTGTGGGGAAATCCCTCAATTTTAAAATATTGGCATCTAATTTTTTAATGGTTTAAATACTGTCTAGGTCACCAATAACTTCTGCCTATAGGCCACTTGCTTATGTGCTTGCCTCTACATCTAAATATTAAGGTCTTAGAGTTTCAACAACTCTAAGAACATGGACCCATGTTAAATCATGACATTGCCTCTTACCAGCCTGAGAGACTTCAGTACATTACTTAACCTTTCTGTGCCTCAGTATTCTTATCCTTCATGTATTCGGTGGAAAAATAATACCAACCCCCTAGGGTTTTTGTGAGAAGACCATTAGCTAATATGAATAAAGTGCTTAGAATACTGATTTGCTCAGGGTAATTCGCATTTGTCATAACTATGGTCATCACCATCATCATCACCATCATCATCATCTTTATATTCTCAGTACCTAGCATAATGTCTGGCACATAACAGTTGTGTATTAGATATTTATCAGCTGATTAATATTCCTATGATAGGCTAAAATTAAAATATTGAAATAAGCAGTTAGAAAACTTTAAATCTGACACAAGTTTTTCAATCTCTTCAAGATCTCCCAGGCAAACTCCCAGGTAGTTAGGTGTCTCTCCAGATGATTGAGGAGGAACACATTTGTTAAACAAAATTAACTCTGTAACTTGGATCTGTTGCAATCCTCTCTTAATAAACCTTTAGGTGACAAAGATAAAGAACTAACTAGCAACGTGCATAGCTAAAATACTCACCTTTCCAGACTCCCTTGCAACTAGAGGTGGCTGTGTGATACCTTTCTGGTCAAGGAGATAGAGATGGACATCCCTGGGCAGGCTGCCCCTTATCAAAGCAAAGATTCTCAAAGAAAAAGTGCCTTTGCCCTTCTTTTATTCTCCCTTCTTTCTATCTGGGATGTATATTGGGTTGGCCAAAAAGTTCATTTCATTTTTTTCCATAAGATGGCTCTAATAACACTTAGTTGTCTTTAACTTCGTTTGAAAGTCTTGTTATATTGTATTGTGACAGCTGTCATATCAGCATGCACTTTTTTTATTTTTAATGTTGTTCAAGCACAGTTGTCTCCATTTTCCCACCACCACTCCCCCCCACTGCAGCCATCCCCAAGCCCCACCCTTGATCATACCCCCGCTTTGGTTTTGTCCATGTGTCTTTTATGCATGTTCCTGAAAACCCTCCCCGCTTATCTCCCCATTATCCCCTCCCACCTCAGTGTGCATTTTTTAAAAACTTACCAAAATTGGTGAATTTTTGTGGAACCATTTTAATATTGAAGATGGAAGAAAATATGTGACATTTTTAGTATATTATGCTTTATTGTTTCAAGAAAGGTAAAAATGCAACTGAAACACATGCACAAAAAAAGATTTGTGCTATGTATGGAGAAGGTGCTGTAATTGATCAAATGCATCTAAAGTGATTTGCAAAGTTTTATGCTGGAGATTTCTCACTGAATGATGTTCCATGGTCGGGTACACCAGTTGAAGTTGATAGCAATCAAACTGAGACATTAATTGAGAAAATCAACATTATACCACACAGGAGAGAGCCAATATACTCAAAATATCCAAATCAATGAAGTTATTGGTGAAAATGAAAAATAGGTCTTTTATTTTACAGAAAAAAACTAAACAGACTTTTTGGCCAACCCAATACCTGGAAGTACAGCAGCTATCTTGAGACCATGAGAACAAAAGCCACACACAAAATGTTGCAGAACAAGGCATAGAGGGGTTTAATTCTTGAATGACTTCCTTGAACAGCTATACAGTTAGTTCTGTTGTAGTGCTTTTTTTAAATTTATTTCAGAGTAGTTGATATCATAGGGAATAATTAGAGCATAGTACAAATTTCATTTTTGCTTGTATGTGATTTCATTCATGAGAAAAACTAGGTAAATGCAGAGTACTGCATACTGCTGAACTGAGTCACATACATACCCTTCCAATATCCATTTCTACAAGCAAACTTCAGGTCTTTGTCAAGACAAAGTGCCACATTTATGAAATTCTTAGCCATTAGCATAAAAATATGCTACAATTTTATTGTTTTTCTGTCTTTTGTTAATGTGTTCTTGATGAAGTTTTTGAATGTTAGGGCACAACCCTATTTTCCCAGTAAGTTTGTGGTTTCTATGGTATAATTTTCATGGCACAGTGATTTTTATTTTTTAATTATATTTTATTGATTATGTTCTTACAGTTGTCCCAATTTTCCCCCCTTGACCCCTCCTCCAGTCAGCATCCCCCACTCCCTCAGAGCAATCCTCATACAATTGTTCATGTCTATGGGTCATGCGTATGTTCTTTGGCTACTCCATTTCCTATACTGTACTTTATATCCCCATGGCTATTCTGTAACTACCTTTTGTACTTCTTAATCCCCTCACCTCTTCACCTGTACCCCATATCCACCCCCCAATCTGGTAACCATCAAAACATGTTCTGTATCCATGACTCTGTCTCTGTTCTTCTTGTTTGCTTAGTTTGTTTTTAGATTCAATTGTTGATATATATTTCTTACCATTTTATTGTTCATTGTTTTGATCTTCATCTTTTTCTTAAGTAAGTCCCTTTAACATTTCATATAATAATGGTTTGGTGATGATGAACTCCTTCAGTTTTTTCTTCTCTGGGAAGCTTTTTATCTGCCCTTCAATTCTAGCCGACAGCTTTGCTGCATAGAGCAATCTTGGCTGTAGGTCCCTGCTTTCCATTACTTTGAATATTTCTTCCCAATCTCTTCTAGCCTACAAAGTTTCTTTTGAGAAATCAGCTGATGGTCTTATGGGAACTCCCCTGTAGGTAACTAACTGCTTTTCTCTTGATGCTTTTAAGATTCTCTCTTTATCTTTAACCTTTGACATTTTAAATATGCTGTGTCCTGGAGTGGGCCTCTTTGCATCCATCTTGTTTGGGACTCTCTGTGCTTCCTGGACTTCATGTCTATTTCCTTCACCAAATTAGGGAAGTTGTCTTTCATTATTTTTCCAAACAGACTTTCAATTTCTTGCTCTTTCTCTTCTCCTTCTGGCACCCCTATGATGTGAACGTTGTAACTCTTGAAGTTGTCCCAGAGGCTGCTTATACTACCCTAGTTTTTTTTATTCTTTTTTTCTTCTCATTGCTCTGACTGGTTGTTTTTTGCTTCCTTATGTTCCAAATCATTAATATGATTATCAGCTTTATCTACTCTACTGTTATTTCCCTGTAAATTGTTCTTCATTTCAATTAGTGTATCCTTTGTTTCTGACTGGATCTTTTTTTATGCTGTTGAGGTCCCCACTGAGTTCTTTGAGCATCCTTATAACTGGTGTTTTGAACTCTGCATTTGATAGATTGTTTATCTCCATTTAGTTTAGTTCTTTTTCTAGAGTTTTGATCTGTTCTTTCTTTTGGGCCATGTTTCTTTGTCTCCTCATTTTGACAACTTCCTTGTATTTGTTTCTATGTATTAAGTAGAGTTGCTATGACTCCCTGTATTGGTAGCATGATCTAATGTAGTAGGTGTCCTCTAGGGTCCAGTGGCACAGCCTCCCCTATCACCCAAGCTGGGTATTTGATGTGTGCCCTTCAGGTGGGCTGAATATACCCTCCTCTTGTACATAAGCCTTGATTGCTGTTGGCAGGTCAATGGGAGGGATTTACTCAAGCCAGTCCATTGCAAGGACTGGCTGTGACCACTGACCACCAACCTCTGTCCTCCATGGAGGATCAGCTGTACAGGAGCAGAGTGGTGGTGCTCCAACATAGTCTGTAGCTTTTCACTGGGTGTGTAGGCTCTGGGGTTTCCTAGGTGGTACAGGCCAAGGTCAGCAGTCACCTGTGTTTTCTCCAAGCCCACCCTGTCTGAGCTATAAAGCAATCTGAGATGGCTGGTACTTATGCTGGGTTTGGAGATTCCCAGGTGAAGCTAAGCTGTGAATCTAGGCTGGTTGCTGCTAGTGCCAGGCCTGGGGCCACTTAGCAAGAGGTATGGGGGGCAGGGGCTCACTAAAGTCAGCTGTTGCTTGTTTGAGAGGATTTAGGAAGTTGTGAACCTTGAGCCAGGACTAGCCATTTATATGGAAAAGCACCTTGGGTGGGCCCATAATTTGGGTGGGATGGAGTCTCTGGGTATCTCCAGGGTGGGGCAAACAGTATTAGCCAGGTTGATGGAGTCTCAGATATGGCACCCACCTGCCAGCTCTGTGGATCTGTGAGGGAAGGGTTCAGAAAAGGGACAGTGGTCTCTGCCCACTGTTCTGTCTGGGAGAAAGCTGTCCCCCAGCTCTCACCTTGATGCAAGACAATTCTGTTCCTCCCTGTATGCCAGTTGTTCTTTTCAAGCTGCTACCCTGGTGCTGGAGCTCAGAGGCAGTGAATCTGAGTAAGTCTCTGTGTGGATTCTTTAAGAGGAACTGCTTGGGACCACAGAAATTTCTTCCACCAACTCAATCCCCACTGGTTTTTACAGCCAGAAGTTATGGGTACTTATTTTCCTGACACTGAAACCTTGGGATGGCAGCCCGGTGTGAGGCTGGGACCCCTCACTCCTGAGATATCTCTCCAGAAGTTTTATCCACCACACATAGAGGTAGGACCAGCTTGTTCCATGCCTGCACCCCTCCTACCAGTCTGGAAGGATATGGTTTCTTACTTCCATAGTTGTCGACTTGCATTCAACTTGATACCTTATGGTTCTGAGTGATGGTTATTCTATATTTTATTTGTAATTTTGATGTGGTTGTGCAAGGAGGCAATCTGTGCTTACCTATGCTGCCATTTTGACTGGCAGTCAAGCACAGTGATTTTTAGCAGATATGTCCATTATACTCAACTGACTCTATTTTGACTCTATTTACTTTTGAGCTTCTTGTCACATGAAAAAAAGTTACACCCTGGCTTATGTGGCTCAGTCAATTGAGCACCAGCTGGCAAACTGAAAGGTTTCCAGTTCAATTCCCAGTCAGGGCACATGCCTAGGTTGCAGGCCAGGTACCCAGTTGGGGAGATGGAATGGGGTGAAGTAGAGGCAACCAATCCCCATTTGATGTTTCTCTCCCTTTCTTTCTCTACCCACCTTTGCCTTTCTATAAAAATAAATTTAAAAATTAAAAAATCTTTTTTAAAAGAGTCATAATGTATCTCTTCCCAAGCCATAGGAAGTTCTCCCTCAATGACTCAGGGAGTGTGAGGCTTTCCCCACTCTGACACTACTCTGCCCCCACTACCACAGGTGCTAGTGACCTAAGAAGTGCATCAAAGAAACTTCTAATACAGGATTTCATCTGAGGTCAACTTTTCAGTAACACATTGAAAAGATTGCCTGTGATAGGAAATTGACCCCATTGTTCTCAAACCCATAACCTAAGAGTTGAGTTAAGGTCTTAAGCTCTCTGGACATGTGAGTCTGCCTCATCTGCTCAAGCCAGAGATGCCTCTCAGGCACCAATCATTGTCAGGAAATTTACCTTTATTACTCTTATTCTTGTTTCTTATTGGTGGGGAAATAAGATGTATAGACACCTGGGGTTCTATAAAAATTATCATGCAAGGGTTCTAGAACTTTTAGACGACGTCTTCATGAACGATGCATGCTGCCTGTCTGAGTAAGATTTCCAGCTCAGCTTTGGGTTCAACATGTGGGCAAAAATGCCCAAATCATATAAACAGAATCTATCACTTTATATTTTTAATATGCTTATTGATTTCTGAGAGAAAGAAAGGGGGAGACAGAGATAGAAACATTGATGTGAGAGAGAAACATCAATCAGTTGCCTCCTACACGCACAATGACCAGAGATCAAACGTGCAACCTAGGTATGTGCCCTGACCAGTAATCAAACCCCAACCTCTTGGTACATGGAACAATGCTCTAATCAACTGAGCCACACCAGCCAGGGCAAACCAATCACTTTAATTCTTTCAAACCAGTGGTCTTTGCCTTCATTTAAAGCACAGTTGCTACCCTGGATGACTGGGTTCTGGGAGCCATGACAGAATTATGAAATCAAAGTTTTTCATGTCCTGCCCTCCTATCTGCCCTGCCACTTCTCCCTTCCTGTTTTCAGCTCCCCTGCCTCCCCAACCTGCCATTTAAACCAGGCAGGGGAGAAATGATGACCATGATTAGTCCCCCATGCTGCTCCATTTGAAAGGGGTTATTCCTCAGGAGGCAGAATGTGTCCCTGATGGTCAGGAAAACCTGTTCAGCAGTGCAGGCCTCAGTGGTTGGAGAGATGCAGGAGAGGTGGGAAGGAAGGAAGACGTGCTGAGAACTGACAAAGCTGTTGGCCTCAAGAGTCCTTGAGTGAATAAACCCTGATTAAAGTCTCTGAAGGAGATGAGGGAGAACAGCCACAGCCTGCTTCCTGAAGTGGCTCCAAGCAAGTGTACTTCTAGAGATGCAAGGTGAGGAGTTTGATGATTTTCCTTTTGAGGCATAAATGGGGAAATGAAGCCATTTGCCATGGTCTCCCACCCCCATATGATATGATATGCACAGTTTCCTCGGGAACAGAGTGACAGGAGCCTGTACTTCAGGAGACTATTGCCCCCAGAGCTATACAGAGCTTGTAGCCAACCCTACTGCTGGTGTGCAATTCCCTGGATTTTGTATGGAAGCTAGGGATGGGGAGTGGGGGATGTACCCACACAAATGCAATTCATCTGTGAATTATTTCACATAATAGCCATTTTTAAAAGCCTGACTGATGTTTTAATTAAAATTATAAAATAATGTTTTATGAGGATGACAAAAAGGTTAAAGAGACCCAAATTTTCATCTATAATAATAGAAAATCGGTGATTACTGTTTCAAAATGATAAATCAAAAACTAGAGTAGCTACAATATCACTTAGAAATATGGAGGTAAGGACACTTGTACAAGCAATAGAGAACCTCTGCTCTAAAGTGTCCTAAATCTGTTCACTAACTTATAGGTAAATTATACCCTTGTATTAATATGGTATGTATGACCCTTCTTAAGTGGTTCAGCAAAGACTCAACCACAGTGAACTTTCCACTCTGTCTAGAAACATCCATGTCTCATATCCGTGATTTTCCTTTTGCCTGAAAAGTGCTTCCTCCATTTCTCCATCTGGTGAACCCTGTTCAAAACCTCACTCCAAACAAAACTAATCACTTCTTCTCTGGTTCCTGTAAAATGGTGCTCACTCCTCAATCTAGCAGTAGGTAACTCTTCTGGAGTATCACCTCAGGCTGGCCACATGGTTGGCTCTGGGAAGGGCTAGAGAAGTAAGCCCAGCTAATCAAAGCCAATGAGCGGCAGTTCCAACACCCTTGTTGAAATGCAGGGAAATAATCTCTTTCCACCAAAGTTTCTAAAAGATGAGAATATGGGCTTAGATTTGCTGACAGTGGTCTTATCCCCAATGGAAAAATTTGACTGAGTGAGACCAACACAGGAAAAAAACCCAAGAGGCAGAGCAAGCCATATTTTTATTATAGTAAAATACCCATAAAATTTACCATTTTAAAGCATGCGATTCAGTGGCATTTAGTACACTCACAATATCATGCCACTATCACTAGTTTCAGAATGGTTTTATCATCCCAAAAGGAAACCTGCTACCCAATTAGCTATCATTCCCCATTCATTAGTTCTCCCACCCGCCTTGGTAACTACTAACCTAATTTCTGTCTCTATGAATTTGCCTATTTAAAATATTTCATATCAGGAGAATCATACAATACTTGTCCTTCTATGTCTGGCTTATTTCACTTACTTTAATGTTTTCAAGAATCATCTATTTTGTAACATGTATCAGAACTTTCTTTTTATGGCAGAATAATATTCTCTTGTATGTATATAACACATCTTGTTTACGCATTCATTTATTAATGGACATGAATCATTTTCATATTTTTTGTATAAATATTAGTTTACATTTGTCTGTTTGAGTTCCTGTTTTCAATTTGGGGGCGGGGAGTACATACCTAGGAGTAGAAATTGTGGTTCATGTGATAATTCAATGTTTTCTTTCTAAGGAACGACTAAACTTTTTCATTGAAGCTGCATCATTTTCCATTCTTACCAGCAATTCACAAAGGTCCCAATTTCTCTACAACCTCACCAATTCTTGTTAGAATGATGATGATGATGATGACAATCCTTATTATTATTACCATTCTTGTGGATGTAAGGTTACATTTCATAGTAGTTTTGATTTGCATTTTCTTACTGAATGATGACATCAAACATTCTTTAATGTGCTTTTTGGCCATTTTTTTTTCATTTTATTTTTGGCCATATATCTTCTCTGGATAAATATCTATTTAAGTCTTTTGCCCATTTCTTTTAATTGGGTGATTTGGAGAGACATGATCTTGATGACATCATTTGAACCCTGGATCCAGCCATCCATGAAGTCTCGCCCTTGTCAGTTACAAGTCAACATATCTCTTTTTGTGTTTCAGACATGTTCAATGTGTCTGTGTCACTCACAATCAAAAACTCCTGACAAATAAGCTAAGTCTAGAGCAACAAATCTGTATTCAATCTACAACTGAAGTCACCAAACAGTGGCCCATTAAATGAATTGTTCCTGCAGTTGTATTTATTTCTTCCAGAACCTTTTTTAAATGAAGGGAGGTTTTTTTAGGGCAGTGAAAATACTTTGCATGATACTATAATAGTGAAATGTATGCTGTTTTTATCCAGATCCAAATCTGTAAAATTACAACACCAAGAGTGAATCCTAGGTAGGTTCACCCTTGGTTAAAAAAAAAAAAATTCCGCTCGGTCGAGTGATGTTGATAATGAGGGAGCCTGAGCATATGTGGGGGTAAGGGGTATGTGAGAAATTTCTGTATCTTCCTCTCAATTTTGTTGTAAACCTAAAATTGCCCCTCCAAAATAAATTCTTTTTTAAAAAATTAGAGAGTTTTAACTATAAGCCAAGGAATGACAGTGAGCTGGGGCCAACCAGAAGCTGTCTCCTTAGGCTTATCAAGTATCCTCTGGTTTATTAAAGTTCTAACTTTTCCATTTCATTAATGGATGTTTCCTGACCAACCTCTGCAAGATTTTGAGTTTACAATTCTTGACTTAAAAGATGCATGAATTTAGCCAATTCTCTTACTCTCCTTTTTCCTCAGTGGTTAAAGTGAGAGTGATAATACTTCAAAGGTTAATGTGTGGTTTAGGTACCAAATAATAAAAGTTATTATTGCTATTTCTTTGTTATCATTATTGATGACTGTCAATGTGGCAGACAAATTCTTAGGGTGGCCCCCATCACCCCACCTCCTGGTGTTCACATCCTTTTGTGTTCCCCTTCCTTAAGTGTAGAAGGAACCACAACTTGCTTATAATCAACAGAATATGGCTGAGGTGACAGGATATCCATGAATATGTGACATAGGCTTGTAGCACCTCTCCTGTTGGAGACTTTCTTTTGTTGACCTTGAGAAAGCAAGTGATGATGTTGAAAAGCTCCATGTCAAGGGGAATTAGAGGCAGCCTCTGTGAGCTGAGGACAAGAAACTGAAGCTCTTAGTCTCATAGCAAGGAACTGAATTTTTCCAAAAATCACCTGTCCTTGGAAACACATCCTTCCCCAGTTGAGTGTCAGATGAAACCACAGCCCCAATTGACACCTTGATTGTAGTCTTCAGAGGACCCAGCTATGCCATGTCCAAACTTCTGACCCAGAGAAACTGTGAGATAATGAATACGAATTGTTTTAAGCTGCTAAGTTTATTGTAATATTGCTATGGAGCAAAGGATAACTAGTACATTAAGTATTAATTACCAAGTATTAATGTACATGAATCATCAGGAAGAATATAGAAGGAAAATTCTAGATAAGAAGAGAAAAAAATGACTTGTAGTAGATTTTTAATAACTCCTGAACAGCAATCAGTCACACAGACAAGCATCACAAAATGTTTCATTTCCCCAGTTTCCAAGGACGGTTTGCCTCCTTTCTGATTTTCCCCAAACAAACACTGCTTTTGACTGTCAATGAGAAGTTTTATGCAAATGAGACATCCCCCTGGAAAAGATGGATGATCCCAGGGTTGGAGAGCAAAGAAGAAATCTTTTTCAGTGGCTCCTAGCCAAGGCGCTTATGAAACCAATATTTCAGGCTTTAACTTATAATGAAACACCCAGCTTAGACTTGATAAAGTTCATCGTTGGCGAAAGGAAAAAGAAGGAGAGACAGCCCCCATATCGAAGCTGCTGTACAACCATATTTGAAGCTGCAAGTGCAGAGATTAATGGCTCCTTACAGCCACAAATACATTTTTTTCTCTTTGATGAGTCCCGGCAGACAGAAATCTGGTTATAATTGGATGTGTTGCAATATTGCTTTTCATTTACAATTACAGTGCCTAGAAAATTAAAAGGAATAGCATAGGTCTGAGTGCAGTGTTGACTGAAAATCATGCCCATCAATGTGCCAGAAATGGCAGGTCTTACTAGCTCCTCTCCCTTCTCTCACTTGGCACCTGCTTTGCAAGGAAATGGGTGCCTTGGGAGGAGGCAGGCACTGGTAGATTGCAATTGCCACCCTTCCTTTGGCTGATATTCATAGCAGGGCACACTTCATCTTCTTCTCTATGTTCTGCCTATCTCAGATTATGATATAATTATCCAAGCTCAGGAATCAAGAGAAAAAAGAAACTCTAATTTCTCCTCCTTATCTCTGCCACCTCCCTTCTCAGTTCTCCACACTGGAGTAAATGGTCATTCCTCAGACCTTCATGTTTACTTATTTCCATGATATCCTCTCTGTGAATGCATTTACTAATGGAGGAGGATGTCAAAGAAAATAATGTATGTAGAAGTGCCCCGTGCATTGTAGGTGCTTAATAAATGTGTAATTCCTTCACTCCTTCCCATTACTCCCTATCTTCTAACCCTGGCCTCACTCACATTCTCACTGAAATGCTTCAGAATTTGTCCCTGACTCTAATCCATCACTTCTCAAAATGTGAAGTGTGGTTCCCCAGACCAGCAGCATCAGCACCACCTGAGACCATGTTAGAAATGCGAACTCGGGCCCCTGTCAAGACCTGCTGAATCTGAAACTTGGAAGCTGAGAACTTGCAACCTGAGTGTTAACGAGCCACCCAGAGGATTCTGAGGCAAGCTCAAGTGTGATAGATGACCACTATTCTAATCTCTTTTATTGCCTGATGGATTATCCAGATCAATTCACTTTACAACAAATTCTAGATTTACGGGAATTGTTTTTGAAAAAGCAGAAAGCCAGTTGTCAAAGCTGAGAAATCTATTCAAGAAATTTCTCTTGCTACATATGGATTGTGAGAGGCTTTAGTTTGAATATTAAATATAACTTATTGGTGAGTTATTCTCTAGCTCCACTCTGTGGATCTTTTACATCTATACATTTCTGCATTCAGAGGTGTGCTGGTGTTTAACAACTGGCTCTCTGGAAATAAGTTGTCCTGGTGTGTATAGCATTTGCCAATTACCACAATGTAAACACTCCCACTAAAACCTATGTCAGGCTACCAATATGACATCACCACACACAGAGTTGGAAAAAGACACATGCAATTGGTTCTTGCAAGCCAGCACCAGCTAGTTCCAGCACCTCACTGTCTGCTTTTCAACTAGAACAAACCTTCCTCATTCTGGTAGAGAGTATGTCATCAGCTTCTTCAGCATTTCCCCCCAAGGGCCCTCCTGTGAAGGAGAGGATATTTAAGCCTCATTTCTTAGGGGAGTAGGACACTTGACTCTCTCCAACAGTTCTGTCCCTTCTGTTCATGCCAGCCCCATGGGAAGAGGACTTGCTGTATTTGGATGGGGACAGCTTGAGACAGCAGGATATATTTGACTAATCAGCAGGATACTGTAATAAAGGTATGAACCAGCTAGACCCTTCCGTTTTTGCCTCTGTGCCCATAGAGGGTGGGCCCCCTTCCCACTTCTATTTCTCTTTCCCTGTCATGACACAAGAAGACAGAGCAACACCTGGCTTCTCCTCCAATGGCTGGTGGTGGAGTCTGTGGTGCCAGAGTGGCTCACACACCCAACCATTATGAATTCTTGGGAGTACACTCCAGGAAGCCCTCTTGGACTTCCATAACTGGACACACATACAAGAGAAGTCCACTTCTGTAGAATCAGAAGGCACCAGGCAACCTTAAGGGTATGTCCACCCTTAAGGCAGCTTGCAATTCACTTCCCTCTTGACCATTGTTTTGTTTTTGTTTTTGTTTTTTTGGGGGGGTGGGGAACAACTCTAGCCACAAACCCTGAAGCCCTAACCCCTAACTCATTGCTTTGAAAAAAGCAAGGCCCTAGCTAGTGTAGCTCAGTAGGTTGGAGTATTGTCCCATAGACTGAAAGATCACATGTTCAATTCCCAGTCAGGGCACATACCCAAGTTGTAGGTTCAATCCCTGGTAGGGACTCATATGAGAAGGCAACTGATCAATGTTTCTCTCTCTCTCTCTCTCTCTCTCTTTCTTTCTCTCTTCTTCTCTCTCTAAAAACAATAAAAATGTCCTCAGGTAAAGATAAAAAATATATATTTATAAAAAAAGAGCATGTACTTAATTCTTTATGGCATAAGAAGAGCCTGGGTTTGGTGTCAGTCCTGAGTTTAAATCCCACCTGACCACTTATGGGCCAATGGCTCTTGAGCAACCAAACAACCATTCTTAGCCTCAGTTTAATCTATAAAATGGTAATTGTAAGAACCACCTTTCAGAAGGATTTGAATTGAATGAGATGATATACATAAAGCAGCTAGATTGGTGTCTGGTAGATAGTGGGTGCTCAACAAATAGACACTTTATAAGCCTTGTTTTATGGTGTCTTGAGCCAAAAGGCTCAAGTTCAACCCAGTTTCTCAAGTTCAGCTTTTTAAGAGCACGTCAGCCCTAGAGATCCTATATGTCTTTCCTGCCAAATCCCTCCCTGGGACAGCAGGCCCTGTAGGGGAAGGTGGCCCCTGTCTCAAGCCCAGTCCCACTTGGTAGCTGCAGTACAGGTCCCTCCACCCCCAAGCCCAGCCCATTCAGGCCAAGTTTTCCTCTACACAAAGTAATTTGCAGTCAAGGGGCCATTCTCTGTACCACCTAGCAGACCTCCTTCAGGGAAGGAGGGCCAAATCTAAGTTCTCTGCCTCCCATTTAAGGGCCCTACAAATCAAGGGATGCAATTCAGCATTTGTTTCAGTGTGCCTGACACTTAAAAATATCCTTACATAAGGATGGGCACACCCAGGAGCAAAAAAGGAACCTCAAGTGCGGTAAAGAGACATTCTGTTGCTTCTCACTGAATGTGCACACAAATCCCCTGGGGATCATGTTAAAGACAGACTCTTAATAACAAGAATCTGGGGCAGGGCCTGACATTCTGCATTTCTGTCAACTCCCAGGTGAGGCCAATGCTGTAGGCCCATGGGCTATACTTTTAAAGCAAAGTATTGGACAGTAATGAGAGTGCAGTCTGGGAAACTGAGGAAATACAGGCCTGCAAGGTATAAAGCCCCAGTCAACTGACTTCAAAAGAAAATGAGGTTCTCGAACAACTCATGGCAAAGGAGGCATTTAAAAATGAGAAAAGTTTGGCTTCTGACTTTATAAAAACCTTAGGAAGATAATGTTAAACTTATTTACATTTTTATATTTTGATCTTTTAAAGTTATTGGCGGTGTGCAAATGCCATCCTTTTCTTTTATGACTCCATGCTTTTGTCACCATGATGAAATCCAGTCATAAATTATAGTTATTGTGATTTTGAATTTAATTTAGAATTTTCTTTTATGTTATAATCCTACTTAGAGGGATGTGAAAAGTCAATATATCATACTTTTATATTTTATTGGTTAGTATTTAAATACAATTGTTCACTTGACTACTCACTGATTGCTTTCTTAGGTGTCATCTCTTGTGATACTATTTTTCTCCACCACACACAAAATATTTTAGGCCATAAAATTTTGTGATAAATAGTAATTCTCGTTAGAAAACAATGCATTAGCAATTCCATTGAAGAATTTCTTAAAATTGACTCTTCAAAAATGCTATAATGTGGGTGTGTCTACACAACATCAAAAACATCTGTAGCAAACTCTTCTGTCTACACTGGGTCTTAGGATAGTTACATATCTGAAGACACAGAGGAAAAAGCACCTTGGCAAGTGACTGACTTTTATTTAACAGCCTGCCCACAGGTAAACCATACCATATAACAAAGCAGGAGTTAAAATATCTGAAGATGAATAAGAAGCCAGCAAAACCACAAAGCACCCAAACATCCTGATGAAATTTTAGTCCAGTTGAATCTAATTAGCAGCAGCCTCCAATGCAATCCAGACCAGAGCTGGAAATAGAGGTGAAAATACCGCCAGGTCGGTTCTATATTAGAGATGATGACACTGTCAAGTTTAAAGTAGAACTTGGCTAATTCTGTTGCAATGTGTCCCACATTGAAAAGGTATAACTGATTATTTCAGAAAGCAGGACTCCAGTGAGGCAACCCCAGATATACCAGGCAATTATTGTCACACTAATGCTGCATAACCAATATTCTCCTTCCTCCACCCCCAATCTCAGTGACTTACAAAAGCAAGCTTTTATTCCTGTGTTCACAGGTCTGTTGATTGGATGGTTTGGCTGATCTAGGCTGCAATCAGTGGGGCCTTGACTCCAAGCTCTAAGTTCCTTCAGTTTAGGTTTGCTCCACGGCCCCACACTGAAGGAACAGTGGTTTCATGTTACTAGAATGCAAAAGGACAAGTGCTACTATACAAGCACATTGCAAGTCTCTACTCATGTGACAAGCTCTGAAATCCCACTGGCTAAAGCAATGACACAGCTGAACCCTAAATCAGGAAATGGGGTCAAGGATTGAAGAATTGGGACCACTAATGTAATCTACCATACTAGATACACCAGTGTTTCTCAATCTTATTTTCATTGTCATACCCCCAATTGACCTTTCTAGACTTTTCCTCTAATCTACGCTCCTTCCATGAAATGTTAATACCACAGATATCCTGGATAAAAGTTTTTGTACTGTGTTTTTATATACATAAAAGCATGAGATTTATTTACACATCCCCAAAGCCAAGATTTGTCCCCTTCGAGGCAATAGTGCCCTGTTGAGAATGCAAGAGGTGTACTTTACCAGAACTAAAGGTAAAGTCCACTCATTCATTTCCACCAAGCACTATAATTTGAACTCACTTCCACTGCTTTATGGAAAGAAGAATCCTGCCACACATTTTTATTCCCAGCTGATTTGTTATACACATCTACTTAAGTGCCTCATCACCTGGTTTTCACGTTGACATGCACCATTTTTGTTTAAAGAAATCATCTTATTTTAGGCACAAAAGCCCTTCAAATGCAGCAGGAGTGTTATTACCAGTTTATGGAAGTTTGCATGGCCTCTCAAACAACCAGAAAATCAGAGCCTACACTTGCTACCAAGATCCTGGCTGCAGCTGGAAGCGTCATCTTCTATTAGGGCAAACACAGTTTGCAGCTAACTTCAGTGCATGCTGCAAATGCCTATTGATATTACTACCTTAACATTAGAACCTAATTCCCCCTTAATAAAAACACTGCCATTTTCACATTAATTACAATGGTGACTAATGTGCCTACAAGCACATCACAAAGTCAGTGATGTCTCTGCATCCATTAGGAATCACATTTGGCAGCTAGTGACAAATCTTTAAAGGCTAACAGTGGTTTAAACAAATTCAGGTGTTTTTTTTCATACATAAATAAGCCCAGAGATATACAGACCTAGGCTAGAAGTAGCCTCATGTGCATCATGAAATTAAGCTTCTGCTTACTCCTACACTGTTATCCTTAGCATATGGCTTCCAGCCTCAGTGTTGTCTCATGGTAAAAAAAAAGACTGATAGAGGTCCAGGTATTACATCCATGTACCAGGCAGAAAAAAGAAAAATTTGAAGGGTGTGCATTTCAGCTGATTCCATTGAGTTATTTTATTTTAGGTTCTACTGATGTTATTTGTGTGTATCATCTAAAATTATCTCATGCACCATGGGAGGTACATATTACCCACTTTGACCACAAGTGCATGGGTGCACAATTGTCACTCTTGAGTCTGTCTGCTCATAAACACCTCTATCCCCCATATGGCAGTGTCCTTCATTCTCCCCAAGTGCACCCCCATGAAGTGTGCATTTTACTCTATTGTGACATTCTCTATTGAAGACCTGGGTCAAACAGAGAAGGAAACTTCAATTTTGGAAGGAAAAGTTTAAAGTCCTCACTGCTAGGGCTTTTCTTTGAGTTGCGAAAGAAAGCCACCTAAAAATATGAAGTGTTTAAAAGAAGCAAATCCTTCAGATGCCATCATTCCTGCTCCTGATCTGGCTTACCCAAATGCAGGTCTGCAATTTACAGACCTCCCCCTCCCCCCAATTTTTTCCCCAGATTTCTCTGTTCAAATCTTTATCACCTTTCTGGGAAAGTGGGAAGGGGAGCCACTATTTTCTTAAAAAGAAAAAACACCCTCCCAGGACATTCCTCCCTTCCCTCTGTCCAATTTGCTATGCCCTGAGGCTGAGTCAGTTTGCAACTAGAGAAGAGTTTGCTAACTGCCTTACAATTTTCACTTCCTCTCTTCCCCACTAAAAGAACCTCAGTCTTAGGACACAAAGGTTTTGGAGAAAGAACAGAGAGTAGCCACTGGGATACCAGTGCTGAATCATCCCCCATAGGGCAGCAGCCATCCTGCTCAGACAGACCACTCCCTCTGAGCAGCAGCCTCCAGAGGGGAAACAATAGCCCTGACCCCAGGAGGCATCCTGCCCTGCCCTATGGTGCTTAATCCTGACTGCTGAGTGCAGACTGGATTAACAACTGAAGGGGACAACCACAGACAGTAGATCCCTGGAACTCTCAAACAGGCTGCCTAAGATCAGACAGGGTCAACATCTGACATCACCAGAGGCAGATCCAGAAAGAAAAAATAGTGCTAAAAACTAGAAGCTACCGAGATGAAATCCATTGTAGTCTTCTCTATGATTTGCAATATGTTCTTTCCTGCATAGCTTTTTAATATTCATTTCTGGTCCATCAAGTTTGTGCATATTTCATCTTCTTCATTCCAATTTTTATTCATGATGTAAATTTTACTTTCTCTCTTCACATTGCTCTGACTCCCAATTCTTATTAGTGCTCCTTCCTCTACCCTCTCAAAATCATTTTTCTTTCAGTGAGTCATCTCATATTCACTCTCTTTTCTTATAATAGTCTTAATCTCTTTACATCCTAATTAATACTGGTTCATTTGCTGTTGATAGTGGTATTACCAGTGGGGGAGTTATTTTTGCAGGTGTGGTATTTTTCCTGGGCTTTGTGGTTTTGTTTTGGCAGTACCTGCATAAAAGCATACAGACGTGGTGGGCAGAGGGACTCTCAGTCAACCAGATGGAAGGAACGATCCACCAAAGAATGACCCAACAACTATGAAAAACCAATTACACCCAGAAAGCCAACATAAACAGCATAAAGGGCATCCCAAGAGCATCAATTTCAGGAGATCGAGGAGACTGCACCACTGAATCTCACAGGTCTCCTCCCATAGAAGATCACACCACAAAGTCAGGGAGTCAAAACAGATTATTTTAAGAAGCAGAAGATAACAAGAAGTGTCTCACAAACAATGGAAGACAAAGAAACAACCCCCTATCAAAAGGAAAGGAGGAATCCTCAGAAAGTGCTAAATGAAATGGAGGCAAGTAAACTATCAGATACTGAGTTCAAAACAATGGTTATAAGGAAGCTCAATGAGCTCAGTGAGCATTACCAAAAACTACAGGGAAGCTATGAGGAACTTACTACAAACAATATCAGCATGAAAAAGGACATAGAAACAATCAACAAGAGCGAAGAGAACATGAAGAACACAGTTTCTAAATTGAAGAACACAGTAGAAGGAATCAAAAGCAGGCCAGATGAAGCAGAGGACCTAATCAGCAAGCTGGAGGATAAGGCAGAAAAAAAGTCCCATAAAGATCAAGAAAAGGAAAAAAGACTCACAAAGAACAAAGAGGGGTTAAGGGAAATGCAGGACAACATGAAATGTAATAATATCTGTATAATAGGGATACCAGAAGAAGAAGAGGAGCAAGGAAGATAAAACCTGTTTGAAAAGTTAATGACAGGAAAGAAACTTCCCTAATTTGATGAGAGAAAAAGTCTCATAAGTCCAGAAATCACCAAGGGTTCCAATCAAGAGGAACCCAAAGAAGCCCACTCCAAGACACACCATAATTAAAATGGCAAAGTTAGGAGACTTCCGGCCAAGATGGAGGCATAGGTAGACACATTGTGCCTCCTCGCACAACCAAAATAAGGACAACAAAAATTTAGAAACAAAAAAACAACCAGTACTGTCAGAAAATTGAACTGTGTGGAAGTCTGACAACCAAGGAATTAAAGAAGAAACATTCATCCAGACCTGTAGGAGGGGTAGAGTCGGGCAGCCGGGTGGAGAGTGCTCTCAGCAAAGTGGCGGCTGGCGGACCCTGGGCCCACAAGGTGGCAGCAGGCTGACCCAGCAAGGTGGTGATTGTGGAGGGGCGCAGCACACAAGGTGACGGGCAGACCAGGTGGCCCCACATTCATGCACAGATAAACCAGGAGAAACTGGGGAGCAAGACAAACCACACAACCCAGGGTTCCAGCGCAAGGAAATAAAGCCTCAAAACACCGATTGAAAACAGCTGTGGGGGCTGAGGTGCCAGGAGAGACACCCAGCTTCACAAGAGAGTTTGTCGGAGAGACTCACAGGGTCCCAGGACACACATAAACCCACCCACCCAGGAATTAGCACCAGAAGGGCCCAGTTTGCTTGGGAGAAGCAGTGGAAGTTACTAAAATCCGGCAGCAAGGGGAGCAAGTGCCATTCTTCTTCCTTCCTGGACCCCTCCCCCACATACAGGATCACAACCCAGCAACTGGGTTGCCCTGCCCTGGTGAACACCTAAGGCTCCACCCCTCATTACAAAACAGGTGTGTCAAGACAAAAAAAATGGCCCAAATGAAAGAACAGAGATCAAAGCTCCAGAAAAAAAATACAACTAAGCAATGAAGAGATAGCCAGCCTATCAGATGTACAGTTCAAAGCACTGGTGATCAGCATGCTCACAGAACTGGTTGAATTTTGTCACAAATTAGATGAAAAAGTGAAGGCTATACTAAGTGAAATAAAGGAAAATGTACAGGGAACCAATAGTGATGGGAAGGAAACTGGGACTCAAATCAATGGAGTGGATTAGAAGGAAAAAGAGAAACAACCAAACAGAAAAGAAGAAACAAGAATTCAAAAAAATGAGGAGAGGCTTAGGAACTTCCAGGACATCTTTAAACATTCCAACATCCAAATTATAGGGATACTAGAAGGAGAAGAGGAAAAGCAACAAATGGAAAACTTATTTGAACAAATAATAAAGGAGAACTTCTCCAATCTGACAAGGGAAATAGACCTCCAGGAAGCTCAGAGTGTCCCAAAGAAGTTGGAGCCAAGGAGGAACACACCAAGGCACATCAGAATTACATTAGCCAAGATTAAAATGAAGGAGAGAATCCTAGAAGCAGCAAGAGAAAAAGAAACAGTAACCTACAAAGGAGTTCCCATCAGGCTGTCAGCTGATTTCTCAAAGAGACCTTACAGGCAAGAGGGGGCTGGAAAGAAGTATTCCAAGTCATGAAAGGCA
>CM052540.1:97489988-97516865 GCA_028533065.1 Trachops cirrhosus
GAAATGTTAAAGGGACTTATCTAAGAAAAAGAAGATAAAAAGATGAACAGTAAAATGACAGCAAACTCACAATCATTAACAACCACACCTGAAACAAAAACAAAAACAAACTAAGCAAACAATTAGAACAGGAACAGAACCACAGAAATGAAGATCACATGGAGGGTTAGCAACAGGGGAGTGAGAGGGGGATAGAGGGGGAAAAAGTACAGAGGATAAGTAGAAAGTAGAAGGGGGAACGGTAAGAATTGTATATGAAATGTAGAAGCCAAAGAACTTATATGTACGACCCATGGACATGAACTAAAGAGGGGGAATGAGGGTAGGAGGGGTGTGCAGGGTGGAGGGGAGTGAAGGGGGGAAAATGAGACAACTGTGATAGCATAATCAATAAAATATATTTTACAAAAAGAAAAAATAAATAAAATAAAAGATAAATAATGGGAAAAAATTTTCTTTTTGCTCTCATTCCCATTTATTCAATTTCTACCAATAGAAAATCAACAGTCTTAGATTTTTATATATGCTGCCAGGTCTTCTTTATGTATATTCAGACATAAATCTACACACATAGAAAGTATCTTATACATCATTCTGCTCTTTGGTTTTTTTCACTTAACAGAATCAACTATTTCTGATTAATGAGAAAGCACAGGGTTTGGAGACAGAAGTTACAGCAAAATATTATTACTTAGGATATTTTTATTACTGTAGTATCATTGCAAGTATGTTTGGGATGATATCTACTACTTATAATTTATATATTTAATTCTGTATATATACTCCACTCTGATGACAAGGTCCTACAATTAATATTGCATGATTTGTTTCCTTTTGATATTAAGTCAGGGATCACTACGAGCAATGTAGTCCAGTAACCAGACCTAAATATTGTCTTCCTCCACCTGTGCTTCTTTACCTACCTGTGCTTCTATGAGACTGTAGGTAGAACCAAATTCTGAGAAAACATCAAACGTCTACCTTTAAGTCCCCTTGTGAATAAGATGTCCAGAGAAATGCCCCCCATCGCCTCCAACATGCTCCTCCCCCAACGAGAGCCTCTAACTCCAAATCAGGCAAATATTTATAACAACAGCATAACCAGTGCCTACTGACAAAGACAGACAGCTGTCAGAGCACTGTCATTTGCAAGGTCAAAGCTCTTTCCCAGGACCAGCTCCCAGGCACGTGCAGTCACACAGGGCCCCATGCTCAGAAGGGTCCTGGGTTCTGTTGACTGCTCTGCTGTTGCCATCTTGAAATCCTCCATCATTTTTTAACAAGATGACCTGCATTTTCATTTTGTGCTGGTCCCCACAAATCGTGCAGCCAGTCCTGTCCTCTGCCCCTTCTCAAAAGACATTCTAAGAGAGAAGATGCAGCAAAGGAAAAGGAATGTCCCCACAAATCCTTAAATAAGGAAATACCTCACAAAACTTGCCTGACTTAAGTGTTATTTTTCCCATGGGAGAGCCTCCTCAGGCCGCTCATAAATCCCTACCAAAGGTTAATTGCCTAAACCATGAGAACAATTTCCATTTTCAGAAAAGTCTACTTGTTGTTGCAAAGAGGGGTAGGTAATTAGTTTTCGTGTTCAGCTTCATTCTTACTTTTTTTCCCTTTTGTGTTAATGATGAATGGCTTGTCAAACAATAAAAATATTTTTATTTTAATTACAGTCACCAAAAGTCCTTATCTCCAAGAGAAAAGATTAGTTTAATGATTAAATTCCCTCTGCCTCCATGAGGAATAATTAGTTAACTAAATACTAAGTCTTCTCTCAGGGGACTTATGATACAGCATCAGTACGCAGGCGACTTCATTTTCCGAGAATTAATGTAAGTGATCCACATCAGTGAATCTCCCTCGGGTATCAGTTCCCAGCAGGACTCTGCAGGTATTGCAACTGCTCCCCAGTCCTGTGTATAGCAAACTTTGCCTGCAGATGGAATCAGTAAGAACCTTCTCAAGGTTATATACTGAAGTTCCTCTAATGTTTGTAGATGCTGTTGGGATTAATAGGCCCCAAATCTGCATGAAAGTGTTGCTGAATTTTTAGTAGCCTTTTGCAAGTATTGTTGCAACCAATAGACAAAAACTCCAACTGCCATCAGGAGGGATTGATCCAAGAGTATTCCGAGTTTATGTGAAAGGATGGGACAATCTGAGACACATGTTCAAGGCTAACTGATTCAGGATGGCATTCAAGGCCTTGCAGCATCAGGCAACTAATAAGGCAGTAGGAGGGTAGGAGTGAATGAATGCCACATGTTTAGAAGTCAGATGGACTGTGCTCTATGCTCCACATTTAGCTGGTTGGTGTTGGACAAGCTACCTAACTTCTCTAAGTCTTAGTCTCCTCACTGGTAAAATAAGGAATATAATAGTACCTACCTTATTACCTTAGATCACTCCATAGTGCCCCAGAACACCTTGATCTCAAAAAAAGGGGATCCTGGTAGCAGGGGGAAAGGAAGGAACTGAACAGAGCAAGCTGTAGCCAAGACACTGGTTAGTGATGCACCCTGCATGTGCCTGTAAAAGTCTCACCATAGTGTCTGCACACTGAAGCCTACTTAGTGTTGCTTAGTTATTGTTGCAATGGTTAAGTCACTTGCCCACCTATCTCTAGCTGATTAGTGGTCCTAACCTGTGTAACCATTAAAAGCACACTCCAGTCCCATGTTTCTCAACCTTTTTTGTTCATTACCTTTGAAGACATTATTTCTCCTAATTGCCTGCCCATGAAATTTTAATACCACAGATATATTGTAATTCTCTTTGTGATGATTCATTTCATGTGTCGACTTGGCTAGGCCATGATTGTCAGAGTTGCAAACCCCATCTCTGACATACAAACTCAGGGATGAATGGGTTATAGACTCTGGGTGGGAGGTTCTTGGACGAGCAAGACTGTGACACATGGTCTCTTGGGGCCTCTTTCTCAGTCCCGCTTTTCCAGACAGGACAAGACATCTTCCCTGAGAGCTATCCCAGGACTTTCGGGCCCCACATGGAAACCTGCTTGCCTGCTTCTCATTTCCCACATCCTAGTCTTCCTTCAAGTTCTTAACTCACACTCTCTTTAGTCCTCCACATTAAACCTCCTAATTTCCTCTCTTCCTCTCACAATCCTCTTTAAGACATTTTAAAACCAGAGCTCAAGTGACTCACAACCACAAACTATTTTCCCCTTATTAGAGGACAAGGAGGATTCAGGCATCAAATCCTCCTTAGAAATAGGGGAATGTTTGGTGTCCATTCTGAGAGGCAGATGTACCTCATGTCCTAGATTAGGTTGGATCATGCTAAAGCAGTCGTCATTACATTTCTGAATTAAAATTGGTTGAATAGCCATATCCTGCTATATTCTTCATCTCAATTAATCTCTACAACAACCACATGAGATTGGTCCTATCACCAGCCCCATTTTAAAGATGAGGTAACTCAGGCACAGAGAGGTTAAGTAACTTGCATGAGGTCACACAGCTAGTAGGCAGCCAAGCTGAGAGCCTGAACCATTCAACCACACTCACAAACTCTAAGAGGCTCCATGGTGATCTGGCCTTAGGGGAGGAGTTAATCCCAGGAATTGTTCACTCTTACACCTTTCTCCAGTCTCTGGATTTAGCAGGCATTCCATATATATATATATATATATATATATATATATATATAAATGAAAGACCGAAGTTGCTAAGAGAAATTACAGTGGCCTACCTATGGCAGCCAAGCTAAGGGTAACTGAGGTGTGCTGGGGTCTATCTCAGGTCAGGCGGAAAATAATGCTGTCTCACTCTCCGCCCAGTGCCAAAGGCCGAAAGATGAAAGCCTGCCCTGTTTCCTCCTGGGCAAAATCGAAACTTGCAAAGCGACTGGAGGGGAGATGGTTCTGGTGATCAGAATATCGAAAAAAGAAGGAAAGGTTTGGAGAATTATTGTGACAGTGACATAAAAAAAAGCATCCCTTCACTTTAAGCTGAAAATGTTTCCCTGTGGACTAAACTAAAATGTCTAGACACAATCTGTTAGAACCTGCAAGAGTCTGCTTCTTCAGATACTAACTTTTGACATTAAGTATTACCCACCACACAGATATTAAATTTAGAATTCACCAGGTAATATTTTTTTAGTGATGGTGAAGTATTTATATAGTACCTGGGAAATTTTTCCTTTTGTTTTTATTATATAAGCGATGTAAGTTCATTGGAACAAAGTCAAACAGAACAGAAGGGAATGAACTAAAATATTAAGGCCATACCCTGATGCTGACCACTCATTTCAGCTTCCCAGAAACAGTTGCTTTTGTTAATAGCATTTCCATGCAGACACAAGAAAGAATTGTTTTTTTATTGATGTTTTTAGACAAATGGGGGATACTATGCATTATGATCTTTGAAAAGCTTTTCTTAGTATATAATAGCATGTATTTTGTATCTTGCCATACACAGCTTTTAATAGTTGTATGATACCCCACTTATTAGGAAGACTGAACAAAATTTGATTAGTGTCCTAGTAATGAACATTTAGGAGAAATGCCCGAGAAATAATGAGAGTTCACAAAATAATATAATGAACAAACATCTTTGTACACAAGTTCCCTACTAGAATATAAATCCCATGGCAGCAAAAATTGTGCTTGCTTTTCTCACTGATGAACCCTCAGCACTTAACAGGCCCTGACACATAGCAGATGCCCAATAAACATCTGTAGGGTGACTATATCTTCATGTGTACATGTATCTATACAGATACTTGAAATTTCTATATATATGTGACCAATCGCCCTCCAAAATTATTGCTGCATTATATACTCCCATCTATGTTTTGCTTTGCTTTGCTTTGTTTTGTTTTGTTTTGTTTCAATCAGCTGGGGACATCATTTTTAGACCTCAGTGTAGTAGAAATAGTGAATGCTTGTGTATTAGTTTCCTCCTGCTGTTGTGACAAGTTGCCACAAATTTAGTGGCTTAAAACAACACAGATTTATTATCTTTTGGGTCTGGAGGTCAGAAGTCCAAAATGGGTTGGTAGGACTGTGTAGGAGACGGTTCTGCGTGGTGTGGGCCCAGCTCCCACTTGGAGATGCACAGGATCCACGCCCACAGATAGGTTCTCCCGTGGGGAATCAGGCCTGCAATGTGCCTAGGCTGCCTTGAGTCTTGCTCTTGCTAAAAAACTCCCTCACCCTGAATTGAGGACATTTACTGCAAAGTAACTTCCTAAAATCCATGCTAAACCTTCCAAGGACGAGTGTAACCGATTCAACTACTTTTCCCTCTTCATTTGCAAATATCCCTCTTCTGTGATGTGATTAGCAACATTGGCTCCTTTATTTTCTGTAAAAGGTAACCACCTAAAACGAACCTGTGCCTAGTAAGTGAGGACCATCCTGTAATGTGCAGAGATATAGAAATAAAGGCCTGTCATGGTGAAGGCCACAGCTCTTGCTCCCTTTGAGAGAAAAGCCATGCTGTCCCTTTTCCTCCACCAGATTTGGTGGTCCACGTGGATGTCTCATTTCATCCATAAGGACGCGGACACTGCGGACCTGTGTCTGCATCAGCACTGTGTTCCTTCTGGAGGGTAAAACTTATTTCCTCGCTTTTTCCAGCTTCCAAAGTCTGCAATCCTTGGTTTGTGGCACCTTTCATATCATTTCAACCTCTGCTTCCACTGTCACATCTCCTTCTCTACTCTGACCCTCTTGTGCCCCCCCTTCCCTGTGATTACCTTGAGCCCATCTTAATAATCCAAGGTAATCTCCCCATCTTAAAATCTCTGTCTTAATCACATCTGCAAAGTCTTATTTGCCACATAAGGGATCTATTCATAAATTCCAGAGATTAGGATGTGGATGTCTTTGGGGAGCCATTATTCTGCATACCACAGCTTGGGAATCAGGTCTGAATCTCAGCATTGTCGCTTCAACTGTATATCCCAACTATGTGTTGAGTTTCTAATCACCATGTCCTGACCTAAATCTAGGAAGTACACTAACTAGCTCAGTGGTCTTACCCCAGTTACATATCCTCCCTGAGCCTTTTTTTTTCTCACTTGCATAACTGGAGAGATTAATATCTGTCTCACAGAAAATGCTGTATGTACAATGTCTGCAGACATCCCTTTCCATTTAACCAGCCTTCAGAAATTATTGTGTGCTGTTTTAATCTTGACAAAATGTAAGTAAAATATTGGATTAAGTAGTAATTAGGTAGAGAAACAGATGCTCTTGTAAACTGCTGACGTGAATGTAAATTGGTACAGGCTTTCTAGAGGGCAATGTGGCACTGTGAATGTAACGAAAAGCCTTATAAATATTCTTTTTCTCTCTTTATTCCAGTAATTATCCATTTCTAAAGTGTATCTTAGGGGTATGGTTGAATTTATGTTCAGTGAAATATTATCTATAATATTGGGTTAGGAAGAATGGAAACTGTCAGCCCTGAGAAACAAGATACCAACTAAGGGAAACACGTGGCCCACTGGGCTCAATTTTAAAAAGAGAGCCTAACAGCCCTTTCTAAACAGGGGTCTCTCATACAGGCCGCCTTTCATGAAGAAGCCTGCACCAAGCTGCCTCCGACCCACACTGAAATTACCTGCTTAAACTGTGTTCCTAACTTCTGAGCCAACCCTTATAAAGGAATTCCTGGAATCATATTTCGACCAATATGACTGAGACTTACCCTGTCAAATCAGTGCTTGGTTTGGCAGCTATATCATCATTGGCACTTTCACAGACCAATCAGAGAGGCACCATTCTGACCAATCAGAACAGTGCTTTTTGAACCAATCAAACTGTGAGGATTTGCAGTCTCCCTTTGTATGAAGATGGACCAGGGGGTGGAGACTTCTCTCTGTAAGTCAGCTTCCCTGGGGCTCAGAGAGTACACCTTCCCTTTCCACCAGTGACTAGAGATTGTGTTTTGGTGGGTGAAACTGAAACACCAAATTCATCTCAGCAATCCAGAATGGATAGAGTGGAGAGGGGCCTCAAATGAAGGACGCTGTTCCACAGTGGTGCTGTAGCACTATTGAACTGTTTGTGCTGAATAATGTTTCCTCCCTCACCACACCCCAAACTGGGGATTCCTGTTGACATTGACTTTGGCACCAAGGCCATTGGTCTAAATGTTCACTAATAAGGGATTAGGTAAATAACTACCATACATCTCATTATAGAATCTCACCATATGAAAGGATTTTGAGAAAGGATATTAAACACCACGTTCAGAGGTTTGTCAAATGTTAGTGACAAACTCGGGGTTTAAAACAGGGTTACTTATTAGCTCATATTAGAAAGAGAACTCTGTGGTGAGAGAGTGTGTATATACCTGTACATATACTAAAAGTATAGATTTCATGTTACAGTGGCCATTTTGAGGTAATGGAATAACAAGTGACTTTTATTTTGGCTTACATCTAATTTTTTTTTCTAACAACGAAGGTTGGGGAAAGGGATTTCTACACAGAGTAATTTCTCTCAGATTAACAGGCATTTATAGACATAGAACAAATACTACCAAATGCTACCGAAGGTGTCCCTCTAGTGGAAGGTGGGACAGGGCTGCCGCGGCACACACGGTTGACACTATTTTAAATAGTTTATTATATTAAAGACCTTCCGAGAGAAACAAAAGCCCTGAAATTAGTAAACTATTCTGCTTACTCAAAACATATTTGTTCTAAGCGCACTCGGAAGATTCACAATCACTTTTTCAATTGTCAAGGTCGGGGAACTAAGCTCATCCTTGGATTGCATTCTGCTGTCCTACTTTTTCGTACCGTGTGTTCCAGGTCCAGGTCTAGGACGCCTGACTCTCAAACCCAAGGTACCAGACAACGTGAATAACTAAAGGCTCGGGAGTGGAGCCTGAGGCATGTACCGGACACCAGTTACGAGCTCTAGCACCTCCCGGTGATTCTACGAATCTTCGGTTCCACTCGGCTCCTCTTCGACTGAGTTCGGTCAGCACTCGGGTTCTCGGGCTCGTTTCTCTTCGGCTACGTTCGGGAGATCCTGGTCTCGGCCTCGGTTCCTCTTCGGCTGCGTTCGGCCAGCGTTCGTCTTCTCGGGCTCAGCTGTCTTCGGCTTCCTTCGGGCGACGCTCGTCTCGGCTTCGGCTCCTCTTCGGCCGAGCTCGGAGGACTCTCGTCCTCTCGGGCTCGGCTCCCTTCGTCGGCGTTCGGCCACCGGCCGGAAAGGCGCCCATGAAACCCGGACCGTCAGCTCGACTGACGGCTATGGCGCCGCTGCTGGAGTACGAGCGGCAGCTGGTGCTGGAACTACTCGAAGCGGATGGGCTGGTGGTGTGTGCCCGCGGGCTCGGCGCGGACAGGCTCCTGTACCACTTCCTCCGGCTGCACTGCCACCCGGCGTGCCTGGTCCTGGTGCTCAACACACAGCCGGCCGAGGAGGTGCGGCAGCCGGCGCGGGTTGGGTGCATCCCAAGAGCGTTGGGGGCCTCTGGGGCGGACGCGGGCCCCAGAGCGTGTGCGAGGCCTCTGAGGATGGTGCAGGCCCCGGACGGTGGTGGGAAGGCACTAAATAAGGGTCCTCGAGACAGGTGCAGGGTCCCGACACGGATGCAGGTCCCTGACCAAGGACAGTGAGAATGGTGGAGGAGCTGAGAGGAGTAGGGTAGTTATTTAAGGAGGATGGCGGTGGAGAGAAGAATTGGAGGCTCCTGAAGGAGATAGAGTTGTCTGTGAGAGGACAGGAATAACGAAGGAATCCCAAAGTTGGATATTCAAAGAGCTCGCTGGGGTCAAAGGAATGGAATCCGTGAAAGGGATGGACATGGCGGAATCTCTTAGGGTAATAGGGAGACGTGAAAGATGCTGAGGCTGGGGAGAGCCTTGTAGGAAAGAGGAGAGACTCAGAGGGTTCATCAGAGCTGTAGAGGGAGGGCACAGGATCAGAAGGGAAGGGAGCTGGAAGCGGAGGATATTGAGGAAGGGTACCTGGGGTTAAGGTGAGGGATATATCTGTGCTGGGGGCATTGAGAGGTGGTACAGCCTGGTCTGACAAGTCTAGTGAGCCCAGAGGAAAATGTCAGACGAAAAGAGTGACTATAGTCTCCTTGAGGGCAGGGATCCTGTTCCATTCATCTAGGTATCTACAGTGCTTATCATAAGCTTAGCACAACACAGCTCCCCCGCCCCTCACCCCCCTAGAAAGGTAGTATTGAGCTGAAAGTGTAAGGGCCAAGGGTCCCATTGACATGATGAAATTCCCTCTAGGGTGGATCTTGACAGCTCTAATAGTCAGAACATTAGCTGGGAAAAGGAGCTCCTGGATATCTCCTCAAGCAGTGCAAACCTGGCTTTGGTGGGAATGAGTTTCTAGCCAGCAGAAGTCTTTTAACCCAGGGTTTAAAAGCCTTTTTTTATTGTTGTTAAAACGCTGATAACAAGTGCAGTGATTCCTTAGTGTAAACCCCAAAACAAAAACAAGAAAACCCTAGTTTGAATGTAGACTGGCTGATTGATCAACATAAAGTAGTAACTTAGTTTGTATATTCATTATTAAGTTTGTTATTTCTGAGAAAGGCAGCATATCATTTCAAATACAAATACCTCCAACCTAATGAAAACTGCCCGCTGTATTAAACAGCCTACTAATCAAGTTTCATTTCATTTAGGAGTATTTTATCAATCAGCTGAAGATAGAAGGAGTGGAACACCTCCCTCACCGTGTAACAAATGAAATCACAAGCAACAGTCGCTATGAGGTTTACACACAAGGAGGTGTGATATTTGCTACAAGCCGAATACTTGTGGTTGATTTCTTGACTGATAGAATACCTTCAGATTTAATTACTGGTAAGAATTTGAAACCTTATGGTATACAAATTTGCATCTTTTGCTTTTAGTCTCTTCCCTCTGCTCAACTCTGAGCTAGAACCTTCTTGTGAGTTGCACTGGTCTTTCCAACCATTAGCACAATGTCGGACACCTTATATATGCTCAGTGTATATATATATATTTGTGGACTGAGTAAGAAAAGAAATGTAAGATTGATTTTCCTTGGTTTCTAAGCTCATATTCAGTACATACATGGTAATCGGGTGGCATTTACTTTTAGAACATAATCAGACTTGAATGTTTATAAACATTCTTTATATATTTTCTAAAATATTTGGTTTTCCTCTTTAAAGAATATATTTCCCATGATGTGAATTAAACCAAATAGTTGCTTAATTATTTTGAGAAGTTATTCAATTTTAGCTATAATTAATACAGAAAAGGAATTTTTTATTACTATTTGTTTCTGTGGAAACCTTTTCTGATTTCCCCAAAGCTGGTTTAGAGGCCCCAGCTCGTAGCCCTCAGGTTACCCTGTGCTCCTCATAGCACCCAGACGGCCACCCAACATTTGCCTGTCTGTCTGTCTCGCTCATGAGATTACAAGCTTTGTAGGCACAGGGGCAACTTGTTCATCCCAGGCTAAGTAACTGGTACATAGTAGGTAGTAAACACGTACTTGTTGGATGAGTGATGCAGGGACGTACTGTGATCTGTAGTGAACTTCTGGAGGGCAGAGAGACAGGCAATTTGTAATTGTACTTCCCACTTTGTCTATCGTATGGCCCTGAACCTAGAAGACCCTCAAAAGTATTTCATGAATAAACATATGAATGAATTCTTTATATGGTTCATAGTGAACCATACATATAAAGGAAAAGTTTTGTTGTACTTTTATATAACATTTATAATTGTTATAAGCTGGGGCACAGACCATGTAGTCATGGATCACCTGACTGCATGGTAATGACACTGCTTATGAGCAAGTTACTTAACTTTTCATTAGTTTTTTTCATAAGCCCGTTTTCTTATTTCTTAAATCAAGAAAAATAGTGCCTCCTAGAGTTTCTGTAAGAATTAAGTGAGATAAAATAAATTGCTTAGTATTAGTGCTTGGTACATAGTAATCACTTAGTCAGTAATAGCAAAAAAAAGATACTGGCTTTTTGTAATCAAATCTTGGTGCATCATAAAGTCTTTTACTGTTTGCTGCTCTCTGATAGGTTGTTTTGTTCTTTACTTTTTAAGTTGATGAAGTGGAAAAAAAATATGCATTGAAACTACCACTAGATGTCAGTATTGCTCTTTCAGTAATCATTCAACCTACTTAGTCATGGCACAATCTGAGTCTAGTAAGTGTTCAAAGGAGAGCTTATAGGTAGTTTCTAATTAAAAGCTACTCTCTGTATAACTCAGTTAACTCATCTGTAAATTGGAGACAGCAATATTATCTTCCTCCTAGGATTATTGTCAGGATTATTGAAATGAAATAACCTATGTAAAATTCTTAGCATTGTGTGTGGCTCATAGTAAGCATTCTGTGATTACTGTGTGTTATGATGTTTCAGCCCTCACGCAGTATCTGAGAAGAGGCTGATGCAAAGAAGTATTTACAAAATGTTATGGGAGCACAAAAAATTTCAGCAAGCTTTTATGGGACCAGAATTACCCCAGAAATATGACCCCCTTGTTGTTTTTATTTTTATTTTTTAAAGCGGGGGGCTCTCGGATGGTGTTACTTGGTAGGAAAAACCTGGGTTTGTTCCCAAGCATGATGTAGAACCTTTGGTCTCCCATTACAGGTTGGACAACCTTGATTAAGTTGCTTCCCTTTCCTGGTCTCGTAATAATAATGCCCACCCCATAGAATTATTGTGAGGGTTAAACAAAATAAAACTCTATAAAAGCACCTCACCCCACGGCTTCAGGTGTAGTATTAGTTCTTTTCTCCTTCCTCTTTCTGAGTTCCCAAAGAACGACAACCCTTTGGAACACAACATTTTCTTAAATTGAAGTTCACCTTTTCTTTAGAAGTTATTTTTATTATTTTTTATTTTATGAATATTTCAATCCAGGTCAGCAAGCATGGCCCAGTAGAGTACTTAGAAAAACCCACCTACCAAATCTTTTCTTTTCTTTTTTATCTTTATTGTATTTTTTTCCATTACCATTTAATCCCTTTATAACACACTCTGCCTCAGCAATCACCACGCAGTTGTCCATGTCCATGAATCCTTTCTCCTTTTTACTCAGTCCCTCCAAATGTACATGTACTGGGGTGATTGAAAATCCTTTGTCTTTAACAGGTCGTCAGTGACCAGAGGGGAGATGGGAGGGAATTTTAAGGGGATTTCAGGGGAGAAGGGAAGGATTTACAGAAACAAATATAGAGGACACATGGACAAAACTAGGAGGGTTGGAAATGGGAGGGAGGAGGGGAGGGATTGGTGGGTGGGCTGGAATGAGAATAAAGGATAGAAACTGTACTGAATAAATGAAAATAAAAAATTTTAAAAAATCCTTTGTCTTTAAATTCCTAAATAATACTATTAATTTTTACCTTAATTTAAAAAAAACAATTTGCTTAGGTAGAATACATATTAGCTCCACCTCCCTTGATCCGAAATTTAAACATCAAAATAATAGCATCTGAACTGAGTTTACTGACCTGCTGGAAGGGGTCAATTACTGTTAACTGACCCCTTAATTACTTTTTACTGGCCTGCAGGAAGGGGTTAATTACTGCTGGTGTCACTTTCCAGACCCTAGGAGTAACTGGAGCAAAAACTTTCAAGCACATTATAGCAAATGGACATAAGTTACTGGCTGGATTTACATCTAAAAGACTGAGAATCATCATATAATTGAGTTTTGGGTCCAGAAATGATGTCTAAGTCATCTCATAAGTCATCTCATGTCTCTCCCTAATTTATCACTAATCAGACCACATCAAAATTCTGTACATTCAGGAGATCATCTGGTCCAGTACTCATTTTATAAATAAGGAAAAAGGTGTAATTGTTCTTGTTTTTGTGATTCAGAGGTGTCATCTCCACACCCACATGAAAAAAACCTTATGTATTAAACATTAAAGGTTTTTATTTTAAATGGAGTAATTTACCACTCAGTTGAATATTCTGATTCTGAAAATTGAGTTATTCTAAAAGGATACAGTGTGATAAAATATTCTAATAGGATAAAATATATCTAGTAGGATATAATGTTATGCACATGCTGCCCAAACTTGGAAAATGCAATGATTTTGTGTCGTCCCCATCTGATTCACATATAAAAGGAGAATCAGTGACTCACTTAGCTTTCAGAAATCCTTTCTCCACTGTGCTGGACACGCCCCACCCCAGGGCCTTTGCTTCTGTCATTCCCTCTGCCTGGAACTCTCCCGACCCGCCTGGCCACGAGGCTCATCTCGCCTCCATCCAGCCTTTACTCAGCCTTAGTGAGGCCACCCTGTCCAAAATTGCAAACCACCATCCTTCACACATGCTGCCTCTACCCCTTCTCTGATTTACTTTTACTCCCCAGCTCTTACCACCTTATAACCTACTGAATATTTTACTTACTTACATTGCTAATGTAAGTGCGATGAGGACAGGAATTTACTTGTTTTCTTTGAGGCTATATATCCCCAGCCTAGAACAGCACTTGTCCGTGCTCAAGTAGGCACTCGAGAAAAATGTGCTGAATAAGTGAATGAAAGTGAGCCTGAAAATTACATGTCTATTCTGTAATTGAAATTATAATTTCTCCCCTCAGGCATCTTGGTGTATAGGGCTCACAGAATAATCGAGTCCTGTCAAGAAGCATTCATCTTGCGCCTCTTTCGCCAGAAAAACAAACGTGGTTTTATTAAAGCTTTCACAGACAACGCTGTTGCCTTTGATACTGGTTTTTGTCATGTGGAAAGAGTGATGAGAAATCTTTTTGTAAAGAAGCTATATCTGTGGCCAAGGTAAATAGCATTATGTGATCAATTTCTGAGAGAGAATCTGCTGTTATTTAATTTTGCACTTTAATGTAAAGTTTACTGTAATTGGACTTGATACATGCTAGTCAGGTTCATTGCAAGTGCATTCAAATAGAAATACTGTCTGGTTACCACATTTGTGATTCTCTTATTTACTTATTTTTATTTCTTCCTTTAAAGATTTTATTTACTTTTTATAGAGGGGGAAGGGAGGGAGAAGGAGAGGGAGAGAAACATCAGTGTGTGGTTGCCCCTTGCGCACCCCCTACTGGGGACCTGGCCCGAAACCCAGGCATATGCCCTGAGTGGGAATCGAACCAGCGACGCTTTGGTTTGCAGGCCGGCACTCAATCCACTGAGTCATACCAGCCAGGGCACATTTGTGATTCTTTTAAAAGGAGAGAGAGATTTGAAAGTTATTTTCTGACAGCACATCAATCCATCCCAGTGCAGCCACATTATCCTTTCTTTTTCACATAGTGCAACCCCCAAAGATCTACCTAGAGCACAGGTGGCCCAAATCCGGCCCTCCACCTTGTTTTATCCAGCCTGGCACCTTGTTTCTACCCGGCAGCAGCACCAAGCTCCTTGCTCCTAGTTAAGGAGTAGTTACATTTACATAGTCCTAAAATTACATTTGGCCCTTTGAAGGCAACTCCGAGGCTGATGTGGCCACCACTGAAAATGAGTTTGACATCCCCTGACCTAGAGACTCACATACACTGCAGTGGTATGTGAACTACATACTACATACATAAATCTGTAGTTGAACTACAGATTTGGTGAAGACATCCACCTCCACTTTCAAAATTACCCATCAGGGAAATAATGCCCAAAGATTTTTTTTTAAGATTTTGTTTATTTATTTTTAGAGAGAGGAAAGGGAAGGAGAAAAAGGGAGAGAAACATCAATGTGTGGTTGCCTCTTGCATACCCCCTACTGGGGACCTGGCCCACAACCCAGGCAAGTGCCCTAACTGGGAATCAAACCTGCGACCCTTTGATTAGCAGGCTGGCACTCAACCACTGAGTCATACCAGCCAGGGTGCCCAAAGATTTTGAAGAATTTCTGTAAATCTCTAGGAAAAAACTGAAGGTTTCAATTTTTAAACATTTTGCCACCTATGCTAAATAGGTATTTTGGTTATACTATATGGTATTTAAGAGTAGTTGTTGCCCTGGCCAGGTGGCTCTGATGGTTGGAGCATCGTCCCACGCACCAAAAGGTTGTGGGTTCTATCCCCAGTCAAGGCTTATGCCCAGGATGCAGGTTCAGTCCCCAGTTGGGGCGAGTACAGGAGGCACCTGATTGATGTTTCTGTCTCACATCAATGTGTGTGTGTGTCTCTCTCTCTCTCCCCTCTCTTCCTCTCTCCTCGAAATCAATAAACATATCCTCAGGTGAAGATTTTTTAAAAAGTAGTTGTTGTAGTCTTCGTTTCTTGATTATACCTTCCTTTGGGAATCAACAAACTTCCTGAAAGAGGCTAGACTGTAAAGATTTAGACTCTGCAGGCCATGTGGCCTGTTAGTCACTCAGCTCTGCTGCCCTAGTGTGACAGCACCGATGGACAACACATGGACAGTGGGCACGGCTGTGTTCCAGTATCTGTAAAAATAGGCCCTGGATTTAGCCCAGACCATAGTTTGAGGACCTCTGCCTTATTGAAATAGTTTCCATTCATTGAGGTTAAAAGTATTCCTGAAAACATTGCCATTTTTCTATTTTGTTTCTCAATTGCATTTACAAAAAAAAAAAAAAAAATTAGACTATGAAACCAAGACCAGAAATACCTAACTGTTGAAACTCTAGAAAATGTTTGAAAAATATTTGTCTCTTTAGGTTTCATGTAGCAGTAAACTCGTTTCTAGAGCAGCACAAGCCTGAAGTGGTGGAAATTCATGTCTCTATGACACCGGCCATGCTCGCCATGCAGACTGCTATCCTGGACATTTTAAATGCGTGCCTAAAGGAACTGAAATGCCATAACCCCTCGCTTGAAGTCGAAGATTTATCTTTAGAAAATGCTATTGGAAAAGCCTTTGACAAGGTACTCTATTTCTTTTCCTTTTTAAGCAGAGTTTGTTATAATTTTAAAGAATGCAAGCTATTTTAATATTTGCAGTGTTCTTAATAGGAATTTGCTGTTGTTTATAATAAAATTGGAGATGATTTAAAGTATAGATAACTTCTTTGAGTTTACTGGAAATAATCATTTGTAGTAAAATATGTGAATTGGCATATAAGCACAATTCTGATTTTTGCAATGATTTCTCTTAAGTGTGACTAAGAAGAGGATAAACAACCTTTTTGCTATTAAATGACAGCATTTGGATATCTACAGGTTGAAGAGTTTTACATAAGAATGCTTCAGAATTTATGGTCTCTTGTTTAGTGTAAAAATAATTTGGATAAGTTTTCATGAATGAGGAATGTGAAATGTGTTCTGTCTTAAAATTACATTCTGAATTGAGAAAATAATTCAAGGAATTTTTATTCAAATTTTTTATCATAGATTAATATTAATGCAGATAGGTAAATGTCTAAGACTTGAATTGTAGATTCAGAAAATGCTGACCTTTTAAGAATTCCAGACAGCTTTTTAAAAAATATTTGGGTAGACTAAGTTCCTGGATTTAAAACTTTAAATCAACCTCTCTATCACTGGAAATAATTGTAAAAAAGAAAAAACTTACTTAGTTTATCAGGTCTTTCTCTTCTGACTAATATGTAAGTATAGATAATTATTTACTCTATCTGATCATAAAGATTCTACTGATAAAGCACTCTGCATTATATTCGAAAAATTAAACATTTTTTTTTAGAATCTCATGACCTGAAATTTTCTATCTACTTCCTGGGAAGATAATATTTTGGATCTCTTTTATTGTGATAAAATATATATAACCAAAATGTCATTTTAAGCATTTTTAGGTATCTTGGAATGTTTATCGAAACCATAATCTGTATTAATAATGGCTATATTGAACATATTTTAGCAGTACTACATTTTATTCTTGTTTTAGACAATCCGCCATTATCTGGATCCTTTGTGGCACCAGCTTGGAGCTAAGACTAAATCCTTGGTTCAGGATTTGAAGATATTACGAACTTTACTGCAGTATCTCTCTCAGTATGATTGTATTACATTTCTTAATCTTCTGGAATCTCTGAGAGCAACAGAGAAGGCTTTTGGTCAAAATTCAGGTAGGTGATAGAAATATTAATATTATCCTAGGAGCTGATTTGGATGTAGTTCTGGGTTTTGTGGAGGAATCAGTGTGGGGAGTGCAGTATACCTACATGGTATACTAAGGTTTCAAATTGCATCTTCATAGTGCAAGGATGTAGGTTGTATTGATAGCTAATGTTTCCGCCTACTTAACTTCTGTTCTATATAATAATAAATATGCATACCCATTCTGGGCAATTTTATTTATAGAAAAGATTGTGTATAATACAGGCAGTCCCCAGCCTAGAAATAGCATGCATTCTGGAAGTTTAGTTGTTGAGAATTTAAAATTCATTTTTCTTGCAAAAACAGTAAGGCAGTCCAGGGTTTCATCAGCTAGAGTGCTGACAACCAAAAACGAGAGATTTGTAAAGTAAAATACAGGTGTGACTGGCCACTCTCTTGCTTTCCTGTCAGTCACACCCTCCCCGACCCCTTGTGGCCTCTGTCCCTGTTTGGCTAGAGCAGTGGTTTTCAAAGTGTGGTCCGTGACCCCTGAGGCCAAGATTTAATAGGAGTAATAATTTTTACTGGTTCATCAAAGACACGGTTGAGCGATCAACTGCAAACGCTCTGAAATGAAGCCCACGCCAACTGCTCGGACACTTTAATTCCTCTGCCCTGATTGTGCTCGGGCACCAGCAGTGTTACTGACTCGAGCTTTTGCACAACGATAGGGAATGTCAGCGCAGGGGGACAGAGTAACAGCTTGTGCGATTATGAGGCTAGTTGTATTATTAGGAGAATAGTCCCCCTGAAACTGTGCTGGGGACCCCCAGGGGCCTGTGGCTCTGGACACGCTTAAGACCGAGGGTCTGACCGAACAGAGACGGAGGCCACAATCCGGGAGGAGGTGGGACTCGGAGGAGAACAGGACGGTGGCCCACTTGCGCGCACAGGTCATGTGATCCTCCGAGAGTCTTTAAAATTGACTTTTAAGTTGAAGGGTTTTTTTTAACTCTTTATATTAGGTTGGCTATTTCTCGACTCCAGCACCTCGCTGTTTGTAAATGCTCGAGCAAGGGTTTATCGTGTTCCAGATGCTAAAATGAGTAAAAAAGGCAAAGTGTCCGGAAAAGTGGAGATTAAAGAAGAGCAAGGTATCTCGTAGACATAAATCTTTAAATGTGTCTTTATTTAAGTGTTTGGTGTAGAATTGTTTGTCAAGGTACACTATAATTTTAAATCTCTTTTTGGCCATGTGCAAAAATGTGTGACTGTGTGTTCAGTGTAGGTTACATGTAACATATGTAATATGTGTTAAAAGTGTTGGCCATGGCAAGTCTTAGAATCCATTGCCAGGGAATTCCAAGTAACAAATGCCAAGAATCAACCAAGTGTATTCTTACTGCTACATAAAAACTATAGATTGTTTGTTTTTAAATTTCAGAGTAATTACGGTACTGCTTGGGGCACTTAAAGCCTTAGGGGAACATTTTAACATCCCTTTAGTTTTTAGAGAACATAAATATAATAGAATGAGGCAAATACAGATTTTATTCCAACACTCATCTAGTAGGGAGTTTCAGGGGGAAAGGGGAAGGGTTTGCAGGAACAAGTATAAAGGACACATGGACAAAAACTAGGGACGGGTGGAATGGGAGGGAGGTGGGGAGGACTGGGCGCTGGGCTGGGATGGGAGTAAAAGACAGAAAACTGTACTTGAACAACAATTAAAAATAAAGAAAAAATGTAATTGTTTTTTGAAATTAAATTTATTAAGTTAACATTGGTTAGTAACATACAAGTTTCGGGTGTACAATTCTGTAACACATTGTTTGTGTGCTGCGTTGTGTGCTCACCACCCAAAGTTCCTTGTCCTTTGTCACCATATATTTGACCCCCTTTACTGTCTCCGCTCTCCCCCCACTGCCCTCCCCCTCTGATAACCACCAGACTATTGTCTGGGTCTATGAGTTTGTTAGTTCTGTTTGTTCATTTGTTGCTTCCTGTTTTATTTCCACATATGAGTGAAATCGTATGATTCTTGTCCTTTTCTTTCTGACTTATTTTACTTGCCATGATACTCTCAACCTACATCAAACTAAAAAGCACAGCAAAAGAAACCATCAGCAAAAGAAAAAGGCAACCAAGTGAATGAGAGAAGATATTTGCAAACGATATCTCTGATAAGGGGCTAATATTCAAAATATGTAAGGAACTCATACAACTCAACAACAAATATGTCATTGTATTTTTAAGGCACAGGATAAGGTTAATGCTTACTTTGTAGTTCAAGGCTCTATTTCAAAACTTCGTTAAATATATTATTAGTGACCATGAATATCACTTTCTATCAAGGCATTATGAAACCTGTGTTAATGTTCGCTTGAAGTATCTTTGATTTAAACCACAAAGAGACCTTTTTCAAGGAAGCAGATCCTGTCCCGTATTAGGGAGGAAGCTTAAAGGAATGGGCTTATGGAATGGTGCTTGTGTTTCTGTTGTTCGAAAGTCTTCGGAATATTTTATGGATAAATATTATCACAGAGAATGAGGTTATCTTTTATTTCTGTACAGAAACAAAAAAGGAACTGGTCCTAGAAAGCAACCCTAAGTGGGAAGCACTGACCGAAGTACTGAAAGAAATTGAGGCGGAAAATGCAGAGAGTGAAGCCCTTGGTGGTCCAGGTAGGAAAAAAGGAGATGAGGACATCTGCTTTCAAAATCAAACAAGTCAGTCTTTTTGGTTAGCTCTTTAAAAATAACTTACTATTTTGTTTATAAAATTGTAGAGGAATAAATGCCAAAGGAACGCAGAAATCCTAGTAGCAACCCTCTTTCTGTTCATTCGGTATGACCTTCTCCAGGTTAAATCATTGTACATTCATGAAAGCCGGTTCTTTTACTGGTCTGGTTCTCAGGAATTCTATTTAAAGAGACACCTGATCTCCACATTTATATTTACCAGGCTTGAAATCTGGAATACCCAAGGAGAAAACCAAAGGGTCTTGTTTTATTTTCTCAGGGAGTATTTTCCCAAAGAAGCCTGCACTGTTGTGTGGGCTGACACAGACCTGGCCTTGCAAACGTTACAGACTTTAGGGCTGCTCTCTTCAAACATGAGCTGGTTGGTTAGTGTAGACTAAATCTGAGCTAAACTTAAAAACTAAAACCAAATAGAAAATAAAAGAAAACTAGACGTTTAAATGTATCTGTTGAGTATTTGAAATCGTGCAAAGCAATAGAGGCAAACACACAATGCTTATGTTAGTAAATGTGCTGGCAATATTATCCCAGAACTGATGGTGTTGTGTTAAGACCTGAAGTCACACGTGCTCACCTAGAAAAAGTATAAACAAAATAAATATAACAGAAACGGAAAACAAATGATGTCTAGCAGCCACTATGAACTTTGGTATCTTTCCTTCCAGGTTTTCTTTCCCATATTTTCTATTTCACATTGTTAAAGTCATGTGTAGATATAATTTCTGGGTGTAGAATTGATGAGTCAAATGACATTAACATTTTTAAAGTTCTTGAGACATATTAACACAATGCTTTACAGAAAGTTTTTAACAACTTTTTGTAGCAAGATAAGAGCTTATTTATTTTTCACTTAGCTAACAATGACTAGAGAGTCCCTCTGTGTGTGGGTATACACATATATATGTGATAATTTTATTAACTTGATTGGAGAAAAATGTCATCTTGTTTTAAATTTTGATGTTAGACAAGCTCAGTACTTTCTCAAATGCATTTCTTCTTTTGTGAACTGTCTTAGTTTCCTTTGCCAACTTAGGCTATGCCCTTAGTTTGTATATAGTAAAGATAATAACTTTTTATATATAGTAAAGATAATAGCATTTATCATTGTTGTGTAAAGTTTGTTTGATTATGCTATTACAGTTGTCCTGATTTTTCACCGTTTGCCCGCCTCTACCCAGCACCCCTGCTCCCTCAGGCAATCCCCCCACCATTGTTTGTGCCCATGGGTCATGCCCATATAAGTTCTTTGGCTGCTCTGTTTCCTACACTGTACTTTACATCCTCATAGCTATTCTCTAACTACCAATTTGTACTTAATCCCATCACCTCTTCACCCATTCTCCCCCTCCCCCCTCCCCCCTCCCAACTGGCAACCATTTGGTAACTAACTGCTTTTCTCTTGCTGCTTTTAAGAGTCTCTCTTTATCTTTAACCTTTGGCATTTTAATTATGATGTGTCTTAGAGTTGGCCTCTTTGCATGCATCATAATTGGGACTCTCAGTGCTTCCTGGACTTGCATGTCTATTTTCTTCATCAAATTAGAGAAGTTTTCTTTCACTATTTTTTCAGATAGATTCCCAATTTCTTGCTCTTTCTCTTCTCCTTCTGGCACCCCTGTGATGCAAATGGTGGACCTCTTGAAGTTGTCCCAGAGGCTAATTATACTATCCTCACTTTTTTGGATTCTTTTTTTCTTTTTCTTGTTCTGCATGTTGTTTTTTCCTTCCTTATGTTCCAAATCTTCTATCTGATTCTCTGCTTCATCCACTCTACTATTGTTTTCCTGTAAATTGTTCTTTATTTCAGTTAGTATATTCTTTGTTTCTGACTGGGTCTTTTTTATGCTGCTGAGGTCCTCACTAAGTTCCTTGAGCATCCTTAGAAACAGTGTTTTGAACTCTACATCTAACAGGTTGCTTATCTCCATTTCATTTAGCTCTTTTTCCGGAGTTTTGATCTGTTCTTTCATTTGGGCCATGTTTCTTTGTCTCCTCATTTTGGCAACCTCCCTGTGTTTGTTTCTATGTATTAGGTAGAGCTGCTGTGACTCCATGTCTTGGTAGTGCGGCCTAATGTCATAGGTGTCCTGTAGGGTCCAGTGGCACAGCCTCCCATATTACCCAAGCTGGGTACCTGAGTTACACTGTTCTTGTGGGCTGAGTACATTCTCCTCTTGTAGTTGAGCCTTGATTGCTGTTTGCAGATCAATGTGAGGGATTTACCCAGGCCAGCCAACTGCAAGGACTGGCTGTAACCACTGACTACCTACCTCCACCCATGGAGGATCAGCTGTGCAGAAGCAGGGTGGTGGTGCTGCGATATGGTCTGTAGCTGTCCACTGAGTGTGCTGGCTCTGGGGTTTCCCAGGTGGTGCAAACCAAGGTCAGCCCCCACCTGTGTTTTGCCCGGGGCACCCTATGTGAGCTGTAAAGTAATCTGGAATGGCCGCTCTTTGTGCTGGGCTTGGAGATTTTCAGGTTAAGCCAAGCTGTGAATCTAATCTGGCTGCTGCTAGGGCTCCCTGAAGCCAGCCGTTGCTTGTTTGATAGGATTTAGGAGCCAAGACCAGCCATTCTTATGGGAAAGCAGCTTGGGTGGGCCCGTAAATTGTGTGGGGCAGAGCCTCTGGAGATCTTCAAGGTATATCACACAGTGTTAGCCAGACTGATGGAGACTCAGATATGGCACCATCTTGCCAGCTCTCTTGAGGGAAGGATTAGAAAAGGGACAATGGCCTCTGTTCATCCTGGTGCCAGACACTTCAGTTCCTCCCTGTATGCCACTGGTGCCGTTCAAGCTGCTACCCCAGTGCTGGAGCTCAAAGGGAGTGAGTCTGAGTAGATGAGTCTGTGTGTGGGTTCTTTAAGAGGAACTGCTTGGGGCTCCAGCAGTTTCTTCCACTGACTCAATCCCCGCTGGTTTTCTCAGCCAGAAGTTGTGGGGACTTATCTTCCTGTTTTTGGAATCCTGGGTTTGGGGACCTGGTGTGGGTCTGGGACTACTGGCTCCGGAGATATCCCTCCCAAATTTTTACCCATGACAGTGTGGGACCAGCCCATTCCACATCTGCACCCCTCCTACCAGTCTGGATGTATGTGGTTTCTTTAATTCCGTAGTTGTCAGACTTCTGTTCATCTTGATTTCATAGTTGTCAAGCTTCCCATTTAGCTCAATTTCTGACATTCCTGAATGATGGTTGTTCTATATTTTAGCTGTAATATTGATGTGTTTGTGCAAAGAGGTGAGCCATGTCTGCCTATGCTACCATCTTGATTGGAAGTCTGTCTTTAGTTTTATTTAATGCACAGTTTTTTATTCTTATAAAGTCAGTCTTAACTTATAGGTATCAATCTTCTCTGCTATTCTTCTGTTGCTTTTAAGCCTAGAAAATCATCTGCAGCTGGACAGATGAAGAATAGTAACCTTTTTAAATAATTTAATATTTAGCATTTGACTCTTTAATCTACTTGGAATTTATTTTGATGTATAAGATCCTCTGGAAGCTATCAATTAAAAAGAGCTTCTTTAAAGCCTCCCTCCTTTATACCATGGCTTTACTTTCATAAGATTAAATATTTCTGGCTTCAACTTTATTCAGAGCTTTACATAATCCTGCATCTAAGACCTTTTTTAAACAAATTGTAAATGTTTTATCTTTAGCACCAAGAGGTAAAATGTGCCTTCCTCATGAGGAAAGAGATGAGGGGACCCATGGGGAATAGGAAGACAAGTAAAGTAATAGTAACATAAAATTGTTTTCTGATTTTAGGTCAAGTGCTTATTTGTGCAAGCGATGACCGAACGTGTTCCCAGCTAAGAGAGTATATCACTGTTGGAGCAGAGGCCTTCTTGCTGAGACTCTACAGGAAAACTTTTGAGAAGGATAGCAAAGCTGAAGAAGTGTGGATGAATTTCAGAAAGGAGGATGGCTCAAAGAGAATTAGGAAATCTAACAAAAGACCCAAAGACGCCCGCAAAAAAGAAAGAGCTTCTACCAAAGAAAGGACTCTGAAAAAGAAAAAGCAAAGGTTAACTTTAACTCAGATGATGGAGAAATCTGAAGAACTGGAAGAGGAAGGGGATGGCAAGGAAGAATATCCTAGAGACTTAGGCAGTAGCCCAGAAAGCTGCTTAGAAGAAAGTAAGCCTGAGGAGTTTGAGTTAAACTTGTCATCAGATGCCGCTTATGGAATTCTAAAAGACCCCCTCACTATCATCCACCCGCTTCTGGGTTGTAGCGACCCCTACGCCCTGACAAGGGTACTCCACGAAGTAGAGCCAAGATACGTGGTTCTGTATGACGCAGAGTTAACATTTGTTCGTCAGCTTGAAATTTACAGGGCAAGTAGGCCCGGGAAACCTCTCAGGCAAGTTATAAAGAGTATGAACTGTATCTTTTTTTTTTATTAAAGATTTTATTTATTTATCTTCAGAGGGGAAGGAAAGGAGAGAGGGAGAGAAATATCAATGTATGGTTGCTTCCTGTGCATTCCCTGCTGGGAACTGGCCTGCAACCCAGGCATGTGCCCTGACTGGGAATCGAACCGTGATCTCTTGGTTCACAGGCCTGTGCTTAATCCACTAAGCTATACCAGCCAGGGCTGAACTGTATCTTAAAGGCTTCAGATTCACAGTTTTGTTTTTAATACTCACCCAAGGATATGTTTATTGATTTTAGAGGGAGAGAGAAAGAGAGAAACATCGATTGGTTGCCTCCAATAGGTGCCCTGACCAGGGATCAAACCCACCACCTAGGTATGTTCCCTGACTGGGAATTGAACCTGCAGCCTTTTGGTGTCTGGGATGATGCTCCAACCAACTGAGCCACCTGGACAGGGCTCATAGTTCTTTAGGATTTAACACAGAATCTTTACCAGTTGCATGTGGGTTTTTCTTATCTCTAACATTCTGTCGTTACAATTTTGGTTACATTTATGAAACCGTATTTTACTTTCTGATGATCTGACAAGTTTGCATAGGAAAGCTATCTACTGTAGAATAACAAAGAATCCAGGGGACTTCTTGGGTTCTCATTGTCTGCTTGCTGTTTTGTACTATGTTCTGTATGCATTGGTTTGCAGCTTATGAGGTGCTCTAGGAAATTTATAAAATCCTAACTTCTCCCCAAAATTAATATAATTGTGACTCAGATAAGTAATTTCAATCTTCTAAAATCTCCTCCTCCGTAAATTTTAAGAAGTGACTTTTGAGTTACATTCACATAAAACTAAAGTATTTGAGGGTTGAAGAATTATTATACTAAGTTTTCTTGGATTTCAAGAAATATCAGATGAAAAATCTACAGAAATAGATGAGAAAATGATCCCTCCCAAAGAATATAGTGTTCTGGCTCTGCAATTATATGACGGGAAATAAAGAGCAAAATTAATATCCTGGATGCAGTCTGAACCAAAAACAGAGCCAAAAGAAATTTTTCTAGCAGTTTAACAAATGCAGCCTTTCAGAGTAGAGATGAATGGAAGAAGTGGATCAGAAATAATGCAGGATAAAGAGATTAGACAAAGCTGGTAAAATAATTATAGACTGGTAAATTTTTCATTCTTTGCTATTGATCAACTTCGTAGACAGCTCGTCTGTTCTTTGTTGCCTGAGGATAAAATAGTGTGATATTTGCAAACAAAATGTCAGAATATTAAGGGACCTGGGAGTTCAGCAGCTCGCTCTGTCAGCAGGAACCTAAAGCCCACAGATGGCGAGTGACTGGCCCTCAGCCACATGGCACATTCACAGGGCCACCAGGGTCTCTGGACTCACTGTCCAGTGGTCTCCTCCCTGTCCACACTTCAAAGAACCTAGAAAGATGAAGTCTAGAAGAAAAATCAAGGGCTAAAAAAGGAAAATGTCTCTGATAGAAGGTGAAGAAATGGGACAGAAGAGGAGCTTGATTCATCTTCTTAGCAAGAAACAAGATAGAAAAGCAGATCTTTTCTAAGACAAAAGTATATATCAAATTATTTCTTGAGGAGCCTGATATAATCCATATGTCTTCAGTGTCTGTGTGTTTATGTAAAATGTGTGATGACTCAGTTCTGTTAAGACATGAATAGAAAGAACTGAGAAATTACTTACGAAGATAAAGGTCATATAGATTTCATTTGTTTATTTTTCACTAACATGAACTTTCATAAGCTGGTTTTTATTACTCCTGTCCAACTTTTTAAATGTTTATTTGGCAGGGATGCAAAGAAAAATTGTAAAAAGAGAAGCCACTGAGATTTTGTGTTTTCTGACTTGTTTATAGTTATACGGAAAGAATTATTCTATCCCTCTAGTTATATTTCAGTGTTTACCTAAACTTTGTTCCTCCTTTTGGCAAAAGAAAAGAAACTCATATGGTAATGAGACCTTTAACAGGTGAGGTTTAGGCAGCTTAATTTCAGTAAGTATGTGATTAATGGAACCTTTTATCTTTAGTCAAATATTTATTATTTGAGCACTACAGGTTGCTGAGTTAAAATGCTATGTTCTTCCTTTCAGGGATTAAAGGTTTTTGCACTCTAAAAGAGCTCTGTCTTAACTTGCAGGGTTTACTTTCTTATATACGGAGGTTCGACTGAGGAACAACGTTATCTCACTGCTTTGCGGAAGGAAAAGGAAGCTTTTGAAAAACTCATAAGGTAATACACACAGATCAGTATGAAAACACAAGTTGTATTGGAGACCTTTCAAGATCCAGAAGCTTCTCTGGGTGGGGAGCATATCTCATAGCCCTCTGGAAAGATGGAGAAGGGAAGAAGTTGGAGAGGCTCACATCGAGATAAATCAGGACAAATATGAGCACGTACTTCCTTTTTCTCCCCCTCTCTTCACCATGTCCAATTGCTTTCCAGTGGTTTAATAGGATATTAGAAATGTGAGGAGAACTGCTTTTCTGCTCATAAAGAAATAAAACTGAAACACTACTTTCCTAAGAAATATGTTCTTTTTTTTTTTTTTTTAAGATTTTATTTATTTATCTTCAGAGGGGAAGGGAAGGAGAGAGGGAGAGAAATATCAATGTATGGTTGCTTCCTGTGCATTCCCTGCTGGGAACTGGCCTGCAACCCAGGCATGTGCCCTGACTGGGAATCGAACCGTGATCTCTTGGTTCACAGGCCCGCGCTTAATCCACTAAGCTA
>CM052540.1:97516965-97554165 GCA_028533065.1 Trachops cirrhosus
TATGTTCTTAAAGTTCTGTCTGCTCCTCCCCCGTGCACAAGATTTCTCCCATTCCTCTGAATTATGATTTTTTTTCTCCTTGCACAGTTTCCATTGTCTGTGGGTGGGTGACTGCTTGACTGTTTACTGGGAAATGCTGTTACTTCTAGGCAGTTCAGATCGAAAGGTCACTCTGGGAAAATATTTTTGAAAAGGTGTGACGTTTGTCTGAACATATATCTATGCTTTTGAGAATGAGAATCCTTTAATGTTCTATATCAGATAGGAAAAGCTGTTCAGTTTAATATAAGGAAAATGTTTTTAAGTGAGATATTCACAAACTGGATGGCTATCTCTCAGACCTGCAAGTATTTGAGAATCTTATAAATCCCACCAGGGATATTGTGAAGGAGAACACAGCTTGGTGAGAGAAGATGATCTCTAAGGGGCCTCAGAAGCCAGGGCAGGGGCCAGACAGGGAATCCTTGAGCAGAGGTAGAGAAAAGGCAGACCAGAAGAGACTGTGACCTGGGCTGAGTGTGACTGGGCCATGCCCATCTTCCAGGCCACACACACTGGCACCGTATCAGTGGCAATGAGAAGGCAGAGATCATTTTCAATGGCAGTTAGCCTGAAATTTCAAAGTGGACAACCATCCTCCAACACTGGCTGAGGACTCTCAGCATATGCATAAAACATGCACGGTCCACACAGGGTCCCTCCCCTGCAGACCCTCTGTGATGGCGGCATGCCTTGTTGGTGGATTCCTAGTCACAGTTATTCCAGCTCCTAGTCACAGTTATTGGTCAGTCCTTTCCACCTATGAATATATATTTTCTTCTCTTTAATAGTTTATTTTTTTGTATTTTTTCCCATTACCATATATCCCCTTTATACCCTCTTCCACTTCCACCTACCCTCCTCCCCCACCTTGCAATCACCACACTGCTATTCATGTCCATGAGAAAATTGTTTTCTCTTTTTAAAAGATTTTATTTTTAGAAAGAGGGAGGGAGAAAGAGAAGGAGAGAAACATCAGTGTGTGGTTGCCTCTCCTGCACCCCCTACTGGGGACCTGGCCCACAACCCAGGCATGTGCCCTGACTGGGAATCAAACCAGTGACCCTTTGGTTTGCAGGCCAGCACTCAATACACTGAGCCACACCAGCCAGGGCAGAAAATAAATTTTCTATCAACATGTTCTATGGAATGGTTTATATGGTATATGTGTATGTATGTGTGTTTTTAGAAAAAATATTTCAGAAAGAGCTATAACAAACAGTATTATATAGGCTACTTGTTCTTGTCCAGAGTTTTTAGTGCGTCTCTCTGTCTTTCAGATCTTTACTCTCCCAAGACTCAGTCAACAGATATTTATCGAGCATTTATTATGTGCTAAGCCCTGTGCTAATATTAAAGTGCTTAAGTTACAGTGGTACAAAAAAGTCTCTGCACTCCTAGAGCTTGTCCTCTAGTGGAAAAGACAAACATTAAATGATTAAGCATTAAATGAATATTACTATAAGTAGATGTGTGCAGAATGCGCCTGGCTGCAAAGGACACGAGTATAGTAAGAGAGTGTGTCAAAGAGATCTAGCCCAGTGTGGCGATCAGGGGCTGCTTCACTGGAGAAGTGATATATAGGCTGATATATGAAGAATGTGTACTAGTTGCTAGGTAGACGGGGTGGACACGGGGTTGTGTTGAGCAAGGATGTGTGTGAAGGCTCAGAGGTGCAAGAGGGCCGCTAAGGTTTTAAGACCTTGACTCTAAAGACAATATGACACCACTGAAGTAAGAAAGTGACATCAAACCAGGAGCAGGGAACATCGTCATAAGGCTGTTGCGATGGTCTGATGAGAAAAGGTCATGACCAAGAGCCAGCTGAAGAGAGAGGAACAGATTTAAGAGATATTTAGGAGGTAGAATCAGAGAACTGGTGATACTGGATGTGGACCAGTACCTCCTAACCATTTCTCCACTCTTTTTAAAACATCCTTTGCTTTTAGCACATAAAGCTAAAATATTCAGATTAGGTTATAGGTGTTCATGTTGAGGATCCCCAAGGCCACCGTGAGGCCCAGTGACTCACTGAAAGGACCCATGGGAATCAGAAAAACTGGTATCACATGGTCGTGGTGTGTTACAACAGGGTACTGATTAGAATGATCCAAGGGAACATGGGGCGAAAGCCAGGAAAACCAGGCATAGGCTCCTGGGTGTCCCTCCCCAGTGGAGTCACACAGATATGTTTAACTCTCCCAGCGGCACTAAGTGTTGTCTGCAGGGACACTCTCCTAAGCCTTGGGTTCCAGCATTTTTATTGGGGGTCAGTCACATGGACACAGAGTCCCAACCTGACAGACTGCACCTCTGAAGCAAAAACACATGTTAGCATAAAGCATCTGATCCAACTGGTACTGTGTGGCCCCAGGCCTCAGGCACAGGAAAACCAGGCAGAATATTCCAGGGGCTCAGAGCTCATCTCCCAGAAGCTGGCCAAGGACCAGTCCTAGGAGACAGGCCTTTCTTGGGAATGCCACAGGGTTTGAGCAACCTGAGCTCGCTGAGTTAACCCTTTCCTCGCACGGTGTTGTAGCCTGAGGAAACTGATCAAATGTGGGGAGAAAGGTACCTGAGGACATGAGCTTTTATGCTCTAGGCTTCCCTCATGAGGCTGCCTCTTCCCCAGCACATCAGGGAACCCAACCCTGAAAAGATTACTTTTAATAGATTGTAGCAAGATGTTGGGGACCCCATGTCATTCCCGGCTTATATAAGTGATTCTGTACATCAGAGGGCTCAGTGACAGGGTGTGGATAAGCCTGGCACTTATGGGAAATTGTACTCGGCAGAACCCAAAATATGGACTGTCTCCTACACTTCAATTTATACAATAATTTCCATAGCTGATTTTAATGTAATTTTATCTATGGTCTGGCATAATTTTCTAAATTCTCTCAATGGTGATTGTCTACATATTAGAAGTTAGATCTTCCCATATTACATAGCAATCAGAGAGTTACACTATTTAGAATCTTCAGATATTTACTTTCCCAGAAAACCTGGGGAATTTGAGAAGTGTTTGTTTTGAAAAGAAAAATATATGTGAGGTGCATTGTGGAAAGACCATTTGCACTGAACCTTTACTTGGAGAAAAATTTAATGGCAGAGTCAGATGATGTGCCTTGCCAGGACCTCCATGGGTGATGTTGTAAGAATAAAAGCAGTGCAACTATTTAAAATAACCAGAGAAGAATGAAACAAGCAAGCTGGCAGTGAAAAGATTGTTTGACTGGACTGAAGATCAGTAGATTACAGATGAGTAAAGAGAAAAAAGATTGCACTTCTAAGTATTGATAATAAAATGCTCCCTAGGAGAAAAAATTTTATTACTATAGAAAAAATAGTAATAAAATTGTGAGTATACATAGTTTTTGAGAGGTCACTGCTTCTGAGGAAGAGGTCACACTATTTGAAATGTTACAGTTAGAAAACATGATCACAGAATGGGTTAGCACGAAGGCTTGAGTAAATGCCCGTTTGAAGAGACTTCTCGTTCAGCACCTCCTCCCTTTGTTGTCTTGTACAAGCTGTTCACAGTGTCACTGAAGATGTTAAAGCAGAAGTAAGAAGCCTCAGTACGTTAAGTAGAAATAAGAATCTGAATTTTAAAATTATTATTTTGTGCCTATCACATAGAGTAATGAATAATTATGCTAAATGTTGAAAGCAAGGGACTGAATATTTACAGTTGTGGCAAATTTCTGTTAAATTAGCCCTGGCTGGTGTAGCTCAGTGGACAGAGTGCAGGCAGCAAATGAAGGGGTTGCCGGTTTGATTCCCAGTCAGTGCACATGGGTTGCAGACCAGGTCCCCAGTGGGGGCCACATGAGAGGCAACCACACATTGATGTTTCTCTCCCTCTCTTTCTCCTTCCCTTCCCCTCTCTTTAAAAATACATAAATAAAATCTTTTTTAAAATTTTTGTTAAATTAATTTGAGTTACTGGTAAGGAAGACTAAATATTTCCTTCACAGTCATGGCTTCATGTCAGTAGTACATTTTTTTCTCCAATTCAATTCACAGTTTGTTATAATATTTCATGGTAAACTAGCTATTTTATTTCACAGTATTTATTGAAACAGTTGTGGGATCATTTGAAAGTCATCTTCAGTTTTCAGCATAACCATGGGTAACTGGGGGATGAGGCTACCACAGGATAAGAAAGTGCACTTACAAGAACAGCTAACCCTGCGTGGTGCTCATTACGTGCCAGGCACTGTTCTGAGTGCCTTACCTGGCATGCGTAATCCTTACAAGAAGTCTTTTGAGGTAAGTTTTATTATTATCCCAATTTTACAGATGAAATCAAGGCACTGAGCCATTAAATTACTTGCCTAAGGCTGCACAGCCAGTACATGGTTTCAAATAAAACATAAAGACCATCCAGAGTCTGCACTGTAGCCGTGCTGGCCAGCCACTCCCAGAGCACACCTCAGTCGGGACACTGGAGGGCCCCCGTGTGTGGCCCCCTCGTGTGGTACATAGCCTAGTCAGTAAAGAAGGGAAATGAAGAGAGAAAAAATCCCCGATGTTAACAGGGATGTTGAAGCAAAAGACATTGAAGAGCAATAATTGTTTTGAGTGGTTGATTGGCCCCTTGTCCTCAACTAGAGTCCAGTAGATGCAAAGGAACAAAAACGAGTGGCTGCCAGAGCCAGCGCCATCGCAGAGACTTTTCCAGCAGGCAGCACTTGACACCAGTGTTGAGAGTAAGGAGGAAAAATGGAACTGGAACTATCCACTTGTGATTGATGTGTAAAGTGTTGTATTGAGTATAACTGTGCATTTGTATATTGTTTCAGATAGTATAGAAATTAAAATTATCATTTCTATTCGTTAGTGGTATCATTTAGTGGGACCCTGCTCTAAAACTTTCTTTATCATCCAGCGTGGTTGGAGACTTGGTCCTTCTGGTTTCATTTCCTTCCATCGGGAAGATCTTTGTTGTTTGAACCCTTGTTGAGATTATTAGTTGATATTGAAGATTTGTCTTTTGTTTCACCTTACCCTAGTCTCTTATTGCAGTTTATTCTACATCCCCCCACCCCACTCCATGGTTTCCTCAACTCAGTTGCAAGCCATACAAAGAAAGAAGCCTTATACATCTCTCTTGTCGTGCCTTGTGCTGACTGGACACACGGTACTTGCTGTCTCATGAAGTGAATGTAACATACTCTACTGGTTCTGAAAAATAAGACTATAGCAAACCTGGTCCTTACTCTTTCTTTGGTTTTGGGCGACCGTGTCATGATCGTAGCTCCTGATTACAGATCTTTGTCATGACCATGCAGTCCTGTTGATCTACGGCTGTGAGGCGCTGAGCTGCCTTGAAGACAGGAGTCACCGTGTCACCGTGTTTGGGTGCAGAGTGCCAGGCACAGCACGTGGGGGCACTCCGTAGATGTTTTTAAACGAGTGCCCCAGTGACTGAATCAGTGCTGCTTTACCACATAGCCTGAGGTGTTGGGTTTTTTTGTTTAAATCTCCGCCAGAAATTTGCTTTCTTGAATTAATCATGATTTTCCTTGAAAATTGAGAGTGTTTAATGGAGTTTTTAAAATCAAAGTTCTATCATGTATGTTTTCATTTTCTAAAATTATTGATTTTTAACATTCCTATTTATGATCACCCTGAAAATATTGGAATATAAATGATTGAAATTATTTTTAATGCTCAGTAATACATTAGCATGCTTTTATAAAAAGTCTCAATAATCTCTCTGCAACATTTTTTACATGCTCACCTCATGTCTGAACATGTTTGAAGGGCATACAGAATAGAAAGTGAACAGCAGCCTTTTTAACCCTGGGCGATGGGAAGTGGTACCCAGCTAAACGTTCCCTCCTGTGCCCATCACTTGTCTGGGCATATTGACCTCTCATGTATTTCTTACACTCTCTTTTACCGCAGTGGCCACGTAGACTGCTTTTTATATTATAATTTACAAAAGTTGTTTACAATGTTTTTTTTTCTTTTCTTTTCTTCCAGGGAAAAGGCTAGCATGGTTGTCCCTGAAGAAAGGGAAGGCAGAAATGAAACAAACCTAGACCTGGTAAGAGGCTCTGTGTCTACAGGTATTCCCGTCGACACTCGGAAAGCAGGTGAGTCCCACCCTATTGTTGCTGGTAAATGAGGCTGTGAGGTTCCAGAGTTTCTGTGCAGAGACTTGGTTTTTCTCAACAAACTTAAAAAGGGGTGTCTGCTCCCATACCTAGTCTCAGCTCTGCCATTTATTAACCATGGGTCCTTCCTGAGTCTAACTAGGGCTCCTCATCTGTAATGTAAAGGGGGTATACTTGATGCACCCAGCTTGGAAATTAGTTCTGTTCCAGCATTGCTTTTAATTGTGGTTGGTTGAGACTCTGAATGTACTTTTGCAAAGAAACTTTTGTAAATCGTGATTAGGTTCTTATCTTAACTGGAAGAAGCCAGCTTAACCAGAGATAATAGATAGGAGTTATTTGAGGTGCATTCCCACTTGCCTTTCTGGATTTGTTTGTTGCTCCTTGGCACTTTTCCAGATCCCAGGAGTATGGTACTCTCTTGCCTTGCAGTACACGAACTGTGGCAGACCACCAAGGCCTGCTGAATTCCAAGCACACTGTGATCGAGGAATAACCATTTCCCATTCCCCACATCCCATTTCCCCATGGCAGCAGCTGAGATCAGCCAAGTGACATGAGAAAAGCAATATGATTGAATTGACGTAACCTTTGGTAGGGCCAAGCACAGTTAGAGCAGTGGGTCTCAGAATTTAGCGTACCTAAGAATAACCTCAGATGCTTGTTCACACTGTAGGTTTATAGACCTCAGTCAATAGACATTCCAATTCAGTAGATCTGAAATGGAGTCAGCATCTCAGGGGCTTCTGATGGAAGTGGTCCTTGGATCATCCTTTGGGAAACAATGCCTCAGAGCGACTAGGTCTTTTGGAAGAAGACTCCTATTAACTTGAACAGGTTGCTGACGCTTCATGCACAACTTCAGACTATAAGGCAGTATGAAGGAAGAAAGACTTGAATGTATAACTACCACTCAGAAAGCTACTCACAAAATTCTGTCCTTTTAAGTTCAGTCCTGTAAGCCCTGTGTTAGTTTCCTATGGCTGCTGTAACAAATTACCACTTAGTGGCTTGAAACAACGCACATTTATTATGTCACAATATTATCTTACAATTCCAAAGTCCAGTGGGTCTCGCCAGGCAAAAATGAGGGTGTTGGCAGGCCTACGTTCCTCCTGGAGGATCTAGGGGAGAGTCCCTTTCCTTTCCAGGCATGGAGGCTGCCTGCATTCCTTGGCTCATGGCCCCCTCAACCACCTTCAAAGCCAGCAGTTCCAACTCTAACGTTCCTACTTTTCTCTTTCACATATAAGGACCCACAGGCCTGCCTGGATAATCTGAAATAATCTCCCAATCTTAAAATCGGTAATTTAATTATATTTGCAGAGTCCCTTTTGTCATGTAAAGTCACATATTTGCAGGTTCCAGGAATTAGGGCATGGACATCTTTGTGGGCCGTTATTCTGCCTACTTCAGCCCTTGTACAGTCCTTAAGCCAGAAGCATTAGCATCCCAAGAGCTCATTAAAATATAGTCTTAGACCCTATCCCAGACTAAATGCAGGGGTTGGCAAAAGGTGGGTTCACAGGTGTAATACAAATAAATACAATTGCTAATAAATAATAATATAAGAATAAACTCTGTTTTGTGTACTCACAGCTATAAACCTACTTTTGCCCACCCCTGTATAGAATCCACTCTTTACCATATGATTTCACTTATATGTGGGATATAAAACAGAAAGTAATAAATGAAAAAACAAAGCAAACTCATAGACACAGACAACAGTATGGGGGTCAGCAGAGGACGGGGTCAGGGGAGGGGCGGGAGGGCAGAGGGTCACAGATATGGTGACAGAGGGCTCTAGGCTTCGGGGGGTGAGCACAGCGCAGTGTACAGACGTGTGTCATGGAGTCATACACCTGGAGCACACATGCCGTTGTTGAGCAGTGCCACCCCAACACATTTAATTTTTTTTTTAAAAAAGAGTAAATCTGGGTGGTAGGAATTTTAAAAAAAGAAGAAGAATCTGCTCTTTAACATGGCCCTGGATGATTCCCAGGCACATCAGAGTGTGAGAGCTCTGTTTTATAGCGTGTTTGTTTTTCCTGCCTCCTTCCACTTTCCCATCTCTGGACTCATTGATACAAGCACTCAAAGTTCCAAAATTGTTCAGAACAGCTCATAAGGCGATTTATACAGCAAACATTTTTAGGCAGCTACTGTGTGCCGGGCTCTGTCCTAGGAATTGGGAATATAATGATCAGTAAAATGTGGTCAGTACAATGATAAGGGCCTATAGGGGAACTGGAGAGGGAAAATGATAGTGAAATGCTGGTATTTATGGATCATTGTAAGAAAGGAACCACCCATTAGTTCTAACTTTCCTACTAGTTCTATTTAGTTTAAGAGAAATTGCCTTTATTTATTCTGTATACAGCCTTTTTGAAAATAGAGGAATATATGGAAAAATAACACATAGTATTTTGGAACCATGCATCATAGATTAACAATGGAAACATAATTTTAAACTGTAATTGTTATATTTCATCTTTGCAAGTTGTTCCTCAGTGACATTACTTAAAATGCTGCTTTTTCTTAATAGGTGGCCAGGAACAGAAAGGTACACAGCAGACGATTGTGGTGGATATGCGTGAGTTTCGAAGTGAACTCCCGTCTCTGATCCACCGCCGCGGCATCGACATCGAGCCAGTGACCTTGGAGGTTGGAGATTACATTCTGACTCCAGACATGTGCGTGGAGCGCAAGAGCATCAGTGATTTGATCGGCTCCTTAAACAACGGCCGCCTCTACAGCCAGTGCATCTCCATGTCCCGCTACTACAAGCGCCCAGTGCTTTTGATTGAGTTCGACCCCAGTAAGCCCTTCTCTCTCATTGCCCGAGGTGCCTTCCATCAGGAGATCTCCAGCAACGACATTAGTTCCAAGCTCACACTCCTCACCCTTCACTTCCCCAGACTCCGGATCCTCTGGTGTTGCTCCCCCCATGCCACCGCGGAGTTGTTCGAAGAGCTGAAACAAAATAAGCCACAGCCCGTTGCAGCGACAGCCATGGCTGTTACAGCAGATTCTGAAACCCTCCCTGAGTCAGAAAAGTATAATCCTGGCCCCCAGGACTTCTTGTTAAAAATGCCAGGGGTAAATGCCAAAAACTGTCGCTCTGTGATGAGCCATGTTAAGAACATTGCAGAATTAGCAAGCCTGTCACAAGACAAGCTCACAAGTATCCTGGGGAACGCTGCAAATGCTAAGCAGCTTTATGACTTCATTCACACCTCATATGCAGAGATTCTGTCAAAAGGGAAAATGAAAAAATGAACAATGGTGGCTGTTTTCTTGCCCCATGACTATGCTTTTCAGCTGTTCTTTGCCAGCCATAATAGATCATTATTAATTACTAGCTCAGTATCTCGTTCTCTTCCAGTGTTTTTAATGATTGTACTGTTTCCTAGCTGAGTGGATCAGAAGCCAAGGTTCCTCCCTGAACTTCACATTCAGGCATCTTTTCTGACTTTCCTGTGCCCGGTCTCCTCCCTTCCTGTGCCGGCCATGCCAGGTGTGTGTGTTCAGTTTCTAAGCGAGGCGTGTCGGGATCAGGTAATGTTTCTGTAAGTGCTTACAGAAGGCTACTTTTGAGACAAGCCAAAGTTTGTCTCCTACACAAACTGATAAAATACACAATAAGTAGTGTCCTCACCCTGTGTCCATAGAGTTAGCCCCCGGAACACTGAGAAGGAAACATCTCTTTGCCATTCCTGACCAGTTTCTCTCCCCCACATCTTTGTCCACGACGTACTTCTCCCACCTGTAAGGAAACTTCATGGGGACTTCCTCCTAATGAGCTAAGCAGCCACCTCTGAAACTGGCTGGTTGATTTTCTAGACATCTGAATAGATGTGGATGTAGCACTCAATATTGTTCAAAACCAGTATTTTTAAAACATAAAATGAAATGCCTATTTATAGAATTTTATGCTGTTGAGGAACCCTCAGAATTCTGTTTTTACTGAAATATTTAATGTCCTAAAGATTTGGTTTTCCTTACTTGAGACAAAAAACTGTAAATATATGGAAAATCAATGCATAGATTATATAAAAATTCTAAAGAAATATATATGTATTTAAAAATTCATAAAGAAAACAATCTCATTCTAAACCTTCTGATTGATTTCATTTTTCTCTTTACTGGTATGTACATACGGGACATTCAGAGCATCTTTGTGCAGTTTTTAAACTTTTATATTTAAATATTATTAACTTAGGTATTATGCACATATTTAGTAATGAGTGGTAATTTTTCTACCTCAAGAGCTGACGTAGACGTCTGTTCCGCGAGCCGTACCACGTAGTTTCATGTTCCATCGGTGTCGGCTGCGCTCTTGTTTCACACCGTTTGAGCTCAGCGGAGACTGTGCGCCCCGTAGCACAGACACGGTCTTCAGCTGCAACTCACGTGCTTTTACCTGTCCTCTCCACACTGAGCCATACCGACGCCTCGATTTCTTGGTATGTTAACATATGTTAATGCAGGTAAAGTATATGTGGATTTTGAACTGTGTACAGAATGCTGCAAGAATGGATTGAGGGTTATCATAGAGCCCCATTGGTTATTGTAGAACTCTGTACAGTGATTTGGAGAGTAGAGGACAAGAAACAGAAATTAGTTTAAGATATACCCTTGACAATAGAAAACGAAAATGTCAGATACATGTTAACGTTAACTTTTGTATGTGTTTCTTTATCTAAGACTTCAATCATAATTAAAAATACATTTAAAAAGGCATACCACCTGCCCTAACTGGGTGGTTCAGTTGGTTGGGACTCCAGTACACCAAAAGGTCATAGGTTCAATCCCCAGTTGGGGCATGTATGGGAGGCAGCCAATTGACATTTCTCTCTTACACCTCTCCCTCTCCCTCTCCCTGTCTCTCTCTCTCTCTCTACCCCACCCTCCTCTAACTTAATAAACATACCTCAGGTGAGGATTTTAAAAAAAGGCATACCACCTCAAATAGTCACAGTTATTATCATTTTTCTTCACACTATTCTAGCACTTCTACTTGAGATACATAATTTCTATTATTTCTTAAAGCAACCAGTTTAAACAATCCTAGTTATTAATACAACAGCGACAACAGTGTAATTGCATTCAGAAAGCCAGCATCCCCCGGCTCGAATGTTGCTGCTTGCTGCTGTACTTAGTGGACACTTGAAGAGAGGTGCACCATCTCGTGTGTGTTTGAATTATGAGTGATATTTGCTAATGGACTCTTAACACGGTCCTTACAGATGAAAGACTCTCACTGCCATTTCCTCTTCCAACTAAATATGCAGGGTCCAGCACAAACAATGCCCCCTCTTCATTACAAATCATAAGCATGCAATTCTGGAACACAGCAATATCACGCTCAAGCACACCATTGACATTTTAGGTGAAATGCTCAAATTAAGACTATAAATTACTGTACCATATTATTACCCTACCAGCCACACTCAAGCAGGCCTCACTTCTGCCGGGCCCTGTGTGGATATTTTAATGTGTCTCCAGTTGTGGAACCCTTTAATACAACCATCATTTACTTTTATTGAATATTTTTACAAATTTTTACAATCTTTGGCAAAAGAACTAGAAATGCACAGTTGAAAAATCACTTAATTTTCTAGCATAACTTTGTTAGCTCTGCCTCTTTTAAAATCATAAATATCCAATATATGTATGAACTCATGCTTAACTTTTTAAAACTTTTTTTAAAAAACTGGAGGTCAGTATTATTCTACTTTATAAGTGTTTTACATACAAACTTGAGCATATGAGATATTGTGAGAAATTGTTTGTTTTGTTTAAATCACTGTGCCTGTCTTTACATTTCTTAAAATTATATAAGAAGAAAGCATTTTTAATAGTGGCCATAAGTAATGTCCTTTTGGCAGTAAGTTGCTATTCCTTCATTCCGAGGCTTAGTAGAATATATGGCTATGTATGTCTTCGTACATCCAGAATGCAACTTCCCAGCTCCCAAGGGACTAAAAATAATTGTCCAATTCCCTAATCCATCAGGAACACAGAGGGTTAAGTCAAGATTTGATTGTGTTGACGGTATAAAGTTAATAAATGGCCTTGGGCAGGAAAACCTGCACTGAAGCGATCTGGAGAAGTGGGCGGGGCGAAGAGGCAGCATTACTAGTCTCCGATTTTGTTTTTCAAGACTAATTTGGTTTTCCTTTGGCTCAGAAAACTCTTTAGGGAAATTGCCTTCTCTTTGGTGTTCAGTTTAACCTAGAAATGTCCTCGTAAAAACCAACATTGTAGGAAAATTCTTTTCTCAGGCTTGAGTATATGAAAACTTATCCAGACTTCCGCAGGAGTTGTCATTTTTCTTCATTATTTCACTTTGTAATTTGGTTTATAGCTCTTTCCTGATTGATTCTCAACTTCAGTACTTAACTTACCGTCTTTATCCATAGGTTTTTGGTGGCCTACAGCACTGTTGTTGTTTGGTTTAAGGGTGTATGTAAGCCAAAATTTGGATGGGCTGGAAACATAACTGATTTATATCAATTTGTAACAGAGTTTGTGTGTTTTTAATAAAATGTATATGTATTCAGTATTTTCCTCAGCATTCTGTGGGTGAACTAAAAATAACAATGTATATTTGAAAGGACATAAATTCCCAGTGCTTTCTATTTACCATTGTGTTAGTAAATATTTTTAAAACAGAATATTTAATTTGGCTATTTTTTTGTTCTGCAGAATAAGTGATTAAAGATGAACTGCTCTTTGAACAACTGCTATTGTGTTTGATGTGATTGGTAAATCCACTATCTAAGGCTTTAGTATATTTTTCTTTTGGTTTTTTATTTTGTAGCAGTTCTTTTCAAGGAAGAAGAAAAACTATTCTCCTTGAAAATACTCATTTGTTGGCATGTGATGAATACATGGTGAGCACAGTGCCTGGGACACCTTAACTCAACAGAGATTAATTTGCTGCCATCCCCGACTCAAACATTTCTGTTCCTTTAACTTCAAAGTTGAAAGAAGTGAATTATCATTTTGACACATCTAGAATCTATTGTAATCCCTTAACAAGTTTAATTATTAGTTAACTAATTGGCTCATTTCCATGATTTAATTATTGTTGCTTCTGCTTTAAAATGTAGAACCAAATCCCCTTTTAACAAGGCATAAGACAGGTTTTTTCTTAAAATGTTCTGATGCCGTAATAAAGACTCTGCTAGAATAATGAACCCTTTTTTAATAGTAGTGATATAACTCACATTCACTTCGAGCTTGAGCGTTCCCATTTAATCCTCATAACAAAGCCGTAAAGGTGCTGCTATTTAAAATCCTCTTTACTCTTGTGAAACTGAGGCCCAGAGACATTAAGTGATTGGCCTATTGATGGAAACACCATCTGAACCCAAGAGTCTCACTCCAGGGTCCACGATGAAACTGGTGGTGAGTGCCAGAAGGAGGGAATGGGAGACTGGTTAGTGTCCACTTCTATGTATCTAGTTACAGATGTGTCATAGAAAAAGCAAATTGGTTTGCTTCCATGCATCTCAGTTAATAGTTTTAAGAGCAAGTATGCAAAACTTGGAAGGAGGTCAAAGAGAATACTGAAGTAACCTTTCCATGAAGAGCTAGATGTTGTTTAGTAGTCTGTGCCTCCTGGGGATTATCTGATTTTTCTAGGGCCGTAAACCTTTTGCTGACTGATTAGGAATGCCATTTTGCAACTTTATAAAAATAGACAAGTTAACTTGTAGAAAACCCAGATAGCAAAACAGGTAACCCCCAACTTTTCAAAAGTTTACATTATGCCACTTCCCTTTTACGAAAGTTCATAATACTGCTTTCATTCACTGAAAGAAATCCAAAGAGGATTTTTCTCTTTTAAGGAAAAAGGCAAAAATGGCATTTAGCATTTGTTTTGCAGCAAGTTATTACCGAGGCAGTGAGTACGGGAGCAGAGGGCGTGGCCCCGTCGGGCTCCTGCCCTCAGGAACCACACTCCGCATCCAACCACCACAGTTTTAAACGGAGTCTGTGAGCGTCTGACCTTTATCTGGATCTATTTTGTGCATCTTTTAACAAGATGAGTCCTTAAGGTGTCAGAAAAGCCTTAGAGAGCTTGTGAGGGTGTTATACTTCCTGTAAAACTGGACGTGATTAAGCATTTAGATCATGCTGAACAAAATAAAGGCATTGTACCTCTGTTGAATATGGGCCTGGGGATGCTCAGAAATTTTTCCGTATAAACTAATGGTATTTGCTTCTTTGTGTCACACCACTTTGGCTTATGGAAGCTTTCGTGGGAACACTCTACCTTCAGATGGCAAGGGAGACCTGCACAAGTGGTTCTTGTCTGGTAGCATCACAAAAGTTACTGCCTAGGGGGACACTAGTCAGTTCTGTATTTTTATTTCTGCATTCCTTGACTGACCAACTACGAATCTCTGGATCCCTGAATTTTCTTTTGAATCAGTCTTAACATCTTACTGCCTTCCTCATTAATTGAATCAAATCAAGTCACTGACTTTCTTAATATTTCTATGAGAGTCATGTTGTAACTTCTTGAAAATTATACTTCGCAAATGGTATTGGCAGCATGAGCTCCCATATAATGATAAAATATTTCCAGCCTCATTTGTCCTAAAGGTGAAGCTTGTGAACTAGAAAATGGATTATATATTATATCCATATATATATATATATGAACTGTATCCATATGAACTGTACTCTGATGCTCAATATTAAGAACTATAAAGATCTCAATATTAAAAACTATAAATTGATCAACTATTTAAGAACTATGGACTCATTTTAAGATGCCGACTGTGTGACAGACCCATTTCTCATTTTCAAAAGCACAATGGAATATTTAATCTCAGTTGTTTTTTCTGTGTAGCCATTAACTACCAGTGTTAAAGAGACTGACTCATGAATGAGAAAGGCAAGGAATTTTAGATATTCCCAAGGATCCATTTACATGACGAAGATGTTTGTACTTCAAAAGAACGACACTTCCTCTAGGCCCAGGAGACAGGTAAACAAAACCAACTTGTGATTTCAACCATGGGGAGTTTGGAGGGATTCATGAAAACTGTAAATAAACCAGGTCCAAGGAAATGGTGGCATCCTACATCTGAGATGATGGTATTTGGAGACACTTTCTGTAATTATGAGCTCCAGAATGTGGTGTTAGTGAGAGAATGCCCCTCGCTGACTAAGATATTTGCTTCCCTGTGCAGTTTCAGGGGAGTGTGACACTCAGCAGAGGCCTCAGGAAAAAGATGGTTGAGCAGACTAAGGGAGTCGTGACTGGGCAGGTTTGTTTCTGGCAGAAGGCAGTCATTGCACAGGGCAGAGGGCTCTCTGGACTGGAGGCTACAGCAGTCCCTGCCCTCGAGGGGCGTACAGTCAGTCTTACAGTGAGCACAGCAGTCACACAGAGAACGTGAGCAAGCGGGACAATAAAAATGCCCCAAGAGAAGTGCAAGTAAGTGCTCCGGAGGTCAGAGGAAGATGTCACAGCCAGTCATAGGAGACTGGCCTTGGAGAGAAGGTGGGGTTCAAGGTGAGTCTTAGGGAACAGCTAGTATTTCATCAGACAGAGATGCAGGCCCATGTACTTCATTCCAAGTCCAGAGATTTAGTGAAGAAACAGGTGGGAAATAGAACAGTGGTGTTTAGAGAAAGAGTCGGGAACATTAGAATTGGAGCAGTACATGGGCCACTGTAGGAATCTCTTAAGTGCTAGGCTTGAGGAATTTGCTCTTATTTCAGTAAAAAAAAAAAAAAAAGAAAACAACAAAAAACGAGTGTTTGAGTAAGGGCAAGATGTGATCCAGAAGTCTGCTTTAAAACTTTGATCTGGCAGTAGTGAGTATGAAATGGAAAGGAACTAATCCTAACTGAGCACTTAGTGGGTGCCAGATATTTTATGTGTGTTCCTGCACTAAATCCTCACATCTCCAAGTAGGGATTAAACCTGCTTTATGGATGAGAGGGCTAACACTCTGAGAGATGAAAAATTAAAGCCATAGTTAAAATAAATAGCAGAGGTGTGGCTCAAACTCCAAAGCCTACTTTCATTCTACCACACCTTGCTACCTGGAAGCAAGGACTGGAGGTGAAAAGACCACTTCAGAAGCTGTTGTGTTGTAACAATCTAAGCCATAGGTGATGACAGCCAGAACTGAGATTATAGCTTTGAAAATGAAAAGAAGGACATAAAGAAGCATCAAAGGACAGTCTATGGGATGTGGAGGGAAAAAATGCCTAAGAAGAGTCTGAATTAACACCGAGCTTTTAAGCCTAGGCTCAGGAAATGATGATGCTCTTTACAGAAACAGATTTTGGAGGGAAACCTGATTGTGTTGGGAAGAAGATTAAGTTCCATTTTATCAATCTGATTTGGAGATCACCAATAAGTCAGGCAGACAGTCTCAGTTTAAGATGGAGTAGACATCCGAATAGAAGTGAGAATTAAAGACATCAGATAACTGATTAAAGCAAAGAAATACAAAGCAGACAGAACTTTAGAAAGAGCCTAAATTTAGAAGGTGAGAGGATAGAGGAGACAGACCATTAGAAGAAGATTGTGAATCATGCAACAACCAGGATCAAAAACTGGAGAGAATTTCGAGGGAGTGACTCACAGGACTGGGAGCTGAACAGTATGAACACTGGTGCCTCACGATTCAGCAATGCAGAGATCTCGGCTCCTCCTGGGTGGCGGTCCAGGGGGCCCACAGGTGCACGCCCAGCTGAGGGGCTGAGGAGGCTGTGAGACAGTGCAGATGCAGAAACGAGAATGGGCGAGCTGCACGTCAAAGGTGATTTCGTTTGCTGGTGACCGGGAAGAGAAAACACAGTGGGGTGAGAGAAGGAAACTGCTAGGGAGAGAACAGATAATGAATGGAACCAAAACCCAGTGCTGGGGGTGGAGGAGAACAAGAATGGTTTTGCTTTCCTACCTTTCACATCAACAGAAAACCTGTTTTTGTATTGATTTGTCTCTTCTGAAACACCAGCATTCCTAGTACCAGGTACCTTTAACTTGGAATGGAACTGGTAAGTCATAGGCAACATTGAGCCTTTCTCTGAAGCTTCCTATTTTAACAACAGAATGCTGCTGTTTGGCAGTGAGGCCTGCTTGTGTTTAAGCTGGCGGAGAGCATGGCCAAGAGCCCCTCAGTCTGTAACCTGGCTGTATAGTTTTAATATTATTTAAAGCATCCCTTTCAGCAATTTATGAAACCAAAATAAGTGCTGGCTAACATCCTCTGGAAACTGAAAGTCAACATTCAGCAGCTCTCACTAGCTAATCCTAAAACTTGGTACGGATTTTTATTTTGGTCTACTGAGCTTACTGTAACCGGGGTGGCTGAGTTGCTATGGTGATTTGTTCTCAAAACAGCCCTTTGCCACACTCCATTGAAACAGCAGATGAATCTGTTTCATGTTGACTTGATCATGACATTAATGCGGGCCGAAACGTCCCCCACACTCGCGTCAGGACTTGTGTGTAGGACTTTTCAAATCGGTGCCAAGAAGACATTGACTGAAAGAATCACAACTTTGGCTTTTTAAACCTGGGCCTTCACATTTCGTACCACTGAATACTGTTGGCTCACAGCCCAGAGCTCTACTGCGGGGAGCCGAGAGTAGGGGGTAGGAAGCGGATTGCAGCTGGGGAAGGTTTATCGTCGAAACAATTATGTGGTTAATTGCTCCAGTGTGGGCATAGCCTGAAAGTTACGACTCACACCTCATTCTGTCACTAACAATTGGGGTGATGGGGGACAGGATGTGCAAAAAGTCAGCTCCTTCTTCCCATTCCTCTTGCAAATTGTAACCCGCTAAGATGGGTCCTTGAGGTGTGGGGAAGAAAGGCAGATTTCAACGCCAAGACGTGGCGTTGCTCGTCTCCACCAGTAGGCGTCCCCATTGAGTCACAGGTCCTAACCTAGCTACGCTGGAGTCACCAACGTGTCAAGGATGACTGCATCTTGAATGGGGGTGTATCTGCCTCTGATTCTTGCCTAACCCTGACATGGGAGAGAAAAAAAAGTAGCTGCCTGATTTCCAGCATGACTCATTATAAACAAAGGGAGGACAGATTGACTGCCTCTTATCAGAGCCCGAGTATGCGCCCCAGGACTGAGGGTGAGTCAGACTGCAAGTCCCAAGTCTTTTCTTGGACGGAGAGATTTTTTTTCTCCTGCGGAAGATGGATTTGCTGGGGGAGTGCTATTTCTTTCTTAAATACTATCAGTGACCCCATGGTAAGCCCTGGGCTTCTAGGTGAGGTCAATTCCCTTACGATCTGAAGGGCTTCCAAGTTGAAGGAAAAAACTGCCCATACTCACAAGGTAACTCGTTGGCGTTATAGAAATATTAGGAATTCTTCGGTGGCAGTTCCACAACATAGACAGATGCCAGTAATCATCCAGGCGCACACTTTAAGTATGTGCAGTTCATTGTATGTAAATTATACCTCAAAGGCTTTTAATAAGAAAATAAGCACAGGTAACAGTTAAGTGGGCGGTAAAACCCCAGCCACCCTATTTTCATTGTGATTTATCATGAAGCTCTGCACGCCCCTTCACTTCCTCATCTGCTGCTTTGTTTTTGGGTGCAAACACAAAGGGGGCATGCCTGAAAGACTCATGAAGTCACATCATCTCATACTGATACGCGGATCCCAAACTCCCAGTTGTTGGCAGGCGACTTGTTTATATTTACTGAATGGAGGCAGTAGGGGGAGGCATGTGAACTGTAGGTTGGCAACAAATTTGGAGGGGGTTGGGGAAGACCTTGGGTAGCAAAAGACAAAAGAAGCGCCTTCCCCCGAGTCTTCCCCACCCTTTCCCTGGCAGCTGGGAGACGGGAGACGTCTGTTTACGCCTCAGGTGCCTTCGCATTTCAGCAGATACAAGTCAGGTCAAGCCAGCAGCCTGACGGCACTCAGGAACTTGGCTGATAGGCTATGCGGGCAGACCCGCACACACACGTGAAATGACTTAACACTTGGAAACTAGCACACCAGCAAACAAGTTAATTTAGGGGGAAATGAATGCTCATGTGCTTAGATGGCCAAAAAGACTAAAGTTGTTTGGCAGGTGGGGCTGACAGAAGAAAGAGCAGCAATGAGGGAGGAATAGCCCAGAGAGGGGTTATTGTTTGTTTTTTTAATGTAAAAGACCTAAGCTGGGAAAGTATGAACATGTGTTTACTCATAGACTTGGTTATGATCTTCTGCAAAGTATGCAAGAGTTTTCTTCTTTCAGATAACATGCCATTAGTGGTCAGGAAATGTTATTCTTGCTGTATTCTCTCACCAATACCTGCTTCTGACCACTAGCCTATGGGAAGGGTCAGAATTATTCTTTCATTTTCCCATATATCTGTTCCTGGTGCTGTCCTTTGGTTAGCATATTCAATACACACGTCAAAGTGATTCAGAGAATTTGACAGTCATCATAATAAGACGGTCATGCACATAGGAGGGTTTTGTCTTAATCTTGTCATCTCTTGGTCATTGTTGCTAAATCTGGGGAGAGGAGTATGTGTGTTATTTTCTGACTCCCTGGATTCTGTCTACACTTTGCAGGTATGTCCTCGCCACGGAGGCTGTTCTCACATGTAATAGCTGCATCCTTAATTTCCAGGGACAGTCCCGAATTTCAACTATTCTTTTGACACAGCCCCATAAAGCCATACTTTTTAGGTCACATTTTGCTGTATAAAATATGGTCTGTGGAAATAATGCTTCACTTGACAAGTGTCTTCTCTTGCAATCCAGGGTCTTCAAAATTATTATTGGGAAAACACTGCCAGTTTACTCAACAAACATTCATGAAGAGCCTACTGTGTGCCAGAACAGTAGAACAGAGGTTGGAGTTGCAGGTTGCTGTTTGTTCCAGATCCTAAAAAGTCTGAAAAGCAGAGCCAGCATTTGTATTTAAATAATAATGGACGTACAGTAAAGATTACTTATATTTTAAAGACATGTGCTCACTGACTGGAAATGACCAGGCCCTCAAAGCACTGTGATACTCACTACAGAGCTCTGGGTGCCGTGAGCATAGGTTACAGAAGTTGTAAAAGTATCCGTCATGGCAAACCGCCAAGCAAGGCCTTATTTCACATTTAATGCCTCGTAGGAATAAGATAGTGTGAGGCGAGTCTTTCGAGCAGATGAGAGAGCTTAGTTGTCTTGAAAAACCGCAGAACCTGTGTCCTCAGTTGTTGAAGATCTTTGGGCTCTCCACCGGTTTCACTGAGCGGTGTCTGAGGGTACTTTTGAAATGGAAGAAAATGTTGGTAAAAGGAAAGACATTCTCCAGGTAGGTCTGTATGACTTCCTTAGAGCAGTTGAGGGGATACCTTTGTATGTGACTTTTAGCTGGTGTTCCAGCCCTTGGATCTACCACTTCAAAATGAATCTTCGATCTGTCATCCATATTCAAGCTTCCCAAGTTTTCTCTGATTAACAATCTTGTTTCCTGTATCATATTCTAACTTTTGTTTAACATGAGTTTTTTGTTCTGTTTTCGGACCACCAGTGCACAGAATTGGAGCCATCATAATCCTTGGTTCCTGAAACAAGCTCACTGTTGACCCGTACACGGTCTGCTTTTACTTACTTAGCCTGTTATTTTTAATAATCCAGAAAGTGCTCATGAAGCCATCACCCCTGCCCCCCAAACTAGAACCTTGCCAATAGGACTCTAGTTCACATAAACCGTGTGGATTCACCTCCCACCCTATTTCCCTGCTTCTCCCAAGCCAAAGTGAACCCTCATCCTGATTTGTATTCAGTATTTCCTTGCTTTCTTCTTCATCTTGTCTCTCTGTTTTTTATATGTATCATATGTATTCCAGAAAGTATGTGTGCATGTATCTTGTTCTTAGCTTTATAGAAGAGACGTCATGAATGTTTCTTTGTAGGACTAATAATGGTAAGATTCATCCTATTGTCGCTTGTAGCTTCATTTATTTGTTTGGGCTCCTCTATAATATTTTATTCTACGAACATACCACAGTTTATTTAGCAACCTCTCATTACTGGCCATTTGGGCTGTGCAGGGGTTCTTGATAATGTAAACAGTACTTTTACGAACATCCTTGAACCTAGTCTTGTGCATGTGCAAACATTTCTCTTGGGTACACACCTACAAGAGAAACTGTAGCGTCAGATAGTACATGTGTGTTCGACCTTCCGGACGGTGCCAGACTGTGTTCTGCAGAGGCTGCACCAATTTGCACTTGCACCAGTGACGTGTGTGAGAACTGGTGGATCCACACCCTCTTCAACCCTTGCTAATGTCAGACTTCTTCATTTTTGTCGATTGATTGTATATGAGCTATTACCTCCATATGGTCCTGATTTGCATTTTGACTTTTGATGTCAAGCATCTCGTTTATGTGATTGACCGAGGAAGCCTCTTCTTCTCTTCTGAGAAGTGTCCGTTCATGTTTTTGGTCCATTTTTCTACAATTGTTTGTGCTCTTCTTACTAAAGGAATACTTAATATATTTGCAACACTAATCCTTTGTTTGTTGTACTTTTCACTTTCTTTGAGGTATCCCTCTTTTTCTTTAGTCCTCACCCAAGAATGTGTTTATTGATTTGAAAGAGAGAGAGGAACATCAATTGACCAGTTGGTTGCCTCTCATACGTGCCCTGACTGGGGATCAAACCTGCAACCTTTTGTTTTATGGGATGATGCTCCAACCAATTGAGCCACCTGGCCAGGGCTATGGTATTTCTTGATGAATAAAAGTTCTTAATACAGTAAAATGTATCAATCTTTTATTTTTTTAATTAATGCTTTTTATTTAAGAAATTATTTAATAAATCTTTTTCTACCATAATATCTAAAATGTATTTATCTGTATTTTCACTAAAAATGAAAAGGCTATGAACCCATGAGCGTACAGGTGGGAAAGAGGAAGCAGTGGAATCCCAGGCACTAGAGCCCAGCAGCCTAGGAGAGCAGGGGTTATGGTGAGTGGCAGGGCCAGGCCCTGGTGCCAATGATAGCCAGGGTTGGCTTTTGCAATATTGATTAGTTATGTACAGTTGACCCTTGAACAATGTGGGAATTAGGAATGCTGACCCCCCCCATGCAGTCAATACTCCCCCTATAAGTTTTGACCTCCTAAAAACTTAACAACTAGTAGCCTACTGTTGATCAGAAGCCTTACCGATAAACAGTCGATCAGCACATATTTTTATGTTGTATATATTAAACACTGTATTCTTACAATAAAGTAAGCTATAAAAAAAGAAAACTATAAAAATATTTGTTTAAACTGTTATTAAGGAAATCATAAAGAAGAGAAAATATAATATTTACAGTAACTATTGAAAGAAATCTGTGTGTAAGTAGACCCTGACAGGTGAAACTTGCATTGTTCAAGGGTCAACTGTATTTTTTCCCTTGGCTATAAACAGAACGTAATAACATCAAATTTGGACTATGGAAAAGAATGTAGAGAAGAACCATAGTCCCATCAGGCAGGTTTTTCCTATACTTATTCATAGGCAACTCTCCTGATACACACATATCTTGTTCTCTTGAAAGGCTTGACCCTTTTCTGGCCACTAGCACCCTGACCCCTAGCCATGGACACTTTCTGGACATTGCCATCCTTGACCTGCCAGGATTGACCATTGCCTTAAAAAACAAAACAAAACAAACAAACAAAAACCAGGGAACTTTGGTTAAAGAAATTATGCTTAGAATATTCTGTGATTATTAGAAAATAAGGCCAAAAAAACTGTACCTAGTTTTACTAGCCAGAGAAATATTTCTAGCATCTTTTCTGTCTTTACTTACATATATATAATTTATATCATTTAAAATGGAATCTTCCTATATATGCTATTTTGTCAATTTTTGCCTAGTGTTGTATAGTTTTCAATGTGATAAATGTTCTTCTGCATCATTATTTGAGCGATACAGAATATTTCCCTGTGTGGGCGAAATCAGAAATGTCTGTAGAATGTGCATCCCAGCCAGTCTAGACGGCTGCTGGCTAGTGCTCTCAGACACTCACATCAGCCCTGGGCTGGATTCAAGTGTTCCTCCACTGTTTCCAGTTGTGTCCCATTAGAAGCAAGGACAACGTGAGTATGTTTTACACTAAACCTTTGTGCACATTCATGGTAATGTTCCCCGGATAAATTCTGTAAGTGGGAAGTCCTAATCAAAGGCTAAAACTGTTCTAACGTTTATATTTATTTATATTTATACACACACACACACAACTACCTTGCTCCCCAAAAAGTTTTTATCAATATTTATTCACATTAGGAGGGTATAAGAGAGCCTATTCTCCCACACCCTCACTAAGAAGAATATTATTGTGCCTTTTATCATCAGCGCGCTAAGTTCAAATGCCCTTTCACCGTTTTAATTTGCATTTCTTCAATTACTATGAGGTTGAACTTTTCCGTGTCTCCTGACCGCTTGCTTTTGAGTGTTTCTCTCCCCGCACTCCCACTCCCGCCTGCCCGTGTGTGAGTCGCCTGTTGGCACCATTTCCCCTTTTATCCAGCGAATGTGCTTTCTTCTGTTTATCTGTGAGAACTGTATCTTTGAGGGGTTAACAAGTGTCATAAATATTGTAAACAATGTTGTACATATGTCTTTTGTTTTTGTCTATGCTTTGCCTTTCAGATTTTTAGAATTTTGTATGTTGTCAAATCTTGCAGTATTTTAAAAGTTCCTTTTTTTATTTGAGACTATGTAAAATTCACCTAAATTTTTTTTCTGGTCTTCTCATTTCATTGTTCTACATCTAAATTTCTGTTCCAATGAAAACTTATGTTGGTTTGTGATGCACGCTACGTAGCTCACTTTTTTCAATGGTTAACCTAACACCATTTACTGAAAAATATTTTCTCTACCTGCTGATTTGAATTACCACCTTCATCTTATCCTGTATTCTTGCACTTGGACATGGGCTTTCAATTCTGTTCTTATCATGTTGATTATCCCTATAATTGTATCTTATAAGCTTAATTATCAATTTAAAATACATTTTAAAAATTTGTTGGACAGATGCCTTCCTATTGGTATGCTCTTGGAAATTTTTTACTGGCTAACTTGTTATCCAGATGAACATTTAAGACTCTTTTCGTCAAATTTCCCCCCAAAATGTTTTGTTTAAACTTTTATTGGAATTACATTACATGTATATTATTTTGTTAATAATGGATATCCTTCAATATTAGGAAAATAGTGTGTTTTACTTGTGTTGAAGTCATTTTTCATGTTCTTCAGTAGTATTTTGTAGTTTGTGTCATAAACCCTATGTATTTTTTGCCAATTCAATTCAAAGTTATTTGTTGTTATTTTTTTAAGAATTTATTTATTTATTTTTAGAGAAAGGAAGGGAGTGAGAAAGAGAGGTAGAGAAACATCAATATGTGGTTGTCTCTCAAGTGCCCCGTACTGGGGACCTGGCCTACAACCCAGGCATGTGCCCCGACTGGGGATCAAACCTGCAACCCTTTGATTCTCAGGCCAGCACTCAATCCACTGAGCCACACCAGCCAGGGCTCTTTGTTGTTATTGCAAACTGTGACTAAACTGTCTTTCCTCCCCAACCCATAGTCATTCTGCTGTTAATTTTTATGGATTCTATAACTGACCATCTTACACAACTCTTTTTCATTTCAATGGTATTTCAGTTAATTCTTTTGGATATTACAGGTAGGGCATCACTTCATTCAAAACTAATGATGATAGTTTTGTCCCCTTTCAATAATTGTACTTCTTTTTCTGTGTTTTGTCTTACAGCATGTGTTTGGAAATTCAGACGCCCATGGGCCCAGGCAATAACATAAATGAGTGAATTGGGCCAGGGGTGGTCCTCAGCAAATGAAAAAGCACAGGTCTTATCTTAAGGGGGAAGTTCTTACTCAGTTCCAGCCAATTTCTGTCCCTTGGGAAAAAGGCCTGGGGTAGGCAGATAGGAAGATTTTCTAAAGAGATATACCAAAGATCTTTTTTTAAAAGGGGAAATATATAAGCCTTTTCAATGTTGAAAATGAATTCAAATTTTTTAGAACATCAGGCAAGTCAAATATAGAATATCTAATGGTCAGGTTCAGCTCAGCCTCACATGTGCCCCGGTTTGCCTAGAACTTACAAAATTTCAGAATGTGCTGGGTTGGAATAGCAGGCATTTTTGCCATATCCTGCTTTAGTAAAAAGGCTTTCATTATTTGACCAATCAGCTATTCTGTAGGCTCTTGATTTATTATTTTCGTGTTAAGCCTCTGTCTCCAATTTAACAGGATTGTTGTAGAAAGAGAGAAATTAAAATTCTATTAGCTGGTATGATTTTCTTCTTTAACCTATGAATGTTATGAATCCATAACTTTTCTAATATCAAAACATTCTGGCCCTTGTGATTTGCAAGCCATACTTAATTGTGGTATATCATTGTTTTAAATATGCTGTTTCCTGTATTCCATATTTTGTTTTATTTGGTGATTACAAAATAGGAGCAAGAAAGGTTGGGGGTTTTCTGTTTTGTTTTGTTTTGTTTTGTTTAGCAGCAAAACTCAGCTATTTCCTCTCTACCCCACTGCCACCACCATCCCCTACCTGTTTTCTTGGGTAAATAGCTTGACTCATTGCTTGGAGGGAAGGAAGAGGTAATACTTCATTACATCAGATGTGGCTTTTGTTTTGCTGGGGGGACAAAGGTTAAAGTAGATTGTTCAGAGTAAAGAAATCTTTTCAGTTTTCTCTCTTTGTGTTTAGGGGCTCTTTGAGGGAATTGCAGGAAAGAACTGCAGGGAGGGGATCAAGATATCTAATAATGTCTACTGTGGTTTGTATGTGGTTCTTTTCTCTGATGTCCCACAAAGCTATTGACAAAGTTTGCATTTGTCTTCGGTGTGCTGTAGAGTTGGATCTTTTTTTGCAATGTGACAGATGGCTACGCAGCACCACCCTTAGACCCAGGAAAGGGCAGCTCCTGCCCTTGCTTTAAAGGGCCCTGTTCTGTCCCTCCTTTAGCCCCACTCTTCCCCAATAAGTGAGGGGACCACTGGAGCAAGGACACAGACCTGTAAGTGGGTGCAGGCCCATTTGGGTTGATTATTCTGGGGTCCTGGGTCCACTGCCTTCTAGACAATGTTCTGAATACCCAGGACCTCTACTGAGTCTGCGCCCAGGGCCTGTGCAGGCTTTTTCCCTAGCTCCGTTCTCCCACAGGAGGACCACGCTGTAGTCATTCGTACTCCTAGGCCTGAGGAGTCAGCGAAGAGGTCTGATTGTGGCGAGGGTGGACAAAGCCTGGGCATGTGTGCTAGAGTGTCCACACTATTTCCACATTATGATATAGAGCCCAGCTGGGCTCTATGAGGAAAAGATATCCAACTGTCCTTATGCCACCTGATACTATCTTAGAATGCTAGGAGCCTGAGAGAATTTTTAACTCAAACTTTGCTCCTCAAGTGGTTATGAAGGTACATTCCTCAAGGTGGAATTATAACAATTTTTAAACACAGTTGGCTTCACTGATAGCCAAAGTCTATCGTCAAGTCTCCTAGGGCCGCAATAACAAAGTACCACTACGTGGGAACTAAAAACAATAGAAATTTATTCTTTCATAGTGCTCCACACTTTGGAGGCCAAAAGTCCAAAACCAAGGTGTCAGGAGGGCTGTGCTCCCTCCAGAAGCTCTAGGGAAGCACGCTTCCTGGTCTCTCCCAGCTTCTGGTGACTCTCAGAAATCCTTGGCATTGCTTGACTTGTAGCAGAATCCCCCCAGTCTCTGCCTTCGTCCTCACCTGCCCTTCTTCCTTCTGAGTGTTTCTCTGTGTCTACTCTCCTATTCTTAGAAGGACACCTGTTATTGGATTTAGGTTCCACCCTAATCCAGTAAGATCTCATCTTAATTATTACATCTTCGAGGACCCTATTTCCAAATAAGGTCACATTCTGAGGTTCCAGGTAGATGTGGGTTTTGAGGGGACACCTCAAGCCAGTACACTACCCATAAATAAGTTTGGTCTGTAATGCTCTCATTTTCTCCCTTGGTGTTTCTGTCTCTGTGTCTCTGTCTTCTCAGTATTTGGTTACCAGGGTTGGGTTAACTTTGTATTAATTAATTAATTAATTGGGACACTTCAAAACTTCTTATGTATTCTGGAACCAATTAAATTATATAGATATTATTTCTTCCCATAATGTTTGCCAGAATTTGCACACCCACTTCCACCACACACCTCCCAAGTCATCTGAGCCCTTATGTTTCACGCAAGTAGCAGCGAGTTTGCCTTGGCGGGTATGGCTCAGTTGGTTGGAACATCAAAGTGTAAACCAAAAAGATGCAGGTTCAATTCCCAGTCAGGGCACACACCTAGCTTGCAGGTTCAGTCCCTGGTCAGGGCATGTAGGAGAGACAGCCAATCACTGTATCTCTCTCTATCTCTCTCTCTCTCCCTACCCTCCCCCTCCCTTCCCCCCTTCTCTAAAAATCAATGGGCATATCCTCAGGTGAGGATTTTAAAGTAGCAGAGAGTTCTTGATCAGTTTATCCAATGACTTTTGGTCCACTTGGATTTTTCTTTTAAAAATATATTGAATTTATTGGGGTGACATTGGTTAATTATATAGGGTTCAGGTGTACAGTTCTGATATATCATCTGTTTATTGTATTGTGCGTTTATCACCCAAAGCCAAGTCTCCATCTGTTACCATTTATACCCACTTTACTCTCTTCTACCTCCCCACTCCCTTTTCCCTCTGGTAGTCACCGTACTGTTGTCTGTGTCTGTAAGTTGTGTTTTGTCTTTGTTTTTGTTTTTGCTTAATCCCTTCACTTTTTCACCCTACCCCTCAACCCCCTCCCCTCTAATAGCTGTCAGTCTGTTTTCTGTGTGTATGAGTCTGTTTCTATTTTGTTCATTAGATCCCATATAGTAGTTGTCTTTCTCTGACTGGCTATTTCACTTAGCATAATACTCTCCATGTCCATCCATGCTGTCACAAAAGACAAAAAAAATTTCCTTCTTTTTTATAGATGGGTAGTATTCCATTTTATAAATGTACCATTTTTTTATCTACTCATCTACTGATGGACACGTGGGCTACTTCCAAATCTTGGCTATTGTAAATAACTGTAATGAACACAGGGGTGCATATGTTCTTTAGAATCACTGTTTCAGGTTTCTTCGGCTATATTCCCAAAGCAGAATTGCTGGGTCATAAGGCAGTTCCATTTTTAACTTTTTAAGGAAACTTCATACCATTTTCCATAGTGGCTGCACCAGTCTGCATTCTCATCAACAGCACATGAGTGTTCCCTTTTCTTCCCATCCTTGCCAACACACGTTTGTTGATTTATTGATGACAGCCATTCTGACAGGTGTGAGGTGATATCTTACTGTGGTTTAATTTGCATTTCGCTAAAGACTAGTGACATTGAGCATCTTTTCATATGTCTATTGGCCATCTATCTATGTCCTATGTGAAGTGTCTACTCAGGTTCTTTGCCCATTTTTTAATTGGATTATTTGTTTTTTCTTGGAGTTGAGTTGTATACATTCTTTATAAATTTTGGATATTAACCCCTTATCAGAAGTATCATTGCTGAGTTTGTTCTTCCATTCAGTAGGCTGTCTTTTCATTTTGTTGAAGGCTTCCTTTGCTGTGCAAAAGCTTTTTAGTTTGATGTGGTCCCATTTGTTTCTTTTGTTTCCCTTGCCCAAGGAGACATATCAAATATATATATATATATGAAATGTCTGAAATTTTACTGCCTGTTTTCTTCTAGGATTTTTATCCTCTGATTGCTGTGGCTAGGACTTCCATACCATGTTGAATGAGTGGTGAAAGCAGACAACCCTGTCTCGCTCCTGTTCTTAAGGGAAACACTTTCAGTTTTTGCCCACTGAGTATGATGTTGTCTGTGGGTTTGTTACATATGGGCTTTATTAAAGTGAGGCATGTTCCCTCATTCCCACATTTCTAAGAGTTTTTATCATAAACTGGTGCTGGATTTTATCAAATGTTTTTTCCGCATTTATTGATATGACCATGTGGTTTTTATCCTTTATTTTGTATGTGTCATATTATGTTTATTGATTTGTAGATAATGTACCAACCTTACATCCCCAGAATAAAGCCCTCTTAAGCACAGTGTATGATCTATTTAATATTGCTGGATCCAACTTACTAATATTTGGTTGAGAATTTGTCATCTGTGTTCATCAGGGATGTTGGCCCGTAATTTTCTTTTTGCAGTGTCCTTACCTGGTTTTGAAATAGGATAGTGCTGGCCATGTAAAATGAGCTTGGGAGTCTTCCCTCCTCTTGAATTTTTTGGGGATATTTTGAGGAAGATAGGTGTTAATGATTCTTTGAATGTGTGTTAAAATTCACCTGTGAAGCCATCGGGTCCAGGACTTTTGCTTGTTGGGAGTTTTTTGATTACTGCTTTAATTTCATTTCTTGTAATCAGGCTGTTCAGATTTTCAGACTCTTCCTAATTCATTGTTGGAAGATTGTGTGTTTCTACAAATATGTCCGTTTCATCCAGATTGTCTGACTTGTTGGCATACAGTTGTTCATAATATTTTCTTGCAATCACTTGTATTTCTGTGGAATCAGTTGTTACTTCTCTTTCATTTCTGATTTTATTTACTTCAGTCCTCTCTCTTTTCTACTTGATGAGTCTGATTCAAGATTTGTCAATCTGTTTTCTGTTTTCAAAGAACCAGCTCTTGGTTTCATTGATGTTTTGTAATTTTTGAAATCTATTTCATTTATTTCTACTTTGATATTTATTATTTCCTTTCTTCTACTCATTTTGGGCTTTGTTGTTCTTTTTCTGCTTCCTTTAAGTGTAAAGTTAGATTGTTTATTTGAGATTTTGCTTGTTTCTTGAGGTAGGCCTGTAATGCTGTGTATTTCCCTCTTAGGACTGCTTATGCTGTGTCCCATACATTTGGGATTGTTGTGTCCTCATTTTCATTTGTTTCAAGGTACCTTTAGATCTTTTCCCCTTGATCTTATTATTAATACAATTATTGTTTAGGAATATGTCATTTAGCCTCTATGTTTCTGTGTTTTCCAGTTTTTTTTCCTGTGATTGATTTCTAGTTTTATAACTTTGTGGTCAGAGAAGATGCTTGATGTGATGTCAATCTTCTTATTTTCTCCCTTATTTTTACTTACTTATTTATTTATTTTGATTTAATCTTTATTGTATTTTCCCATTGTCATTTAGTCCCCTTATACCTTCATCCCCAGCAATCACCACACTGTTGTCTATGTCCATGAGTCCTTTTTGCTATTTGCTCAGTCCTTTCACCGCCTAACCTTCCCCCTGACTAGCTGTCATGATGTCAGCTTTCTTAAATTTATTCAGACTTGTTTTGTATTCTAACATGTGGTAGCCTAGAAAATGTTCCATGTGCACTTGAAAAGAATGTATACTCTGCTGCTTTGGGGTAAAACACTCTGAATATATCAATTAAATTCATCTGCTTTGGTGTGTCATTTAAGGCCGCTGCATTCTCATGGATTCTCTGTCTGAAAGTTCTATCAATTGATGACAATGGGGTGTTAAAATTCCCTACTATGAATGTATTTCTGTTGATCTCTCTCTTTATGTCCCTCAAGATTTGCTTTATATATTTAGGTGCTCCTATGTTGGGTGCATAAATGTGTACAAAGATAGTATCCTCTTGTTGGATTCTTCCGTTTATCATTATGTAGTGTCCTTCTTTGTCTCTTAGTATAGCCTTTGTTTTAAATTCTATTTTGTCAGATATAAGTATTGCAACACCAGTCCTTTTTGCATTTCCATTGGCATGAAATATCCTTTGCCATTACTTTTAGTCTCTGTGTTTCTTTCATTCAGATGTGGGTCTCTTTCAGGCAGCATATATATGTGTCTTGCTTTATTATCCATTCAGCTACCCTACACCTTTTAATTGGAGTATTTAAGCCATTTATATTTACAGTGATTATTGGTAGGTACATGTTTTTTGCCATTTCACTCTTTGAACTATATTCCTTTGTTGTTGTTGTTGTTGTTCCTCTTCTTCTTCAAGAAGACCCTTTAACATTTTTTATAATACTGATTTAATGGTAACAAGCTCCTTTAGCTTTTTCGTATCTGGGAAGTTCTTTATTTCTCCTTTGATTTTAAATGATAGCCTTTCTGAGTAAAGTAATCTTGGTGGTAGGTCCTTGCTTTTCCTCACTTTGAATATTTCACGCCAATCTCTTGTGGCCTGAAATGTTTCTGTTGATAAATAAACTGACAGTCTTACGGAAGCTCCCTTGTAGGTAACTAACTGTCTTTCTCTTGCTGCTTTTAAGATTCTCTCTTTGTCTCTAACCTTTACCCTTTTAATTATGATGTGTTTTGGTGTGGGCCTCTTTGGGTTCATCTTGTTTGAGACTCTCTGTGTTTCCAGGACTTTATGTCTATTTCCTTCACCAGGTTAGGGAAGTTTTCCATCATTATTTTCTCCAATAGGTTCTTGCACTCTCTCCTCTTCCTGGAACCCCTATGATGCATTTGTTGATATGCTTTCTGTTATCCCAAAGGTCCCTTAAACTATCCTCTTTTTTAATGTTCTTTTTTCATTTTTCTGCTCTGATTTTGTGTTTTCTGCTATCTTGTCTTTCAACTCACTGATTTTATCCTATGCTTCATCCACCTACTGTTTATTCCTTCTAGTAGTCTTCATTTTAAATGGTGTTATTCTTCATTTCTGACTGATTCTTTTTTATGGTTCCTATGTCCCTTTTTAAGTTTGCTAGCTCCTTGTTGGATTTCTCACTAAGTTCCTTGAGTATCCTTATAACCATTTTTTTGAACTCTATATCTAGTAAATTGCTTGCCTCCATTTCATTAAGATCTTATTCTGGAGTTTTCTTCTGTTCTTTCATTTGGGGCTATGTTATTTGTCTCCCCACTTTGGCTGCCTCTTTGTGTTTGTTTCTATGTATTAGGTAGATCTTCTGTGATTCCCATTCTTGGTAGGGTGGCCTTATTTAGTAGATGTCCTGTGGGACCCAGTGGCACAGACTTCTTGATCACTTAGGCTGGGTGCTCCAGGAATGTCCCTTGTGTTGGTTATGTGGGCTTCCCTGCTGTAATTGAGTCTTGACTGCTCTTTGCCTGTTCATGTGTGCAGTCAACCCTCAAGCTGGCTGACCAAGAAGACTGACCTTGACCACAGTGTACAACCTGCTGTGCAGTGTACAAACACAACATGGTATTTGCCTCAGCAGGGTCTGGTGCCTGCCAAGATCTCCCCTTAGATATTAGCTTCACTTGTGAAGCTAATTGGATCCTTCTCTGATGTTGTCTGAAGCTGGCCACTGGGTATATTGGTTCTGGGACTTCTTGGGAAGAGCTCTGGTGCAGCCAATATCAGACGCTGCCTGTGACTGGCCCTGCGTTACCTGTTTGGAGTCACAAAGTGCCTCTGCTGGGCCTGGATGTGCACAAAGAGGACCAAGCTGCACACCAAGGCCAGTTTTTACCAGCACTGAGCCCAGGAGAAGGTCAGCAAAAGTCCCAAGGCACCCTGAGATCCACCTCTGCCTGCTTCCATCTGCCAACTACCTGTTAGGCTCAGTCACTGAAATACCCTCTGGCTATACTTGAGTTGCATGAGATAGGTTCTCAGTGAGTCATCAGGTAGGGGTGAGTGGTGTTCACCAGATTAATATAGTTCAAACTCAGTGCTAGTGCTGAGTCTGAGGCCACTCAGCAAATGTCCCAGGGTATACCAAGTCAAGCTGCCATCTGCCAGATGCCTGCAGACCTTTGTGTTGGGGCAGGGTCTTGGGAGTCATCAGGGTGAGGCCAGCAGTGTTTATAAAGCCCAAGCAGACCAAGATTTGGCCACATGAAGGGAGGGCTCTGCACTGGTCAGGCTTGTGGGAAGATGGGAGGAGTGGCCCCTGCCCCAGGGCTATACAAGTCAGTCTGTCTCAGATTCTGCCCAGACCTCAGCAGTGCAGGGCCACCAGGAGTCAAAAGGATGGGGCCACCTGGAACCCCAAGGTTGGGGCTAGCAGATCTCCCATGAGGAGGAGGCATCAGTCAGGTTCACAGGAAAGTCAGGGGAATGGCCCCCACCCCCAAAGCTGTACCAATCAGTCACTGACACCTCCTGAGTCTGCCCAGACCTCTACACCCTGGCCTAGGCTGCCGACTGCTCGGCAGGGCATGAACTCCACAGGGTAGGGCAAGAGGGAGCCTGAGTGTGTGGCTATTGCTGACCCCAGGCTGATGCCATATAGAGGGGAGAGCTCCACCCAAAAGATGGTGTCTGTGGTACAGTAGAGTGACCCAGCACAGGGGTCCTGACAGCTGTTCCCTCAGCTCTCTCCCCAGAGCACAAACCTCAGTCTCTCCTTACATGGCTCCAGTCCACTCTGCCCTCCCTCTGACAGAGCCCAGAGTGAGTGACTGAACTAGATTTTGTGTGTTGGCCCTTTAGAAGGCTGCCTGTGTCTCTACAGACTTTCATCTTTCCCTGGCAGACAGAATCCCTACTGATTTTCACAGCCAGATGTTATGGGGTACCTCTTGCTGGCTCTGGTGTTCTGGGCTGGGGAACCCAGTGTGCGATTGAAACCTCCCTGCTCCTCAGGGGGAACCTTTGCTGCCGAGATATCCCTCTGGATCTCAGCCACCACCCGTGGAGTAGGGGCAGCCCTTTCTGCATCCCCACTCTTCTTACCAGTCTCAATGTAGCTTTTTCTGGAAATCTTTGATTATAAGAATCCTACTCAGCTAGTCTTTAGTTGGTCATTCAGGTGATTGTTCTATATTTTAACTGTAATTCCAGTTCAGTCCTGGGTGAGTGTAACATCCACCCAGTCTGCTTCCATCTTACATCTCCCCTCCAGTTGGACTTTTTTGCATCTTCTCAAGTGAACTATATTGCCTTATGTTGGTTAAGATTTTATTAGCATAAATTTAAACACAGTATGCTCTTAACTTTAATCTTCTTCCATGTCATTGTTTCTAGTCCCTTTTATATTCTAGTGCTATTTATTTGTATTTTTTTCTCATGTAACTTTTCCAGAGGTTTGTCTCTTTTATTGAGTCTTTTAAAAGAGGCACCTCTTTGATTTATCATGAATTCCATTGTTTTTCTGTTTTCGAATTTGCTTATGTCTGCTTTTATCTTTCATTTGTTCCTACTGCCGTCCTTAGATTTATTAGTTTTTAATCTCAGCTTTTTTAGTTAATTGCTCTTTTTTTTTACTTTCACTTAATAACAAAACCATTTAAGCTATATCTTTTCTCCAGTGAGCAGGCAGAGAGATGGATGCACTTTGAGAACACTGCAGCTAGCAGAGAGGGCCCAGAGATAGAAAAGATCAATCACACACATCTCTGTTGGGACTTGGCTGTGCATCCCAAACACCAGTTGTTCAGATAATGCTGCTCTATGCATCACCTCTTTTCTATTGTTGCTTCCTGCTGAATACTCACTAGGGAGCCAATGTGGCCTCTAAGTTGCTAGAAGCTAAACATCTGTGACCCACCTCCCGAAATTCATATGTTAAAACCCAGCCTCCAGTGTGATGGTGTTAGGAGAGGAGGCGTTTGGGAGGGGATCAGTTCAGGAGGTGAATGGGATCAGTGCCCTGATAAGAGAGGCCCCAGAGAGTTCTCTCGCCCCTTCCTCAATGTGAGGACACAGTGAAACAATGACTATCTACGAACCAAGAAACAGGGTCCTCACCAAGCACCAAATCTACCTGCCCCTTCATCTTGGACTTCCAGCCTCCAGAACTGTGAGTCAAACATTTCTGTTGTTTATAAAGTACCCATCAGTCTCTTATAGCAGCAGAATAGACTAAGACACTAGTTTAGGGCTGGACTCCATCTTTCCAGCAGTGATACTACTGTTGTGGCCCTTTAAACTTTATGCCATAGGATTCAGGCCTTTCTGAATCCCTTTTGTCTTATTTGGGGAGAGGAAGCTGGGGCCTACATGCTGCGTGTTTGGAGTCGCATCAGCTATGGCTGCATGGCAGACGGCTGCATCACCTGGGCGTGTTTGCACAGCCTGGCACGAGTGCCTTCCCCCTCCCCAACCTTCACCTCCTTAACAACCTCTCCTCTCCTTCTGACTCTGGGTAAACATATGTAAGGACTCATTGGAGGATTGTTAAGATAAAAACAACAGGGAGCCTATGATGTGTGTTGATTGAAAATGCAAATTATTGTCAGTACAGGTTTGAGGATAGGCATACAGTAGGGAGTGAAACATTTTTTCAGCCTGACTGGGCTAAGTCTGCTTGCAATGATGCCTTGCAAAGATTCAGTTTCAAGTCCTCCTGGAACCTCAGCAGGGGACAGCAGTGGACAGGGGCCAGGATACCTGACCCTGCCCCCAGGTTTCCAGGTAGAACTTGGTGCAGAACAATGTAAATATCCACCAATCTTTTGCAGGTGGAGGTCAGCACAGAGGAAGTACAAAATTTAGGGATGGAAGAGTGGGGGTCCTTTCCAAGCCCCCAAATGCCAGACCTCCCTTCTTCACTACATGCAGAAGATCTTCAGGTATAATCAATTCTTCGAGGGTTTCAGTCCTCACATTTTACTCCTAAAATGATGAGTAATAAACATTTACTGAGCTTTCCCTATGTGCCAGATATTGTGCTTAGTTTTCTTTAACAACTTTATAGGGATAGAATTGACATAGCAAAGGATTGACATGTTGTGAATGTACAATTCAGTGATTTTCAAAAAATTTACAAGGTTGTACAGCCATTATCATAATCCAGTTTTAGAATATTCCATCACTTCACCCTGACTGGTATGGCTCAGTGGGTTGAGTTTCATCCCACAAACCAAAAGGTTGCTGGTTCGATTCCCGGTCAGGGAGAAAAACTGGATTGTAGGTTTGGTCCCAGTTTGGGGTATGCAAGAAGCAACCAATTGATGTTTCTCTTAAACACTGATGTTTCTCTCCCTTTCTCCCTCCCTTCCCCTCTTTCTAAAAATAAATAAATAAAATCTTTTCTTTAAAAAAAAAAAAACATTCCATCACTTCCCAACACTCCCTGGAACCTGTTTTCAGTCAGTCTATATTCCTATTCTTAGTTCCAGGCAACCAATGAACTGTTCTCTGTCTCTGCAAATGTGTCTTTTCTGCATATTTCATAGAAATCGAATCACACAATACGAAGTCTTTTGCATTTGGCTTCTTTGATGTAGGACAATGTTTTTGAGGGTTGTCCATATGGTAGCATGTATCAGTGCTTTGTCCCTTTGTTACTGAATAATATTCTCTTGTGTGGATGGATTCATTTTGTGCATCTATTGACCAGTTGATGAACATTTGCATCATTTCAACTTGTTAGCTATTATGAATAATGCTGCTGTGAAATTCCCTTACCAGTATTGTGGAGACATATGCTTTAATTTCTTTTGGAGAGTTACTTAAGAGTGGGATTTCTGACTTGTATAATAAGCTTATGTTTAACTTTTTTTAAAGTATATTTTATTGATTATGCTATTACAGTTGTCCCATTTCCCCCACTACCCTCCCCCTGCACACCCCCTCCCACCCACATTACCCCCTTTAGTTCATGTCCATGTGTCATAAGTTCTTTGCTTCTATATTTCCCCTATTCTTGCCCTCCACCTGTCTATTTTCTCCCTACTGTCTATGCTACTTATTCTCCGTACCTTTTCCCCCTCTCTCCCCTGTTGCTAACCCTCCATGTGATCTCCATTTCTGTGGTTGTGTTCCTGTTCTAGTTGTTTGCTTAGTTTGCTTTTGTTTTAGGTGTGGTTGTTAATAACTGTGAGTTTGCTGTCTTTTTACCATTTACATTTTTTATCTTCTTTTTCTTAGATAACTCCCTTTAACATTTCATATAATAAGGGCTTGGTGATGATGAACTCCTTGGACTTGACCTTATCTGAGAAGCACTTGATCTGCCCTTCCATTCTAAATGAAAGCTTTGCTGGATAGAGCAATCTGGGGTGTAGGTCCTTGCCTTTCATGTCTTGGAATACTTCCTTCCAGCCCCTT